>VZRH01003101.1:1798319-1833255 GCA_013397555.1 Urocynchramus pylzowi
ACTTAACCACTTTTGATTGCTTTCTGTAGAACACAAACATTTTATGTGCTGTGTCTGCCTGTCAGATTGCCAGTCACACCTGTTTTTGTCTTTTCTTTCCTTTCCTCTTTTCTCTTTTCTTTTCTTTTCTTTTCTTTTCTTTTCTTTTCTTTTCTTTTCTTTTCTTTTCTGTTTTTGGTTGTTTTTAAAGAAGTAACAAAATAAGAGGTATTGCAAACAGCCAGACTGCTTTTAAATGTGTGAAAATTGATGGTGAGGTGAATTACAAAGACTCTGTAAATGTCCATTCTCACGGAAAGAACCAGTTAGTCAGTCCATGGCCATGCACTGCTTATCACTATGTCACTTCATCACTACTTTCTCTCAGCCACCAGTGGCAGCTTTTGCCTATTAACCAGCTAGACTCATATTTAAATGGTGGTAAATAACACCATTTAAATATGAGTTTTATTTCTAGAGCTAGAAGAGCTGTTTAGGCCCAACAGAGATATTACACTAGTGGTGGCACTGAAATAAATGTAGGAATGAAGTGGAAGTGGATATGAAAAAGGAGGGGATAGAAGAGTGAAGAAGAATATGGGACATAGTAACTAAATTCATAGCATGTTGGTTTCATCACTTGTTCATGCAAGGATTTTATTGTGGAAGAAGAACTCTGTCTGGGGACTTGTGCTTTTCAGCAAATTGAGATGCATTTTGGGAAAGAATTCTGTGATATGTTCACTTAAAGATTCTACAAAATTAGAATCAATTATAAGTAATGACAAAACAAAGGGTAAAAGGAATAAACAGGAGTAAAAAGAGATACAGATACAAACTTCTAATACTTCTCTGTACTTTGAATACAACATCTTCTACCTATTAACAGTGTAAACACTAAGCATAAGGGAAATCATGGAAGTATTAAGAGGAAAAGTTTGCTAATAAACAGACTTTTTCATTAGGAAAAGCAAACAAGCTAAAATAGCTAACATTTAGACTCAGAAAAATGGTTGAGGAATACTTAAGACTAAGCAAAGCTTTAGCAAATAGACCATAAAAAATCTTTGCCAGATAAATTGACGAAGTTATCTAATGCTGTTTACAGCCATATTTGGATGGATGAGGAGGGCACAGAAGTGTGACTGGAATACATTCTTCCACTAGCTAAAAACAGATTTGAGCTAGCTTGAATAAACTATTTTTGCATCATATCTGGGATGGAAAAAGAAGTGACATTCAAGAATAAAAGAGAAAAGACATACGTAGGACATCCAGCTGAGCAATGATCAGAGGCAAAGAAGCATATTCAGGAGTTTGTTTTAGCTATATTAAAAGCCTGTTTTGAAAACAACTTCAAATTGTTTCATTTGGTCATTTGAGGAATGTAAGCAACACCAGCAGGTTTTCCAGTCAATTTATATTGGCATTTTTTTTCTCTCTAGCATTTTTTTTTCAAAATTCAATATACAGATATTTACAGCTGAATTAAAGATATGCCTTCAGTTATATTAGCTCTAACAAACCAGTTATTATAGAGTTTTATTCATTTCAGCACTATCTATTCAATAATGTTTTATTTAATAGCAGAAAGTCTGAGAA
The DNA here is from genome assembly GCA_013397555.1 of Urocynchramus pylzowi. Taxonomy (NCBI): domain Eukaryota; kingdom Metazoa; phylum Chordata; class Aves; order Passeriformes; family Fringillidae; genus Urocynchramus; species Urocynchramus pylzowi. The sequence goes on from VZRH01003101.1 coordinate 1,799,901, forward strand.
TGCACAGCAATAATGAAATCATAATGTTTTCTTTTGACGCTGGGTTTTCCTCCTTTAAGAGAGGAAGATTTTATTTTTGTAAAGGCAAGTTGATTTAACCATCTGATAACCTTTAATTAAATTAAAACAAAGCCTATCATCCTATTACAAATTTACAAATGCATCACACAGACACATTATTCTGTTTGACAGACAAGATATAATTCGTTGTTCACCAAACAAGAAAGAGGCAACAGAAAGACTGCCTTTCAAAAAACAAGAAAATAAGAAATCAGGACATTTTGGGAAGCCTACTAAGGATTCTATTTAAGTAATAAAAGTATGGAAGATGCCCTATAGAATAGACTAAAACATCTCATTTGAATATGATATTCCTTTAATATCTGTCTAGTAATGCATTTAACTTTAAGCCAGATTTCTGATCCGTATCTCTTTGCATGAGCAAGCAATCACCACGTAACATACAATCACATAAATGTATGCTTCTTAGAGAAGTGTTGAGGGATATGGAATATATATCCACTTCAGATTAAGCAACAATTCCCTACATTTTTAACTTAGAGAGCAATATCTCAGTGTGAGAATTAATGAATCAGTTACTTTAAATGTTAGCAAAGTTAAAGATTCAGAATCCGTTCAGAAAAGAAAAATAAGCCAGAGTATGAGAATAAGACTTTAGAAATGTCTTATAAGAAATATAATCTCGTTAGAGAAACCAACCACCACACTGAGAAGGATAGTGTCTTCTAAAGTGGAATTGACAGCTTGTAAAGACTTCTCAGAAAGAAATTTTTTGCTATCTAAATGAAGATTGCAGAATCACTGCAGATACTATTACTTACTTTGTCATGGGTTTCCACAATACATTCCCTTTCCAAAGGTTTTGTTTAGACTAAACCATAAACCTTAAATAGTAGAGCAATAGTAGTAGAAAACAAAAAAAAAAAAAGCCAAATTTTTTTAATCTACACTTTTATGTTTTTAAAATCTTTAAGAAAATGTGTAGGTACTCCTACAGATAAGATAATGCTTTCTAATCTATAGGAGATTTTCTTACAATCGTGCAGGTACTAGTGTCTAAACTAGGGTACAGAGGATGTATAGTGGTTTTATTACAGCAGCTTTAACATGTGCACTATGTGTCCTAGCCTGTAGCTCAGTATTACAGTATTTTCATTGCTAGAAATGGGCCACAGGTTCTGTACTGAGTTTATGAGGCCTCAGGACTATGGCTTGTCAAGCTTACTTGGTGTGACTTTTTCTTGATCTCCCTGCAACTTTGCTTTGACCTAGTTTAACTGTAACAGTATTTTTCTCTCATAACTGGATAACCATGTTTAATTTGTTTTAATATGGCTTGGCTTCCTATGGTATAACCAGTTTCACGTATAGTTTTAAAAAGTAGTTGTTCTATATAAAATGAGATATATTTGAACCCAATGCAATGAACCAATGCAGAGAATTACAAAGCTGATATGTTGGCACAGTCCTTGAGAACAGGAAGCAAAGAAAGCAGTACAGAGGAATAGTGGTGTGGAATAAGAACAGAATCACAGCCTGGCACCAGAGATCCCATGGCTATGAACAACACATTAACAGTTAAAGAAATGCAGACCTGGACAAAACTGGGGTATGGGGTATGACAAGTGCATCATATGTAGTAAATTTGAATGTACTGTGGACTTGCACAGCAATGAAGAGAAGCAATATGTAAAAGACCATCAAAGAAAGAAACAAATACTATCCCAGCAAATCCTAAAATTAAGAAGAAAACAATTTCATCATAGTCTTCTCTGTGAAATAGTTTGGGTGCTGGTTATTTCTACATGGTACCATAACAGGTGGAAGGATCCCAAAGGAGAGTGAAAGGTTCAACAAAACCATTAGCAGCTAGGAAATGTGTGATAGACTTCTACCTGTACTGTTATTGAGGGTTGTTTTGCTTTTTTTTACTTTGGTTTGGGGCTTTTTCAGTAATGGTGGTATCCTTTCTTTATGCTTTTTATTTTCTTAATTTTCTATTATAATTAGATGTTGGCTGGCTTTCTAAATAAACTTTTAAGTTATATTAATAATGAAGTCCTGGCTTTACAAACAATCATTGTTTACTTTTTTACCTATCAAGTTTTTAAGCAGAAATATGGATATCTTGATGTTATAATTCCATTAGATTTTGTATTTTGTTATTGAGTTCCTCTGGAGTCTGTACACTAAGGAAAACTCTCAAAATGGGAAAGCAGCTTCTTGTGCTCTACTAAAATGGCTCTTGGATTTACTGGTTTTCAGCAGAGCTGCACATTGTGAAATAAGGAAAATGCCCAGCTTTTACCCAGTGCTTATCTCCAGGTTAGTATAGGATGTATCATTTTTCCCATTATAAGCAAGAATCAACAAGTATGCAGGCTCATGATCATTAGCATTTTCGTGTCAGAATTTGTCTTTCCAGTGCACTAGATGACACTGAAGATTAGAAATTTATCTGTGGGTCTACAGAAGAAATCATAACTGACCTAGATGGCATTCTGCATAAATTATTCTAATCTGACAGTGGTTTTATAAGGTTTTTGGCTAAAAAGATATACTTCAGGATTCATTTCAAAATGGGAAACTCTTAGAATAATTCCCTTTGAAGAAGACTGTAACAGGATCCACAGATTATTCCAGCCCTTTTAAATTCCCATGCAATTTACATTTTGTTAATCTTTTTTATAAAGAGGCGCATCCAAGTACTCTTTAAGGATGTGGATACCCTATTAAAAATATTCATATAAATTCTTACATAATATGCAAAACTAGACCCTTTAGCATAAACTTTTAATTTGCCATAAGTCACAAAAGCTTTCATTTTTGTCAATTTAATTTATGTTTCTAACACTTTTTCGGGAAAGTAGTGCATGTAGCTAGTGAAAAGAAACTGGAAAATGTGGATCTCACACTCAGAGAGCAGATCCCAGTCCCCTCTGTTCCACTCACATTGTTCAACAGGCTCATAAACACACTAGAGGTCACTCAGCAGGGATCCATTTGCTGGTGCAGGTGTGTTGGACTGAATGTTGCAGAAGGCAGTGTGATGCTGAGGAGAGGTGACAGGCAGGATCATTGTCCATCACACCCTGCCATCCTCCCTCTTGGCAGCACCTGCTGAGGAGAGGTGACAGGCAGGATCATTGTCCATCACACCCTGCCATCCTCCCTCTTGGCAGCACCTGCTGAGGAGAGGTGACAGGCAGGATCATTGTCCATCACACCCTGCCATCCTCCCTCTTGGCAGCACCTGCTGAGGGCTCTGGGGCAGCTGGGCAGAGGACACTGCGTGGGGAACTCCTTGTGGGCCACCAGCAGAGGACTGAAAGGATCTGTCCTCATTTGCCTCTTCCCTCTTGTCCAGCTGCCCTGAGAAAAACCTGCACATGGAAAAATGGCATATACTTCACGTCATTGGCTCCAGCCAGAGGAGTCAAGCAGGAAAAAGAAAAGGAAAAAACCTGCAAGCAAATCCAACAGAACATTACCAAAGACCTGTCAGGGCTGGAAGCAGTTAAAACATCAGTGTATTTAGCATGGCTAGAAGATCTTTCTGCAGGATGGCTTCTGAAGCACAATTTTTGAATAATTATGAGAAATATCCTGATCAAAAAGTTTTGATGGTCATAGTGTTCTTTAGAAAATACAGCTGCATTTTACAGCAAGCAGTAAATTCTAACTCGAGGAAATTCATGTTATTTCAGTCATATCATACTCTGCCCTCAACTAATGCTGTTAGTGTTTTACTCATAATTTTGTTATTTGCTGGGCTTATTTCACTTATCCTTTATCAGCTGTCTATATCTAAATTCAAATGAATGGATGTCATCTTTTAGAATTAATGCAAAGAAAGCATTCATTGGGCAGTGAATTTCTTTACTACTTCCAATCAACATCAGTCTTTCAAACATTGTTAATTTTTTCCCCCGATCAACCTGTTTGCTGGATTATTAGGGCTTGAAGAAATGTTTCTCTAAACAATTTGTTTTCTATAGCAAGGTGGAGGAATGGCTACTGTGATATTTTGTTTTAAATTACAAGCATGCAGCTTTCCAAATTCACTTCAACATAGATGACACTAGTTTCTTTGGGGAAGAAAATTTAAAAAGAAAATTAGATTTTTAATGGAAAATGTTAGAAACCAAGAATTTTTTTCAACCCAGGCAAAGATTTTTAATGGTGTACTAATTTGTCACTTAAAATAAGCAGTAACCCAAATTGAATCCCACAAATAGAGAAAAAAATAGAAGAAATTGTTGCATCTGTACCAAAATTGTTTGTTACCCTAGGTCTGAACAGAACTCTTATTTTTGGCCCATATTTATTTAAAAGTCATTTTTATTTGCAGGATTTCTGTCTTTCAAATATATCTCTCTGTCTCCACCCCTGCTCCAAATACTAAAACAGCTTTGATGTCCAGAGTAGTCTGTTAGTGGAACTTCATAAACTAGAAGGAACTTCACTACTTATATCAGTTCATTTACTATTACTCGAAAGTAAAACACTAAAACAATATTACCCACTGAATTTCTAAGTTTTCCTGTAATAGCACACTGGCTACATGGCTTATCTGAGAAAGATCTTTTTTCAAACAGCTCTATTAATGACTTGAGGAGGATGAGTGGCAATGAAAACTCCTTTTGGGCTGCTGCACACAAATGCATTTGCTCATGTATAACAGAAGTGCTCATTTGGGGCATTCCACAAAAATCCTGTGGAATCAAGACAAATCAAGTTCTTCATGAAGCAAAAGGTGAAGAATGAATTAAAAGACAGCTCCTATGACAAGGAAAAACTGTCAAATACAGGGAAAAAATATAGACCACAGACAAAAAAATTACATAGTCAACCGTAATGCTAATGATGTAGAAATATCTGAATTTTTCCCTGGGTTTCAGTTTTATACTGCCTTCTCTCACATGCTCCTCTGTCTACACTTTACTTGACCACACAGAACAGTCCTGCTATAAACTGATTCCTCAGATGTGCTTTGTGCATTCTGAAGTGTATTCCAAAAGGTGCATACTATCTGCTTCCAGAAGCTGTGATAATCTTCTCTGTAATTTTCAAGGTTTTGTGCATAGGCTGTCAAAGCACATAAATTGTTGAAAAACATGCTCTTATTAATACTGACATTACAGTTCTTCAAGAAAATTTATGCTACTCTACCTCTTTACTCTCTTGAGCAACGTAAGGTGGAACTGAATTGATGCAAAAATCCAGAGCAAAAGACCAGTAATGGACTCAGCATAGATCAATCCATAATTATACTACAGATATGCATTCCATATGTCTGTATATTTGAGTATTTGTATATACATAAACATAAAAAATGTATAAATATAGTGTGCATGTGCATATGTTTATGTGTGCATGTGTCTTATGTGTGTGTAAAATGGTGAGAAAGCAATAGTGCAGGGGACAGGTACAAAGTAAATTACTACTAGAGCAGCCCAAAGATGCAGGCAATCAGAAAAGAGCTTAGTTTTTCTTGATTTAATCTTAAATGTAAACGCCAATAAATCAGCTAACCATATGAGGCATCAAGCAGCAATCTCTCATCTAAGCCAATCATGCCAGAGAAGATTAATGTGACATAAAGGGAATGAGGCAAAAGTGACAGAAATTGTGAGATTGGTGCCTCTGGATTTTTCATAGTCTGGATATAAACTGAATTGATATCACAGTAGAAGATGTGACTTCATGACAAATGGTTCACTGTATTGGCAGCATTTCTGTAGCTTAGCTTTGCTGGGTGATCATCACAGTTTGCAGGTAAAATAGTTTTGCAGAAACCTTTTCTTTATGTTGTGGCAAATAAGCAATAGTACAAACTGCTTAGTTTCAGGTATTAAGAAAAGAATTAATTTGACAAGAAATAAGGGAGAAAAGTAGTAGACATCTAAACTGAAAGTAGTGTCTGATCTGATGGCTAACACAATGATCACATCTGCTGTGGATTGGAATCTTGCCTGCAAGGACCTTACTAATATTTGCATTGATAAAAGGAGAGTCATCAAAAATGTGACCTTTCAAACCTGCCTTGTTCCACACTCCTTCTTGAACATTGTGGTGTACCTGGCACTCCAGAACTTGCAGGAAAGAGTAAATAAAGATGCACCAAACAAAGTAAACCCCAAATCCTTCCTTGCTTTTATAGGCATGGGTTTTACCTTTTGACACAAGCCCTCCCAAGAGCATGAACCTCAGTGAAGGCACCTTAGTAGGGTTCTGGGCAAACCAGATATCCTACATAATAATGCAGAACACCTGTAATTTGCTACATCCCTCATAATATGATTCAGCTCTACTTCTGCCAGCTTCTGTAGTCATGAAAGAGAAATGCCATGACTACATGTACTTTCCTTCTGTTCTGGCCACCTTGTTTCTTGAGGCAGATCTCTGTGAAGTAGCTGTATTTTCTCCTTGATTTCTACAGAAAGGAATCTGATACTTTAAGGAAGAAGAAACCTTTGTTCCCTTCTCTTTGTGCAGCTGCTAATAACAATCTGTAAAACTGAGCCTATGAACCCAAAGTTCATAGGACCACAAACCTGAGTTTACTCAGTGTTACTCAGTGTTTCTAGCTTAAATTCTCAGCATGACAATTCTAACTAAATGTTGAAAAATTATTAATTCAACTGAAAATTGTTAACAAAATTATTTAAGATAATTTTTCTTAAATCAGTATTCTAAAATTTTGTCTTCTTTTAGAAAGAATACACTGTCCTACTGCTGTAATTATACCAGAAAATAGATGAAATTCTATTTTTCTACTTCAAATTTGCTCCATTTTTGTAAAGTTAAATTACAAAAAGGAAAGCCAAAACAAAATCAGAAAGCTCTAGACATATACTCGCTACTTGCTTCTCTTGAAAGCAAGTATTGCACATAAAGTAGTCTATTCTTCAAACTCCTCATAGCTGATAAAATAAATGAGTGCATGGAAAGACCTCAAATAAATATTGGGACCAATTAAAAAAAAAAAAAAAAGAAAACACTGGCTTCAAAACTAACCTCCACCAAAGATGTAAGTAAAAAGATGTCTAATCTAATTTCTTGTGAACTTTCTTGTGGAAATGGAATATAGCCTCCTAGGGATAGGAAATATGAAAATCTTCAGTACTTTTATGAACTCTTTTTAAAAAATGCCTAAAGTACTTAACTGTATACGGAATATCTCCCTTTACTCAGGTTTCTACTTCTTTATTTTTCTAAGTCATCTATTCTTGGTAACCCATGGGTGCTTTTTGTCAGGTATAGTGTTTTCTTGAAAATGAAATAATGTACATGCCTTGCTTCTGCAGTCCTCACTTACAAACACATGCTAATGCCCTGCTTGAATAAATATCATTGCTCATATCAGCATATACTGCAGAACTTGACTTCACATCAACTCTCAAATTTTCCTAATATGTTTCCTAAATGGGGAGAAATTCCTAACATTTGCATTGTAAGTCAGAGAGCAATGAATTATTTATTGGTTCCTGGCCTGTGAATGCCCAAAGCAATATGTGAAAATATGTGAGGTCAGGATTATAAAACCTCACATATTAGTCATTTAAATTGTTTGACTTTCTAGTCAAACCAATATTCTCTCTTTCTTTCTTTCTTTCTTTCTTTCTTTCTTTCTTTCTTTCTTTCTTTCTTTCTTTCTTTCTTTCTTTCTTTCTTTCTTTCTTTCTTTCTTTCTTTCTTTCTTTCTTTCTTTCTTTCTTCTTGTCTTTTTTTCTTTCTCAGTATTCATGCATGCATTTTTCAGTCACAATTTAGCCATAATATGAGGTTGTAATCAAAACATGTGTTTATGTGAAAAAAAGAATGTTCTTGCTATGGGCCCATTTGTGGCTTTAAATGTCCTTATCTTCCATGGCTTTATATTGGCCAGTGTTGCTCAGAACATACTTAGCTCCCCCTGATTTTCTGAACAGTCTTTTTCACAGGTTTCCCAATTTTTCATAAGAGAGGTGTAGGCCTACTGCCTTATTCAGTTGATGTATTTCATTTGGGGATACACAGTGTGATGTCCTATACAATGTGTCATATTGCATGGTTTTAATAATCCTTCTGTTATATATTATTGTGATTTATAGTTGAAGGCAGTGGGGTGGGGATTTCACCATAAAAATGTGCTAATTTTTTTCAGGAATGTCAATTATTGGTAAAAAATTCACCAAGTCTCTCTCTGTGTAATGGAAGTATTTTAGTAATTTTTAGTTTCAGCTTTTGTTGACAGTGGCATTTCAAGTAGAATTAAAATATTTTTTACCTGATTTAATGATGGAATGCAGTTTCTCCATGTGGTACCATAACTCTTCTTCAATGGAAGAACTCTTTTTTAAGTGGAATATTAAAAATTTTGACTGAACAATAATGAAAAATACTCCTTCATGTGTTTTCTTTGAGAGATCTTTGTAGTAAAATCCTCTTCACACAAGAAATTTATACACAATTGCACATGTATGCAAAATTCCAGATAATGGAGCTTAGAAGTATTAAAAATAAAGTTTTATCTTTGCTACAATAAATAATTTGGGATTATTAAAAGATTACCTGATGAAGTCAGTGGTTGTAAACTCCTTTTTTTGACAGAAAGTATTATCAGTTGAAAATGATGATTCCCTCATTGTCAGAAATACATAACTGATGGCAAGTGTGTGTCATTCTCATTATCTCTATTGTCCACCCTCCTGTGCTAAGGCAAGTAGGTTTAGTTATCAGGGTCTAATATGCTTCAATAGAAACACCAAATGAGGGGAGGCATATTACAGGGGGAAAGAGGTAGGGCTATGTGTTCTTGCACACCAGCCCTTGGTAGTTTTACATGATGCTCGGGGTTAAGAAAGAGAGTAAGATAATTTGTTGAGGATCTGTGACACTCAGCAATATTAAATCTCTAAGCTTTGAAATAACATAGCACTCAGCATCTCACTTTCTAGTAAAGCAAAAAATTAGTTCTTGTATATGGAAGTAGAAGAGAGGTAATTTCCATTTCTAAGTAGCTAAACCATCTCTTTATATATAGTATATATTACCATATGTGTTATGTATAAGATTTGCTTTATATAAAAATTTATTAAGGCTTATGTATGAATGTTGTGCATTCTGAAAATTCAAGAACAATTTTGAAGGAAGAATTGGAAAAAAAAAGGTCATATTTCATGTCAAAGAAACAGATTAAATAGATAACAATAGTTAAAAAAACAGATGCATGATTGTCATGTCATAAAAGTCAAATGCATTTATCAGATGGCTATGCATATAATGAGTCACAGCTTCCATATATATATATTTGTTATGGACATGTGTAGCTCCTTAAGTGTACCTATTAATTGCAAACACTGGAGTACAGTCTGTTCTCATTTTACATTGCTTTTCTATATGCATATGAGAAAGAGATAACTTTTTAAAGATAAGATTAAATCTGAGTAACTGAGGTAAAAAATTATTTAACTCTTTGAGAGACAAATAATACTTGTCTTTTAGAAACTGAAGAGAGGGTTGAACAGACAGAAGTTTCAATAGAACATCTGAAAATATCTCCATGGATGAAAGTACAAAAGATGGATATTTTTTGTCCCTTTCGGATACCCACATCCTTATTTTAATTAACTTGCCAATATAAATACAGCAAAGTTGTTGTATTTTTTAAATAACTCTTTACTGAATATGTCAACAAGATAATATATAGTGTATAGTGAGGTTTTGAAGTTAACAATGCGTGCAACATGGCAGATTGCAGAAAACAGGTAACGCAGACTTCAAACCATCTATTTTTCCATGTTAAAGATAGAAAGTATACCAAACACAGAACAGAATCAAGTGTGCATATCTCAGTTTAAATCAATTTTATGAAAGATTATCTTTAGATATTTGGGATCAACTCATGATAACAATTTGTTTAGAAGCTTATCTGTTTCTGAGAGGATCAGAATTCAGCTCTCATGAGGCACATTTCCACAGACCCCCAGTGTAATAAAAGGTTGCCAAATCTCTTCTGTGCTAGTACTCCATATGGACTACTAGCCAGTGTCCTTTTAAATAGCTAAACATTCTCTGCTGTACAAAAGTTTAAATGCCAAATGCTTCAATATTGCCTGTAGTATCATCTGGGATACAGAGTGCCCTGTTCAATAGAGTTCAGGGAAGGAGTGATCATCTGCTTCCTAGGATTATCTCTGTTTAGAAGAGAGCATCAGGCAGGATTTGATGAGGTTCAAAGCCAGTAACTTTTGGTTTTGGCACTCACTTCTGTTTTGTTTTTCCACTGAGCTGTAAAGATAAGTCATGTGTAAAACCATTATTCTCATGTTCTAAAGAAAAAAAATTTAATATCGCCATGTTAAATTTAAGGTGAAGAAGTACTATTAATGTAGAATTCAATGGGAATTAACCACTTTACTGTCAAAAGCTGAGACTCAACTTTCACTTCAATGCCATTAATAAAGTGCCTTATGTAGACCCTTAAAATAATAATATCAATATGCATAAAGTTTTTCTCTTTGCAAAACTGGAATTAATAAATTTTTCAGAGGGAGAAACTTGTTCTCATGAAAAAAAAATATTCAGAGAAAAATATAGTTGAATATATACCAATCTAGTAGCAAATATCATATGCTACTTTTTTCATTTTTCATTTTTTTTTCATTTTTACATGATATTCACTGTAGTCCTTTATTGGTTACATGGAAAACTGCTAGTATCGTTTCAGTTCAAAGTAGCTTATTCCCTAAATATTCCTACAAAGAAATTCAGTAATAATGTTCCAATAAGAACCTGTTAACACAAAGTCCATGCATTGATCAGGTGTTTGTTTCTGCCAGCAAGCCACATGCAAGTAGCACTTATTGAAGTGACAGAATCCATAAAAATAAGGACTTGTTTGTAAATATATATGTCTTCAGAAGGAAGCCAAGTACTGGGGAACAGCAGTGTTGTGATACTTCTTTAACACAATTTCACTTTAATGCTTATTTTATTCTTCTCACCAATCTTTCTGCACATCTATGTCAACTATTAGCAGTATACAATGGAAGATGGGTGAGATTTTGTCTGAAAAAAAAAATTGTCCTCAGATCCAATGAACTTGATCAAATCAGGACTTAAAAGTGAACATTTTGAGTGAGTTGCACATGCACATATTTGGCACTTCTGCTCCATAGCCTTTAGTTATTATATGTGGTCAGATATTTGTCCTAAGTGAAGATCACCCCAGTTTTAGAAAGTCCGAGGAAAAAGCTACTAGTCTTAAACTTTATATTGCCAAAAGATCATTGTCCATTTTTAACTCTGACTTTTTCTACATGTTTTGTCTAGTGAAATTTGCTCACTAAGTGCTTATCTAGGTGGGAACTGAAATGAAATCTCAGATGTTTGTGTGGCTGAAACTTTGAGAAGTCCCAAATTCTCTTGTAGGTTAAAATACATTAACTCTTTTGAAGCTAAGGAACAATTCAATAGGGAGAAACATTCTTCAAATTGCAAATATGACCCTTCAGTTGACTTCAACTCTGAATTTTTTACATAATATTCCCAGCTCTATCCACAAATTTTGGTATAAGGTGCTAGCTATGTTTTTTCAGAAGAGCCTTTATAGTAAAGAAACTTTTGTCAGTATCACATACAAATTGTTTTGTTTTGTTTGGTTGGTTTTTTTTTTCATACTGAAGAGAAGCATAAAGTATGCTATCTGCAATATCATTGTGATTTTTTGATCTAGGTAAGCGAGTCAGAGTCTATACATATAGATACACATACATATATATGTTTGATCACTCAAGACCAAAATGAACAGTTTGTGAATGCCTTCTGTTGTCACCCTATTCTATAAGTAACCAGATTTGTTGTCATCAGATTGGGCTTGTGGATCATTCACCGGCAGTACAGGCCAAACTCCCTGAATTAATCAATTGCTACAAATAAGGTGCTTATAGTATACTGAGGTCTAGAACAGAAGATTCCTCCTGCATCAGTAAATACTAGTAAGCTTGTACTTTCAAAGGAGGCCTTTTGAAACCAAATATATAACCAGCTATTTCATTGAAATTAAATACTCTGTCCACACCCAATGGGAATCACTGGCTCTGCTTAGCTTCAAGCAAACTCCAGCATTCAACAGAAGTGTGCAGAAGCACAACTGTTGGCTGCTTGTCTTTTGAGCTGTGGCATCTAAAATATGTTAAACAAAACAAAACAAACAAAAAAACCCCAAAAAAACCACCAAGACAAAAAACCAAAGCCCAAAAGTATAAAACTTATAATCAGTAAATAGATGGCAGAAAAAACCCGTCCACTTTGCATAGACATTTCTACCCAGAATTATGCTATTTGAAATCATATGGTAAACTTTTAATCAGCAAAATTTTAGTGACTTAACTGTTACAGTAGCCACACAGGTTGCTTAGAATACCTGCTATAGCTGGAGAAAATAGCTAATATACAGAATATAGACTGGAATTTCAAAATGTGATTTTAAAAGGTGTAGGTGGGAGGATGTGGTTCCTTACAAAATAGTCATTCTTTGCCATCAATCGTAACTGGGTTCATTTTGTTGTTGCAGAAAATTAGTGTTATCATGTGATCTGAATTACAGAAAATACATGCTCATAGACTGCTGTTTCAAGAATGGGTTGAGTGAAATAAGTGAAGGAAAGGATTAAAACCCTCTCTTCCAGCATAAGGAGCTTCATAAAGTGAAAAGTCTAAGCATTCCACTGTGAAAGTGCTTCAGCCTTTGCTTCCAATCCACATGCAGTAACTTCCTGTCTATCCCTAGCTGATCACTGTAAAACTTTCTCTCTTTGGTTCCCTACTACCTCAGGGAAGTTTTGTCTCTAACTTTTTTCTTTTGGGTTTTTGTTTTGTCTTTTTTTTTTCCCAACGTGATGTAGCTTTAGCTTGTCCCCAAACTCAGGAGAAAATTAGCTACATTAAAGAAGCAAACCAAAAAAAACCCCCAAATATAAAAAAGCAAACTGAAAAAACCCCAAATAATTAGATTTCACCAGAGTTGTTGGCAGTCACTGAGTTAGCAGAGTGGCTGAAATAGTACATAATTTTGAGAGCTGCATTATGGTTTTAATACAAGCATGATATTTTGCATAGTGCATGTAAAGCTCAAGGACTGAGAAGAATCTGAGGGTATAAAAAAGCAAATTCTAAACCCAGTTATTGCTTGTGAAGCAGAAATCATTATGGAAAACTCAAAAATGCTTAAGGTAAAAGATGGGTAATTCAGAGGGACACTGTGTACCTGTGTTCTCAAAATTCCCCAGTCAATCAAATGCTTAGCTAATGCCAGTCTCTGTATACTTTAATTGGGAAGGAAAAAAAGCAAAACAAACAAACAAACAAAACCCACAAAGATTTGTACATGATTTTCCCCACTGAACATATTTCAGCCCTCAAGGTCTTCCCAGTACTAAATAATTTTTTACAATATATTTCTTCTCTGCTTTCTCTTTTTGTCTCTTTTCCCCCCTATTTCTCGATACTGAACGTAGGCCCTTAAGTCAAACAAGGCTTGAACCATACAAATTATCACCAAAACCTTTCCATTGCCATTATATTTTGCACCATGTTTTCAGCAATATGCACTTTTAGATTTCAAATTACTTGAACAAGTGCATGAATACTGCAGAGCTGAGAGCACCCAATTTCCCACACTCAGGCTTTACCTGAGCATGCTATGTCAACAAATGCTGCTCTATTAAGCGGTGCAACTTAATGACAGCTCTCTGTTACATACTGTTACATAACCTTCACCTCCCACTGAGAAGGGTCAGAGAATGCCTAAAGCTTCTTGAGCCTAATGAAAAGCACAAACAGTTTCTGAGATAAAGTATACAGTATTGGGGACATTTTCAGAGCAACTTTTGCAAATAGGAATCAAGGTCACTTTGAGTTTGACACTGAGTTCTTTCCACGTTTCCTATTCCAAGTAGATTGAAATAAAACTAATCAAACATGAGAGTAGCTTTTTTGGCAGCGCTCAGAAACTCCAGCTTTCAGTTGGAGGTGAGAAGTGCAGACCTGACAAAGAGGAAGGGATGTATTTCCAATTGTTTGAAGCTCAACAGCAACTGCTGGGTTCAAGAAGGGTTGTGCCCATTTTATCTGAATTGCTTTCGTCTGTTCCTAGTGACCCTGTTTTAATATGCACTTATTTTCCTGTATCCCAGGACACCTAGAAACTTAACATCCCTCAGACTGCTTCGACAGCAAAGTGGTTAATGTTTGAAGAATGAGTCATTCTTTCCTTTGCCATGACATTGGGTTCTTATTGTACAACCCTGTACAGTACTCAGCAATATTTTTTAAAGATTTAAAAAGCAAAGAGTTACAAAACCATTTGCAATTAACTTGAAATAGAAAAGATAGCCCTTTTTTTTTTTTTTAAATCCCATTATATAGTACACCGTATAAATTACAGAGTATTCAAATGCATAAATGCATCTGTGTAACATTTATCAAATGTAATTTTTTTCATTATTGTTGGGGGGCTTATTTTTTCTAGAGTTTTTTCTCCTTGTCCTAGAGACCCCCATGGTCCCTCACTATCACGTATGACAGTGCTCCAGGTCTGAGACGTTGCTGTTGCAGTATCGCATGTTGTTGGGGATGTGGCAGTCTGTGTAGTTGATGCCCCCGTTTGGGGTATAAATGGGCTGCAGTCTGAAATCTCCTTTAAGGAGCTGATCATTATTTAAGGAGACAATCTGGAAGCTGGTTTCCGTCATCTCCAGGATGGAGTTGTCCTTCTTGGTCCCTGCCTCACAGTAGTCGTCTTTCCGACGGCCCCGGTTATATTTCCACTTCTGGGAGGTGTAACGACCTTTTTTGTGCATGTGCCAGCAAAAAATGCTGAGCAAGACCACGAGGACAAATATCACTGCACCCCCAATCAACCCTGCCAGCAGAAATGGGGAGCCTAGGTTCTGAGAAGTCGTCTGCTCATGGCTGGAAGGGATGTTGCTGCCATTGAAAAAGGAAGCCTTGGTGGTGGCTTCCGAACAGACAGTGTCTTCTCCAGTTCGGTAGTTGTTGTAAGTATCCAGTGGAACCAAACAAATCCGGTAAGTGGATTTGGGCTCCAGATTTACCAAGCTTGATTGCTGCTTCTCACCACTAATTATTCGTTCGTGAACAATTCCTCCTACCAGACTATGGCCCATTTTAACCCATGTGAGTTTATATGCCATCACGGTAAAAAGTGACATCCAGTTGACTTGGATGCAAGTGTCATTCACAAAATGGATGGAGAGCTGAATCCATTCAGACAAAGGAGGTGTCACCCTTTCTCTGTCCTCCCTGTCAGGCACAGTGGGGAGTGTGGCTATAATGGGAGTGAGAGGATTATATTTACTACTTGAGGGAGAAAATGATGGGCTGGGAACTAATGTAGTCGGCATGGTTGTAGCTGGTACTGGGGTGATGATAAGTGGCAGACCAGGGGTGGTTGTAGGGCATGACAACATATTCATATTGAGCTCCCTGACTGCCATACCTCGGACCTGCTCTGGTCCCTGGCACATAAAACCACGTACATTGATGGAAGCAGGAATAAATTTGAGCCATTCAGTGACCCACTTGATGCTGCAGTCACATAACCAGGGATTATTCCTTACAGTGAGTTGTCTCAGGTTATGGAGATTATCAAATACTCCCTTTGCCAACATCCGAAGTTGATTGTTGGAAATATCAAGACGTTCCAGTTTGTGGAGGTTTGAGAAGGCTGTAAGTGGTATATGGGTTATCTGGTTGTCCTGCAAGTAAAGTCTTAGCAGATGTGTACCTGGAAGATCGGGAGGAGGGTAAGTCAGTGAATTTCGAACTATTGAGAATTCCTTGAGCTTGGAGAGGTGGCTAAAAGTGCCTTCAGCTATGCCTTTATTAGTGAGGAGATTGCCATCCACGATCAGACGCTCCAGACTTGTAAGATTCTGGAAGGCCAGGTCTGAAATGACGGCAATTCGGTTTTCATCTACACGAAGTTCTTGTAAGTCCAGCGGAAGGCCTACTGGCACACTGCTTAAGTGATTCTTGGACAAGAACAGAAGCTTGAGGCTGATGGCTTCCTGGAATGCCCCATCCTCAACGCCAACAGTGGAGATGGAGTTGTCATCCAGGTGCAGTTCTTCCAGCTTCAACAGCTGAGCAAGAGCAGCACGTGAAATGGTCTGAATGTTGTTTTCCTGCAGGTGGAGAACCCTGACATTCTTGGGCAGGTTCATGGGGAATTCATCCAATTGATTGCCATACAGGTAGACCGTGTGCACAGACTGGACATTGTGCAACTCTGCAGGAAATCCAGCATTATTAATTTGGTTATTATGGAGGTAGAGGACGGTTACACCCTCCGGTATCCCAAGAGGCACTGAGGTCAAGCTTCGTTCATTACAGTAGACAAAGTTTCGGTCACAGCGGCAAACTTTTGGACAGGCCAAAGTTTTGGAGACCTGTATGTAGAGCCCCAGGGAAAAGATAAGCCATGATTTCATGAGAAGAGCCCAATCTGTGGGCCACATTTTAGTCCACAAACCCATTTCTAATTTAAAGAAATAAAGTACCAAAGTGTTTAAGAACTGATAACAATAATAACGCACAGGTAACAAAATATCAGGTCATTAAAATTGGCTTCTATTTATGTCCAGTGTTCAGGCCAGAGTTAAAGTCCTGGAGGCTAAGCGTAAAATAATCCTTTTATAATTGGCCTACCTCCTACTTCTGATAAGGAAAACACAGTCTTTTTAGCCAGGGTTACAATGTTTGTTGCCTTCCTCCATGTGTGCTGGAAGAACCGGTAGCCATGTCTTTGTAAATGAACAGCAGGTTACTTTAAAGCTACCAAAAGTCTCTGTGCTTCGAGGAGTATTTCACTGAAGTCTGTTGGCTTCTGTCAGCTTTCTGAAGTCAGCAAAGTCCTCATATTCACTATCTGCCAGATCTGGTCTGCCTGTAACAGGAAAGAGAAAAGAAAAAGCTGAATAGCATGAAATGTTTAATAGGGAAGATCAAGCCCATTAGAAGACTATTCTAAGGCTGAGCTCTTTATGGATTTCGGGGGAAAAAAAAAGGCATTAATATTAAACATTAGCTTAATATTACTGCTAAATAGTCTTGAAATAGATTTGATGCAAAGTCATTGCAATGACTGAAGGACTTTCAGTGACTTCAGTGAAGGCTAGATCTATTACTTTCATTTGCATACTATACCTCCAGTCTTTGTCCTCTCACAGTCTGTTTAAAATTTTAGAACTAAAAACAACCCAAAAACCTAAACCATTTAACTGGAAATTTTTCCTCAGGTAATTATTTTTCTTTTGCAGAACTACTGACTTCAATAACTACTATTCACTGATGCCTGACAGAGTAGACTCTGGGCTGTATTATTTAATCACACTCTATGTTTTTTTCATTTTCTACCAGACTCTGGAATATTCTGCTTCTATTTCTGTAATACCATTACATATATTGTCCAAATTAATGCACACTGCCAGATTATTTTGTCTCGCTCTAGTGAATGAGAGACTTATGAGAAGAGTCTTAAAAAAGTATGGTTGTCCACGAATGTTAGATACCCTGCAGTAAGACATGTACTTGCTAAAACTATAATCTTGATATTGGTTCTAATGTGAACTGTGATGTCAATACATTACACAACTTGCTTTCCACTAAACGAAACAGGCTCACATCTGCTAAGTTATTGTTTTAGGAGATCAGCTCAAACTATGGCAGTTTTGCAGAACACTTGCTTTGAAACCATAAAGGTTAGATATGGCTTTTAATTTTGCTACACAGTTTTCTGTGAATGGCTACATAAACAAGTGTGTTAACTTTAGTATAGCTGAGTTCCTTAATGTGTATTTTCGGCTTGTAAGCATACTTTTTATGTTCCTAGCTGCTATTTATTATTCAGATCTATAACCAAACATTCCCCCTCTCTAAAACATGCAATGAAAGGTACTGTGTTGTTTGATGCTATCTTGTCTTGTTATATGTTGTTTCCAATGATTGTCGCCCCATTCCCCCCTCCCACCCCCCAATATGCATAGTTGGACCTAATATCAACCTTGGCAAGTACAAAACATGTGCAGATCTCAGGGTCTTCAATTGCAGTGACATAAGCACAGTAATTTTCCAGGTTTTGTTTATCCAGACCAAAGCTCAGGCTAGGATTTCTATTTCTATTTCTATTCTATTTCTAAGAAAATAGAATTTTAGTGAACAAAAATCCTGTTTCTTAATGATGGTTACTTTTAAATTTTTTAAAATTTATTATTATATTTATTTTTATTTAAACAAATTAAGAACATACAGGTCATTCAGAAAGAATCTTACTTTGTTCATACATAAAACCTTATTTGTCTGATACAGCTGTGCAGTTTATAACATGTCCCTGCTAAGTTTGGGAATCCTATGGACTGGTAGTGTAGAAAGCACCCTTAGGAGTCAAACCTTTCAACCTTGCACTTGCAGATTACTGTATTTATTTAGAGCATCATCAGCTATCAGCCTCAAGGTTCAAACAGCTGGAGATAAAAAAGTGAGACCCTGAAAAATCCTGTTTATCAGTACGAATTAAAATTTTAAAGATACGTCAATGTAACACTGTAATACAGCCTATAATGTATTGTCCTTTTATAGAAACAGTAAGATTGGGTACCCCACTGTTCATGGTTTTCTCTCTCACAGGCATATTTCAGTCAAGACTGATTTCTTTTCAATTATGCCAGATGACATGATGCTGTAGAGAAACTCTTAACAGGATTACATTCTAACATGAGCCTAAGTGTGACAGTTTATCCGCCTTTAATACGGCCTGGTTCCCATCTAGATCACAGTGCTATGATCTGTCATGACACTCCCTTTTAAAATGAGAATGGATATGCAGAGCATCATCTGAGATGCCTGGAACCACACAGAGTAAAAACACTTGCTCTCTCACTTTCCCATCATCATCATCATCAGAGGTACAGCCTGTACCTCCTAACAGATCCAATGCTCTGCACTAAGCTCGCTTCCAATTCTAAGTCCAGTTGCTGATTAAGTTTTATTTCACTCCCGGGTATAACAGAAAGTCCAGCTGAGAACACACAGCCACAGGCAGCTGCAGTTCCTGGTTTGCTGGGAATCTCCTAAGAAGGGACTGTCATATTAAAACTGATTTATGCATTCACCTCATTGGAGTACTCTGTCCAATGTACCTCTCACCTAAGTAGATGTGGCACCTGAATTAAAAATTTCAGTAATGATTCAAACAAATTAGGTCAAGAACACAGCATTTCTCATTAGATATTACAAAAAAAAAGAGCTTTGATTGGACAGTAACTTAAGCAGATTCTGGAGTTTCTCTTCTTTTTTTGTTACGTGGATTTTGCTATTAGAACTCTGTTATAACTTTCCTAATGTTTTCTTCCCTCATGATGGAAAGAAATGCAGTCCTCTTACCCTAAACTCTAGATATCAGTCCTTAATAAAGTGATACAAAAAATCCAGTACAGATCATATGTATTAGGGACTACTCCTGATTGTACTAAAAGCACAAGGACATATCTAACTAGATATTTATGACTTCATGGTTGACTGTGGTGTGGCATAGGTAAAGAATGAGGAAGCAAGGAAAAAACTGAATGTATTTAAATAACTTTTTTGGGAAGGGTTTTGCTTCAGTAGTCTTAATGCTAACTTAAAATAGGACTCATGGTTGCTGTACTTTTCAGAATATCTCAGGCACCCTAATGCAAAAGTGAGTTCTTTGTGTCAGAAATCACTACCCCAAAGACATTAAAAAGATTGAAGAGTTGAAAACCTGCTTGATTAAAAAAAAAAAAAAAAGAAACTTTTTGAAGGAAAACCATCGTGTGTAAACTCCAAAAGGCTAGAAAAGTGTAAGCAGTTTTTTTTCTTCAGTAAACTGCCAAAACTGAAGGCATGTAGAGCCACTCAGCTTCCCTTCTCCCCACCATTCCTTGAATGCTGGCTTCCTAAAGCAAGCTCTGTTTTCACTATGACTGAAAATACTAGATTGAGTCTCTCTGCAAATTTACTAATTTTTTTAGAAGTGGAGCAATTAAAGGCATTCCTTAGCTATTGTGATTGTAAATCTTGGGAGTTGACTGACAACATATAGGTGGCAGTAACTTTGCTTATTTGAAGTCAGAAAGTTCTATAAACCAATCTAGGTAGAGAAAAAGGCAAGTGTCACAATTAACTTAAAATTTAAGAAATCATCAAGCAAATGCCTCAATAATAACACATCTGTCCATCAACAATTTGGTAATTTTTATTTCTATTTCCTCCCCTGTACACTTGATTTCTATTATTTCTCACTATATTTTCCTTAGACACAAGTTGTATCTTCCAAATGTGTAAGACATTTCCCGCCTTACTGCAGCCAGGATATTAAATCCCATTAGAATTTAAGGAATGATACAATGAAGTTAAGAAAACTGCATTGAAATAGATGAGAAAATATCACATGCTTTAGGTGGCCAAGTCTTAAAGTTTGGCTTAGTAGTTCCTGCAATCAATGGAAATATTTGTTTTCATAACTCACAATGCATTTCTGATCAGCATTTTTATCTCACTGTCTTTTTTCAAACCTTCCTTGCTTAAATTCCCTTTTGGCATAACTGACGCTAATTGGAAAAGAAAAAATCTGGCTTTATGTACTGGATAAAATAAAATGAGTTTTAATTAAAGATATTTTAAAGGTTGAAACATCTGGCTGCAAGTTGGAAAGGTGAAAGTTTTTATTAGTTGTATCTCTACTAGTCAGAATCCTCTGTATAACTTCCAGTCTTTGTCACACTGCTGTGCATAGCCATAAAATAATTAATATATTACTGAAAGTGATGTTCAATTATAAATTTGTGGCATCTAGGGGGAAAAAAAATCAACTCACTAGTAGTCTGCTTGTGGAACTTTTTCCTACCCCACTGACCAGGACACTGCCTCAGTGGCTCTGCCTATGCTGTCTAAAGAATCTCCAAAGCTGCCCTTAGAATCATCTTTCCCATTTTTCATTCTGCAGTCTTCCAAACATGCAGTCAAGGTCCCTGTGGCTACCTGAGAACCTAGTGATATTCAGGGAAGAAAACAACGGGAGAAGATAACAAATGGAACCAAGCCTGCATAGGAATACTCGCAGCCCTATGATATAAGCACAGAGTTTTGAAGTGTGCCTCAAGCCAGGTTGTCTGTCTTCATTAGCCTAATCATGGTTTACATTAAGGCTATAAATTTTTCAGAGATAATAATATTAAGAATACTTGGCTATTCTTTCCTTCAAGTAATACTGAAAAGAATAAAAAATAGGTCAAAGGAATCCAAGGCCTTTTTTTTCTCTGATAGTCTAACCACTTAGCATCACTTTTCCCAGCAGTTCATCCATTTATCTGGACCTGAGTGCCATGCAACATAAATTGAAAGGCAAACAAAACCAAAACCAAATGGTCATACTTACTCTTTTCACTATTACCAGTCAGTGACTCTTATTTAGCACTAAACCTTTTGGCATAAATTTTCTTGGCTGTACTGCAGACCAGGGTTATAATCAATTCATATAATCTTACTCTACATAATTATAATACACAGTAAGTACAAGGCTATTATGACTGGAATTGAATGACAAACAGAAAACAAATCTAATTCTTTTCGTATGAAATCTAGTGCAGAGTTCCTTGTTCTTAAGAAAAATGTCCCTGTGTATCTGTCAACTGGTAACAAGAAAAATTACAGAATAACACCTGACATATGCCTTTTTTCCATACAAGTAAAGTTCTTATCTGTGAGGGCTTACATATGAATATCCTGGTGTTTTGGTTTTTTGTGGGTTTTATTGGTTTGGGGTTTTTTTTAAGTGATTAGGAGCCTTGGGTAATAGTTTGCTGTATGTATTTCTCTATGAGTTACTTGGGTTTGAACTTTGTGCTCATATTTTAATAAGAGTCTATAATCTCTGCATCAAAGGCATGGGGAAAGTGACCCAAAGGAATCAAAATGCTTTTATAGGAAGCCCTTTTGCACGGCTGCTGTTCTGGCTGCTTCATAGCTATGAGTGTGTATTATGTAAGAAGAGAAGGTAAGGAGGAAGAAAAAGAGGTGAAGAAAAAGAGATAGAGAGAAAGAAAACATCCTTGGTGCCCTCTTCTAAAATGGGTATTGATGACAGGACAATGATGAATAGCTAGTATAAGAAGGAAACCTTAGAGTGTCTCTGAACACTGTTACAGACAAATGAAGTCTATATGAACCAGTTTTGGCAGAGAAGGACATTACTGCCTTTGCAATATTGTTAGCAAAATGATTCAGCAAATGTACACACCTGAACTCTTGTGCTTTTTTCCACTCTGATCAGGATGTTTCTGGTTTTACTTCTCAATTTGCATTTATAATTATTCTCAAAACCCCAGATCAGGCAGCCTGAGGATCTAAGCGAAATTTATTTGGATCTGCCTTGGTGGAGACAGGAGAAAATTTAGAGAGTGGTACATCTTGCAACAACGGGTGTAAAGACATCATTTGCCATCCTTCTGCTTTTGGTTCTTCTGTAATCTTCCAGTCCTCCAAGCCTTTTTTCTCTTTCTAGCTACATTCCTGCAAATTATTATGCGGACATATTGCCCAGAGGATGCAGGCTTCAGGAAATCCCTTTTTAAAAGGCATGCTATTATAGTGAACAAGAACTTTGTCTTTGGAAATTTGGGTAGTGTACAGGTTCAACAGGACTCTGATACAGCCCAATTCCTGACTGCCAGGAGAGGGAGCTAAGCCAGCAGGAAACTTTCTCTCCCCTGAATAAATAAATAAATAAATGTGGGACTTGTTTTCTTTCCACTTTGTCTGTCCTCACACACATGCCCACACTTCTTCCTCAAAGTTGTCTGTGACTGCTGACTTGTTTGATGACATCTCTGTTACATACCTGACAAACTGAGTTGTATAGGACTTTGTTACTGGGAAAATTAATGTTCATGAATTCTTATAAAAACACTATTTCCAGCTTCATGGTTCAAGACTTTTTTACTTGTGGGTTACTACAGGGTGAAATTACTTTATAGGCATGAGGAGGCATGTAAGAGGGAGAGAGAGACAAAAGAACAAATAATGGAAAATATATAGGTTTTGTGGGGAAAAAACTCAGGTAGAACAGATTTTTTCCTTGCAGTAACAGGAAACAGTAACAGGTCGAGAGAGAACCTACTACAAGACATAATCACTAGAGTGACTGCTGTACTCCAGGAAGCAGAGCTGAAATAGCTGCAAGATCAATAGCATTAGTGCCTCAGGTGGGGCCATGAATTCAAGGCTGCCAGTCATGCTGCCAGGCACTGTGCTGTACGACACACCCTGCTCAGCTCCTCACACTTCATAAGTGGGTGTTGAAGTGCCAAAGTTCAGGTGTGGGGACTACCTAGACTAATGTTATCTTCATTCCTGTGTTTAACAGTTACTGAGTTGTAATAGAAGTTATTCTGAAAATTTGACATTGCACAACTTCATCAAGACTACTTCATCTGTGAAAACTAACAAGTTTTTAGCCCAGAAACAATGTGTTTGCAGCCTGTGGCAAAAAAAAAAAAAAAAAAATTGTCCTTGCTAGCACACACATAGGTAAATACAAATTTTGTTATTAAAATAGTCTTAAAAATGAGAATATTTTTAGTAATAAAGCCCATAAATTAAATACTGTAGAAGGTCTAGTGGAAAGCATATCCATCAAAATTCATGTTTAGGTTTGTCATACCATCCAGTCTTATCTGAATGACTGTCTGCATGAATTAATCTTGCATGGACCTATTGATAATTTCATCTTAGGAGTTCTAGAAATGGAAACCAAGTTCTAGATATTGCCACCAAGAATGTCCTGCCTGTGGAGTCCTGAATTCTAACATAGGAAACATCCAAGCCTAGTATTACAACTAATTGTAGCTGTTGGAGTAAAAGTTGATGAGGACACACATGCAAATTAAAAAGCAAAATCTTTCATTGCCTATACATGGACAGGACTCCCTCACAGAACACAAGGAAGAAAAAAAGGTGCAGAATTCCAGGGTTTTAACCAATGTGAGCTTCTGAGTTGTGCAGGACTTCAAGGCAGCCAAAAGTCATTGGTAGCCCAAGCATATTTTTATAGGAAAATATCCCTGCTTTCATTATAAAATTGCTGATTGCTGAAAAACTATTCCAGATGGTGACCATCATGATATTTTCACTCCAGTGGGCAAAGAACAGATGATCACCTTCAGGACTCATATTAAATGGAGTATTGCACCTACTAGCAAAAGGTTATTGGTGTCTTTATTAACCTTGCCCCAGGGCCTACTTTAATTTTTCACCAGTCTAATGCTGCAGTGTTTCAAAACTTAACAAATTTGTCAAACAGTGAGAATGATCTATTTAGTATGGCAGTAAATTAATCCCCTAGTCTTTCATCCCCAAAAACTGTTCTCACATCTTAGGTGAAATAGTTTTGATGGATCTAATCTAAGACTCCATAAACTCATCACTGTACCATGTTGGTTTGAGAAAGTTGGAAATGGCAGATGAAAAGAATTGCACATGAGGAGCCATCCTAAACGTTTCAGCAAAATACATTTTCTTTAAAATATATTATTTCACTGAAGCCAAAAACCTGCATGTACATTTGTCAGTTTTGATAATGTTTTCAATAGGAAACATGCCTGAGGTCCAATGTTTTCTGATCCTTTGTGACCAGAGACAGAGAGGGAAAAAACAAGGAAGAATAAAAAAATTACTTTTCAACCCAAAACCATAAGTTTGGACACAATTCTTCTTCATAAAAGCATTTGTAAAATAGAGTTTACATTCCACAATTTAAAACTGTGAAAATTGTTGAGGAATTATCTGCCTCTGGACAGCTGCACTTAACACAGTGAAAGAAATAGAAAGATAATCTTTCTTTGTCTGCTTGACCATTTTCCAGAGGGCTTACAGCTTTCCTTGATAAAAATGGACACAACTGTTTGAGAAAAACTATTAATACTAAACTAATTTCAAATATTTCCCCTTTTGGAACACATATATTCTGTACTGAGGTTAGCATAATGCATTTTGTACTAAGAAAAACTGATGGCAACCTGCTGTTTCTTTGCAAACAAATTGGTCCCTACCTATAAATTATTCTACACTGTGAAGCAAACAGTTTGCTTTTATCTAGAGATATGTGGGCAGCCTGGCAAAACATCTGTGGAGAATTTGAGAAAGCTGCTTTTAGTGACCTAAGTGGAGAAGCATTGCTGCTTTGGAGACAACATTTTGACACATTTTAAATGTGTTGCATGGTGCTACATCATTGATGAGGTCCTGTGCAGCATCACTCTACCTTGTGGGGTATTGTTCCTTTAGGATCTTAGGCAAATGAGCGTGGGTTGCTATATGCTTGTCTTCCATATTTGTGGCATATGGCCTGGAAAGAAAATATGGAAGGAGCTGCCCCTCTACTTCTTAGACACCTCAATATAAATAAAGTTGGAAGTGTTATCATATGTTCATCTTTTCAACAAAGGCAGATGGAGGTCTCTCCTTCCTATTTTAATATTGCTTAGCATGCTGCTCCTTCACAGCTCTAAGAACCACCCCATAAACACTTCTCAGGAGTTATCAAGAAGGATTATTAAAGTTGTTTTCACTCTTAACTTCTGCTTCAGAGAACCTGTCATGTATGGTATAGTCACTTATGGGGCCAGTGAACAAAAGATGTTCCCCAGATACAGAAAAAATCTTGCTTATATGAGATCCCCTGTAACAGGCAAGTAGAAAGTTATCAAACAAAATTCTTAAATCACTGCCATCAGATAGCCAATTATCAGAAAAGGAGAAAGATATTAAGATGGATGAAGAACCTACAGCTAAGCCTCTGAAATCCCTGTTTATCTAAATAGCTGAATTATTTATCAACTGTACAATATCTCAGCATCAACAGTGCCTTACAAGAGCCTGGGGATCTGGATTTGTTATCTTTTCCTGGTGATCCAATTACACTTTTCTGTATGCACAGGTGGAGAAAGTGCAATAATCTCACTGACCAGATACAACACAGCACTTCATACAGGAAACAACTTGTTCTCCTACATATCATCAGGGAAAAAAAAATCAGTAATATTAAACACTGAGGTTATAGCTGCAACTGTAACTGCCTTATAGCAAAATAAAAACATCCTACACTGGTTATCTGGACACCAGTAAACCCAGTGATTTTCTGAGTACAGAGAGGAAAGAAACACCAGAGGAATAGGAGAGAATAGTTTACCAAGAGTAAACAACTCTTTTTTTACCTCACTTACTTTTGTTTGGTTCTGCTATTTATTTTTTGCTTATTGTCATATAAGATTCCAGTAACTATATGATAATAACTATTTTCAGTGAGACAGTCCTGTTGTCTCTTTTTAGTGTTGCTGGTCAAGCACCTATCCTAAAAATGTATACATATGAGTATGAAAAGGATTGAAGAAAAGATGATAATATTAAAGAACTTCTTTGTAGCAATGGAGATGTGAGTCCTCCCCTGGTCTTGATTCTGATAGAGAGCAAACTTTTTCTGTCACTTTGAACTGACTTGGTTCTCATTTAGTGAAAGGCTACACCACTACCTTTCCCCAAGAGCCATTCAGATCTCCAATTCAACCTTGAAAGTTCTTTGAGGAAAGAAGGCTGCATGGGACAGAATTTAACATGGGGCTGCTTCAGTTTTAGGTACAAGTAGAAATAAGAGCAAGCTAGAAATAGTAAATAGACATTTCTAACCCAATGATTCTCAGCTGTGGAATTAAAACCACAAGAATCTCCTGAGAACTCTTAAGGGATCACAAAATAATACACACAGGCAGTGTTAGCCAGCAAGAGCACTGTTCCGGCAGGATGAAGGAGCACTGATTCTACGTTTAAACACTGACTGCAACAGTTTACATCAACCAAGAAACTACTGTCTGCCTTTAACTTCTGGCAGCAGCTCAGTTCCCTGGGGAAGAAGAGACAGAGCAGAAGAAGGAAAGGTGTTTACATCTGCAGTTGTGATTTAAGTCACTTTTCAGTCTTCCTTCTGGTATACTATTTCCTTGAAGGAGCAGAGATGCTGCCAACACAAAAGGTGCTCAAAAACAAAGCAGAGCCAAATGGACATCATTTCCAGAAGCTAGATGTGTTGCTCCAGCCAATTTTTCTTTTGCACCATGCTGATGACTGTAAGACTGAATATTCTGTGTGAATAGTTTCACCTGATATACCAAATCACAAGTCTTCTGACCGTGAACTGAGAAAGGAGAATACAGTAATGACAATAGGTCTAACTTTGTCCACAATGTACAGAGTAGATACACAAGAAAGAGTCTGCCATTTTTGTGCATTTATGAAGAAGCAGCTCAGAACAGAATAAAGTCCTGCTATTCTGTACTGAAGCTTCTATCATTATATTTTCCAATAACTGATCTAAAACATTTTTAAAAGAGCTCGTCTAAGCTTATTCTGACTGTAAAGTTCAAAGCCTTTATGTTGAATGAGTCCTGAAAAAGATGGAAAAGAACACATAAAACAATTCTGCTTTGTTTTTCCACTTCTTCCCTTTACCTTTGAGGTCTGTGTGTGGTTGCATCTGTTGATCAAAATTGCCAGGAGGCCCAAAAATGACACATATCAACAGCAAAAAACCATAGTCCTCTGCCATTAATGATTCATGGTGGGTGATTTTTAGCCATGTGTAGACAGCCAACAAGAGACTTGCAAACCACTTAAACTCTCTTAGCAGCTTTTAAGTGGGTCCTAAGAGGTGCAGAAGCCTGGAGTTGGCCTTCAGCTCAAATGCAAATTCCATCTGACATGTGCCAAATCATTCCAGGCAGCAGAGTCCTTATCAATATGTGTCCTTGTGCTACTTTTCAGCACAGTTGTTATTGCAAAGGATCACAAAATATTATCAGCATTTTGTGCTTATACAAAACTGGACCTCCCAAATGAGTTCAGAAAGGCAGAGAGGCAGTGCACAATAAAACCTGAGAGCGAGCCAGAGGGAGAAATATATAAAGAAAAAGTGAGCTAGAGTTTTAAGCTTTTCTGCAGGCAGCAAAATATGCCTGCTCAAAAATGCAATTATTGTTTTCTTTTGTTTATGAGCACTCTATTTTTTCAGGTCACTGCATGAATCAAATAAGAAGACACTCATGTTTTCTATGCAGACCTCTGGGTACTTTAAACGAAGTACATATAAAGATCTGCTACAGGATTTGGGGATTTGCTGATGGGTTTTTCTTTGTACTAAAAACTGAGGTAGATCCCTAATACAAGTATCTTTGTAAGTATGGGAAATCTTGGATTTTGATTTATGTCTACACCAAAATTTTGCATACTAAATGCACAGGTTCTTTACTTACACTTCTGCTAATAAGGCATATAGTTGTCATAACCCACTGATGGAGGGTACAAAGAAAGTACATACAATCCATGGTATTTTCAGCAATACTCTGCTCATCTGCTCTGACCCCTATATGTTCCTTTTTTTACAGGATGTTATAAATTAAGAGAATGTAAATGCAAATCAACTTTGATGGCCATGGAAATATTGCTGTTGCTACATGCAAAAGAGCAGACATGGGCTTGCACTTTGCTGTTTCATTGCATACACTGGATACATCCATGTGTACCTGGAAGCAGAGCAGATGAGGCAAAGGATCAAAATCCTCTGCTTTATGAAGACATGAATGGCAGAACAGCCTATAAGCAGCCTGGAAAAAGGATTTTGAGAACTTGACTAACTGCAGATGCTGCTTTGATTACTCAAAAGGAAATTTTCTTTTAGAGTAAATCCCTTTTCACTTCACCTCTGTCTCTGGGCTACTGCATCTGCACTGTGTTATGTAGAATACACAGCTTAGACAACAAAGGGGCATTGGCAATTAGAATAAATATGAAGGGGGGAAGACATCTGAGGCTTCACCAACCACCACCCCCATATGCCTTCAGTTTGGATTTGGCAAGAATTTGTCAGACATTTCACTTCAAATCTATCTAGACATCTCTGACCCATTACAGCAAATAGCTGACCTTAACTCAAAAAGTAGTGTGAAGTAGTAAAGGACAAAAAATAAAATAGTTACAGTTATCCCAGTGGATAAGACTTATTGACTCTTATTGACAAAAGAGTTCAGCCCACAATAGTTGAGTTTGTTTACTGTAAAGTATTATTTAAATAATTCTTTCCTGCTTATTTGAATTAAAATAAACTGCATTTCCTAATACCATACATCATGAGAGATGCTGCTACATGCTCTATCCAAACACATGCTCAAACAAACCCACCCTGGCAGCAACTACCTTCAAGGCTTTTGTCTCTTGGGAGATATTGCCCTCCTCTGCTCCAGTGAAACAGAAAACCATCCTGTATTCAAGAGAAAAAAAAAATCTGTTTCTATATTCACTGAAAATATTTCAAGCATTAGCCCTGTTTTTAAAAAAATTATTCAAATCTTCTGCTTAAGGCTTATATGAAGGAGGAAATCTTGTCAAAGCAATAGTGTTCATTCTTATTATTAATAAAAAACCTACTTTTTAAACACAGATAAGGACTGACTAAGCACATGGCAATGTTTAAACACATTCACTGGGGCTGTTCTGGTCACTTTCTGAGTTCACTTCCCACAAATCACTGAGCTGCACTGGAACAAAAGAAAATGTGAGGTGATTTGAATACATACCTGCAGCAAATTAACTGCAAATACCAGTCTCCACCTGGGAAGCTTCTGACTCACACTGCCTCACAAGAAGCATGGAATTAGGAAAATTCTTTCATAAAAAATGTATTTTGAATACCAAGAGAAACTGTGATTCATTAAAATTAGTAAGGTAACTGTAAAACAGTTATCAAAAAATATTCCTTTACACAATGGATAGTGAAGTGAAAATTTCTGTAGAAATGGTTCCACAATTTATTGGTCTTTAAATAGGTTCCCTGAAAAAGAAGATAAAGGGATGCACCCTCTAATATATCTAATTCCACAATTTCAGGCACTTCTGGATGTGTAGAGGGGGAAACTGGATGGCAAAAAGCAACTCCAACAATTTCTTGTCTTCGCTGGAGACAAAACACTGAGGTAGATGGACTGTTGGTCTGTCTCAGCTGAGAATTTCTTGTTTAAGTCAGTCATATCTTATGGTCAGAACTAGGGACTAAGCACAAAAACAGAAATACAGCATGCATGGACCTGTCCATTACATTCCCAGAGTATTTTGAGACAGAAATTAGATATGGTGCCATCCCATAATGTATCTAATAGCTTAAAAGTCATTGTAACAGCTCAAATTCTACATTTCGAAATTCTGAATAGTTGCTAATGACCAAAAATATAATGTTAAACCTAAACTGACCAAATAATGTATTCTCAGGAGCATTCCAAATGCAACAAGGAGGGTGACTTTACTGATCTATTTTGCTTTTAAGACCATGAGATTTTAAGGGAAGTAAGAATATAAACTGGTAAAATGATGATGCAAAAATGTGCTTCCAGGGCTAAGTTCTGGGTCCCTAAATAGCAGTGTTCTGCTTTAGCTTTAAAGGACTGGAAACTGTAAGGAGTGAAATAGTGACCACAGAAGGAACTGAAACATATTCTCATGTTTTATATACTTTTCTTCAAAGAACTCTGCACCTTTCCTATATAGAAAAACCCAAGCCAAGCCGAAATATCTGTACATAGAATTGCACTGACTTGAAATTCAGACTTGAATTCAGTTTTGAATCTAGTGTTTCAGTAAGAACACACCTGTAATTTTTATTTAGCTAGTTTTTAAATAAATGTCTTTTTTTTTTTCTTCCTATTCCATTTGTATTCTTTGTATTATATAAATGGGATCTTTCTTCTCAGTTAAACTTTGGTGAAAGAGGTCATCCAATCAGCTGCTGCATAAACTCTCTATGAAGTCTGTGAACTTTCTAGGTTATGCCGTTTCCTTTTTGACTGCTGGGAAGGTTGTCAAACACAATCCTTTGAAGAAAGACTTGCTCACCATCTCACTTCACCTCCTTTGAGGTAGATATTTAGAAATACCCTCATCTTCCACTAACATATAGAATCCATAACTTATTTGCGTTTCAGTGTAAGGAGAGTTTAGAAAAAATTTGTCCCTTTCTAAATGAGGCACTTACCAGAAAGAAAATTTCAGAATAAATATAGTTATAAAAAGAAACAAAAGCAGAGGATAACCACATCTTATCTTCTGATACTGCAGTTGATTCCATTCTATCACCACCATAACACATCACCATCCATCCTGATCAATGTCTTTCCCCTTTTTGTGGATGAACACTTCAAAAACTTCCACTACTCTCTGCCATTGTTAACCTAAGCAATAACAATCATAACATTTAAAGTCTATTTTCTAAACAATCACTATTTTCCTCCTGTTTCAATGTCCTAAAAATAAATAAATAAAATACAGACATGGTTTCTTGACAGCTGTGGTACTGGCACTTAGTAAATGCTTGGTAACAGCCAACAAGAATTGTTTATTTTCTTCTCTAAAAAATGAAGTTAAAAATTTGTGAACCCAGAAGAGAATTTTTTTTTCACATTATATTTGCAACCTCTCTCTCAGGGAGTCATGTCAGCTTTTGCATCAATTACTGCAGGACATAGTAAATATCATCTCAGAATGTTAACACAGCTGTGAGAGTTCAAATACTGCTTTATTCCTAAACCATAAATATATCCTGGGATCTGCTGGGCACAGTCATACTTGCCATTGTATACAACATTATTCACCTTTCTCATCATCCTTTCTAATTCAGACTAGGACAGCAGTGTCCAGCCATCAGACTATAAGTATGGTGAAAAATGAGGTGGCAGCTTAAGGCTACTC
This sequence comes from Urocynchramus pylzowi, assembly GCA_013397555.1. Classification (NCBI taxonomy): domain Eukaryota; kingdom Metazoa; phylum Chordata; class Aves; order Passeriformes; family Fringillidae; genus Urocynchramus; species Urocynchramus pylzowi. The sequence continues at coordinate 1,831,794 of VZRH01003101.1, forward strand.
CTTAGGAGAAGTGGAGTCCAAAGTGGAGTGAAGAGGAGGCAATGCTTGTGTGATGGTTTCTTTTTCCTGATGGCAAACCTTTGACTAATTACTGAGTCAGAAGCAGACAGGCAGGCCTCTAAAAGGGGAGCTTGGAGAGAGACTAGTGTCACTCCACTGACAGAAAAAAATTCCAGTCTTCAGTCTCTCTTGTTGGTACACTGATTTTTTCTGGGACAAGCTCTTTGGATGAAAAGTACTTTACAGTTAGAAGGAGTAGGTAAAGACAGGATGGAAAATGACACCATCCTTCTAATATTTGGAAAGTAGTATACCCCACACCTCTAAATGGTGCTGTTTAATCAATGAAGCAATTAATTTTTCTAAGAAATGCTATGGTGGCCTGGACATCCCTTAGCATTTACATTTGCAATCCTTATTCTCATACCTATAATCACAAAGTCTTGCATCTCAGGGAAGAAAAGCTTAAGTACTTCTGGACCCACTGGTTCAAGGAAAAGATGCCATAAAAGGCATGACAAGCATATTAAGATTCACAGTAAAATCAGGCTGCAAGAACCTATAATCAGACATAACACCAGTGGATGTGTTTCTTAAACTCAGTATGAGCATTAAGTAAAAAATGAGTGATTAACTCAATTAACCTACGTAGCTTCCCACTTAAATATTTATGACAACTCTATCTCTCCTGAGCATAATAAAAGGCAAAATGAAGCTAAGCACCTGAAAGCAGCATTCTCCATCAAGTTGTGTGGGTAGAATGTCCCAGATATCTCACTAAAAAAGTAACAAAAATTCACAAGATGAAGTCTTCTCTGCTGCTTGTGTTCAACAGGCAAAGAAACAGGGTCTGGAGCATTACCACAGTCTTAATTTAGCCAGTATCATAGTAGAAACAGAGGACATTTTCCTCTTCTGTTACTTTTTTTGAAACTTTTAAGGTTTTGGATTTCCCTCCTCAAAATAAGGAATCAAAAGGTCAGGCCTCATAAGGTTATGTGCTGGCTTTGTGAAGTTTTTTTTTTTCTTGCTAATACCAGCTACAGTCAATTATATTCACCCTAGTGCTCATTTACTCATGTCACTTTGGGGTTTGCAAGCTCTGTCCTGGAGTAGCAGCACTGGCCATGCTTCTGGCCAGATGGCTGCCAGCAGGAGTGGAGCTAATTCCCTGGTTCATCCATAGGCTATGGCAACGTGGGCCTGGAGCTGCCCTCCTGGGTCAGAGCCCAGACTCCTGTGCTCACAGGCAGCCCTGCCACTGAAAGGTAACACCTCGTCCAGGAACTGATGTATGGCTTGCTCTTCCTGCTGTGGATCCCTCTCTGTTTTCTCCAGGGAGATAAGAGTATGTGCTTCAGCTGCTTTTGTTCCCAGGGCTAGCTAGAGATCCCTTGCAAAGTCACGGCACGACAAGCATCATCAGCCTCCTTCTGGAATTCAAAAAGCTTTTTTTTTTTTT
>VZRH01003101.1:1833287-1867703 GCA_013397555.1 Urocynchramus pylzowi
CCCCTTTTGGAATTTAAAAATCTTTTTTTTTTTTTTTTTTTAGTTTAGATTGAGACATTGAGGCACAGGGCTGCATGTTCTGGGTTCAGCTGTGAACTGCATACAGCCCTGTGGTAAATACACATACTGCAGAAACTGCTCAAGTGCACAGCTGGTATCAAAAGCAGCTCTTGTATTTCCCAAGAAATACAAGATAAGACCCTGTATATGGGATATAGGAGAGTAAGGCCAAGGGCTTGAGGATAACATGTAAGTTTGTGATTTAGCACACATAATTGTACTAGCTTGGGTGGTTATTCTGAGCTACCTTCAGGACGCCTTCTTGTCCCCTTGGAGCAGACCAGAATGAGTACAACTCAAAGTGTGGCCTAAATCTGCCTTGGCCTTTGGGACTGGTGTTGTGACTCCACAAAAGACAATGCTAGATCTTCTGCAGAGTTGAATAAACTTGCTTAAGGGTTGCAGAGTGAGACGGGAGCACAAGTAAAATTAAAAGTTACAAGTTCCTGTCTCTCAATCTGCATTCAATCAATGAAACCACATGTCCTCTCTGCTTAGACATATGGCTTTGAAGACATGGCCCTTAATGGCCTGAGGTTTGATTGTTCCAGCTTTGTTATTTTGGTTTGTTTTTTTTCCTTTTAGCCTTTACTACCAACCTCAGACAGAGTCACTCAAAGCAAGTAGAGGGAAGAAGACTGGTGTCACAGTGGGGAACTCAATTTAATAACAGCACTCACAGAATTTTTTTGTTTCTTGAAAGCATGCAAATAGACAGTATGATTTACAAGGATACAGGGAAACAAGCACACAACTTCCCCTGATGTTGTGGTTAAGACAGCTTGGAAACTATAGTGCTGTGCAGAGAACAGCACAAACACACACTGCAGAAAGCCAAAGCAACTATTCAAATCCATCTTTGTTTTAAGCACCAACTATTAAAGTGACCATGCTGGTTTTACCTTGTTCTCTCTGACAGTAGGTGACAAAAGGCTTTTTAAATGCTGAAAAGTTGCAAGTCTGCCTTTTCTGAATTGCAGAGGGAATTTGTCTTGGCTTTTGAATAACTATGCAGAGTGAAAGCCAGAAGGAATAGTTGCACATACTATATCAAATATGCACGGAAGAAAGAAAAAGAAATATAAACCTGGCATATTGAGACTCTTATGGATTAAAGGGCCTAGATTATACAACATGCAGGTTTTAGTGTGGCATGAATAAGACATGGTAGAATTCATGGCAATTATTTTACTACATGAGCAAAAAAAAAATTAACCTCCTGTTGCTAATGCTGCAGATTACCCCAAGTCCTTGATTCAACTGTACCATGTGGACAATTTTGTGACAAAGCAAAATAATCTTTCTGTCTTTCACCACTTCTTGCAACTCTTTTTACATTCATTGGATGAGCAATCTTAGACCTCAGATGGAGACAAAAAATTGCAATAGCAAAAAAGGAATCACCTTCAATTCTGTTCCTGGAGTGCTCTTGAATCAAATATTATTATTTTCTAAAATATATGTATAATTTTGAATTGTACAATAAAGACTTCTGCAAATTTCAGCTATGAGATGGCTTATTATTGAAAGTGACATTAATTGTAGTTGGTCACATTAGTCACATGAAGAGTTTTTGGGTTCATGTTCAATGTTCAGAATTTCTTGGAGTGATTTTTCTGGTGGAAAGTCTCATAGAAAGCTGTGTAAGACAAACTCAACACAACAGCTTACAATTCACTGTTAAGGTTCTTCTCAAGACTCATAGAAATGTGCCCAAAAAGCAAGGGAAAAGGAATGCAAACATATCACTCCCATTTTTGGAAATTTCTGCTTCCAGGGACAAATTCTCCTGTGAAGAAAATGGCCATTTTATTGTGCTTGTCTGGCTGAGAACATACTGCATAAGATTTTGACAATTCAAACTGAAGTCTGACTAAGGTATGGCATGTACATTTGAAGAAATCAGTAAAAAGGAGATGTACAAGATTTTTGGTTTTTTTTGTTTTGTTTTCAGGTTTATTTCTAAATGTATCTAAGATTTGTGGATGAATATTAATTTTTTAAAACAGATGCCACAATGTCATAATGAAGTTTGAGAATGTGAATGTTCTTTCTCTCTTAAAAAAAAGAAAAAACCCAAACCTAAGCAAACACTCTCCATTGTAACTTTCTTCCCATCATGTGCTTCCCAATATGTCATCATAACATCTGTCATCCCTATGCTTTCTCAACAAAATTAATATTGATGTTTTTAGTACAGTATTAAAAAGACTTTACTGTTATTTTATTGCTTAATTTTGAATATTCAAGTTCTATAATGCTCTATTTCTCACATTTTCTATTTTTGAAGTAGGTTTATTTGCACTAGGTTGCAAAACTATGTTCTTTAATTCAAGAGAAGCCAGAAATTATTAAAATTGGTAAAAGAAGATGTTACATAGGAAATGTATAATTTTGAGAAACTACTACAGAATCACAGCCATGGATTCCTTTCCCAAGTATGAATCTTCATGGCTCTGATTCTTTTCTACTGCCTTTGAAGTCAATGAAAAATTTCACATTTGTTTCAGTAGGCACTTTGATTTATTTTCAGAAGTATTTTTCAAAGTTTCCCATTTCGAAGTTCCCATGATTTAACCTTGGGTGTGTCCTTGAGAGAATTTTTATGCCCATGAACAGAGAGAATTACTGAAGTAAATGAGCCTGAAAGGGTGGTCCAAATATCATCACTTACAGTGCTATATTCTGTTAACTGCATAGAATGCCAATATCTTGACTTGGCTTCTCCATCCCACTTAATAATTGGAGATAGGAAGCTGTGCAGCTTATGCAATAGTTATACTGCTAACAATGGCAGCTCAGTAGAAAAACACAGTTAATACTTTCTGGAATGACACGGACATAAAACTGCAAGAGAGTAGTTTCAGTGTGTTAGGGAAAAATAGCAAAAAGGCAATTTTCTCCAAGTTTCTTGGGACTATTCTGAACAACATTTGGTGTAATAGGCTTGAAAGAAATATTTTCAAGAAAGTAGCTGAAACTTTGTTTTATATAAATTCAGTTGATTCAGGAAAGCAATTATTGCTGCATCAAGGGATTTTTTTAAAGACCTGAATAATAAACAAGGTAATGTGCTCTATCAGTTTCATGGGATATTTAAGGGTGTAATTCACTTTTCAAAACAAAAATTTATCCTAAAGTTTCATCTGGTGATGCAGTGCACCATCTTGCACCATGTAAAACCTCACTGCCATGGTTTGATTTATTGGAAGCAGAGATAAAAAAAATCAACGTGTATTAACAGCAGTCCAACTAATTAATGTCAGCCAAAGCTTTAACTCATTCCAGGCATTGTTATATTTTACTTTTGCACACATCCTTCTAAAAAAATCAATGCCCCCTCCACCTCCTGTACCCTGATGAAGCTCTCATTGGTACCAGCATGATGCCAAGGAAGAACCCAACTGGAACCCTGTACTGGATTTTCTTTCTCCTATTCTGTATCAATGACCTAAGTTTACACACACACATCTGTATTTCCACCTTTTCATTCCCTTTTTTTCTGCTGCACATTTGGTCTACATTCTTCCTCCCTCATCTCTACACTCCCCAACATGAAGCACAATCCACTCTAGGAGGTTTCTGTGGATTTCAGCAAGTGTGGACAGACTTCTGACTGATATTCTCTCCCTCCCATAACTTACATAAACTAAATGGCATTTGGATTTCTGAAAGAACTGTCTTTGGTTGGAAAGTGAATACTTCCTTTATTCTTAATTTTTTGAAACAGAACTTCTAAGGACTATTTTTTATCCCTCTTAAATATCAAAGTAATTGTGTCTCAGCAGCTCCAAGCTCCTCTTAGATTTGTGAGATGAACATCTTGTTTCCTTTAGTGTGCTGATATCTTTCCAAAACAGCATCAATGAAAAAAGCATGGAAATAAATCCATCTTTTTTGAAAGAGGTCTCTGCTAAGTAAATGGATTTAAGGATGTCCAGGCTCTACCCATAGGAAATAGCAAGAGCATTTAACACTTACAGTAAATGTATTTCTGTGCTAAATTATTTTTCACCTTTCAAGTATAGTAGAAACACGAGGTAATGATGCTGCAGTCCAAATGAAGGCCAGCAAATGCATAATCAAGAAGAAATGAACATTAGAAATCCTATAAAATCCCTGACATGCTACTAGGCCAGTTCTTTACATTTGGTCTGACTAGATTTCATCTGTAAGTACAATTGCATCTAGCAGACACTTCCCTGCTGAAGGCCAAATGTGCAAAGGTTCTCTTGACCTACTAATTTTAATAAAACATGTGTTTCAAAGTTTCTTTAAAATTAAATGTCAAAGTTTGGGGAGGCTAGGTATGAAAGGAGTACTGGATACCTGGAACTAAGCACCACATAAATATATTTGCTCGCAATGAGTTGAACAAAAACATCACTAAATTTACAATTAAACATTGTTATGTTTAAGTGATAATTTACTGGAAAAGTATTGCAGATGGTGAGGTCAGGAATCAGGAATGAAAAAGTAGTGAAGGACTCAAAAAGTATGGAAATAGCAGCATATCATGAGACATCCTCTATGGTTACAAGTGAAATATCTTGAGGTAGACTTCCCTTCTGTAATTTGGACCAATGCAAAAATGCATAAAACAGAGGAGATAAAGTGTACATCAGTAAGGTCTCAAAAAAGAATAATCAAATTATACAGAAAAACTAGATAAACTTGTGATAAGAACCCTGATTATCTAGTATGTGAATACCTACATGGGTTTGAAAACACTAAATTTCTTGATTGCATTATATTTGTTTCAAAGGCTTTGATGGTCTCCTATTGTTTTATATTTGCCCTTCTATCGAGATGAAAAATTATGGGTTTGGGACATTTTCCACTATTAACTGCTGGACAGTTAATAGTAGAAAATGTCCCAAACATTTGGGAAAAAAATGAAGGGGAGAAGGAATGGATGCACCTTCTCTTTTACTTAGCACTCTTCTCTGCTCCTTGGAGGAGCACAGTCTGTGAAGTGTGCACTTGACAAGGATGAAAAAAAATGCTTTCAGTTAAATCTATTGTCAGGTTTGGGTTTCAACCCATTTTCTCACTCCACTTATATTTGGAGAGAAGGCATTATTTTCCTTCCTGGTGTGGGTAGTATTCTATTTCCTATGCTCACATGGGGGACCACGTGGGGAGTTTCCTTTAATAAATTCACAAGTAAGAAGTTGTTCTTACTTATGAACCCCATATTACTTGTGTTGCTAGAACTGTTTTGACTTTTCATCTTAAACTGGGCTTTAAAATAAATTTTCTAGCCAGTAGCTCATAATGGTAGGCAAAACAACCAATGTGAATGGTTGCAAAGCTCCTTCTGGTATTTTTCTATCAATACTAACAATACCAATGCAGAATCAATACTCTCCTCACACCTCTACTGAACATAATGCTGCTACAAAGGCTTTGTAAATCCCTGGACCTCACATGACCTAGGCTCTGATATCTCTGCTCTACTACAATGCCTGACCTGTTGCTTTAAGGTAGCTCTGGTGCTTGCAAAATTCAGAGGCACTTGATTTTTCTATGCCAGAGAAAAGCTGGACTGCAAGACAAGTTCAGAACATTCCTCTATAGGGGAAACACTATGTCCATGAAAAATCATTGAGGCATTGTTAGAGCCATGTAGGAGCTCCTACCTCACTTGCTTCACTGACAGAACAGTGTGAGCAGAACAGGATGTGGACATATGTGAGATGCTGGAGTTTATAAGGAGGGCTCCAGTGTGTCCCAGTCTCAGTGATGGGTGCTCAAGCACACTTGTCTCTTCTTAGATTAACAGGGAGGAAAGCACGTGTACATGTGGAGGCTCTGGCCTTCATCCCCACCTCAACAACTATAACCACTGTCAAAAGTGAAGAACATCCTCAAAACCTTACCAACAGCTTCAGACAGATTAGAAAAGGTGTGTATTTACTGATGACATAAAAAAAAGAGAACAGAAATTACAATGTTTAACCCTTTGTATTACGACTAAATTGGAAATTGAATTGTTTGGGAAGAAAAATCACAGCGTTATCTCTTAACTAATATCAGATTTCTGCTGTAAATGAGACAGATATGGAAGTTTCTGAAAGAAGAACTCACTGTAATACTTTGTAAAGAAATTCCTAGCCAACTTAAACATAGAATTTGCAATTAGCTACTACTATAATTATTGAGTCAAAACCCAGATGGGAATACCAGACATGAAAAATCAAATTTTGTAGTTATATTGATTAAAAATGCAGATATAACTAATGCTAGGACTACATTTGAATACTTGTTTGAACATTTTAATGACGTTCCCCATTTTCAAGCATACAGTCCTAATAATGTTCAAAGGTGAGAATTTTCTAAATGGCAAATTATTATACCTACCATTTAGACACCATGATTACACAAAGAAAATAAGATCTTAACCCATGAAGAACTGTCAAAAATTAATGAAGCTTAGAGGTATGGCAGGCAAACTCTGAGTGAGATCAGGAAGTTTTTCAGACTAAGAGCTGTTAGCAGTGCATGCATAACAGTGTCACTTGATTTACATGCCCTTTTACATTTAAAAGCATGTCATAAACATGAACAATTCACCAAACATTTCTGTAGGCTAGATAAATACTATAGAACAACTAGCTGAAGCAGAAAAGTTAATAGCTGTATTTTGAAGATTTTGAGCAACCACAAGATTTCTAATGGGATTTCAGATGTTTAGCACTTGATTGGTATGTACTTTTAATCAGTGCATATTTTCTGGTGAAAAGTTCTGAATCAATAACATTAAAAACTTTGTACTGCATTGCTATAGTTAATTTTTTAATAGCAATTTGGATTTGAGTACTATTTAGACATGGCTGATAGTTCCAGTGCTCATGCAAACCAGTATCCTCCTACTACTGATCTGGGTCCAGTGAACTCTGAGGGTTGATTTCAATCAGTCTCACAATTTTTCAAAGAGAGAACAGATAATCAAGCACTGCACCTCTGCTTAGCCAAGTTCCCACCAACCACCCTGGCTCCTTGGAGCCAGGAAAGTAGTAAAGCTGGATCTGGATTTACACAGATGTGGATTAATAGATACTCTGGGCATATAATCTGGGGAAAAAAAAAAAAAAAAAAAAAATGGTGCCATGGTCATATTCACATTGCCTTGTTCAGGTCTCATAGTTACCAAAAGCTTTAACTATCTTCTAAATCTTGAAAAAAAAATATTAAAGCTGAGGTAAGATGTTTTGGAAAATATCAAGAGGTCTATTTGTTATTACAGTTAGAGAAAAAAAAAATTAAAATTAAAAAATTCAACATAGTTCTCATTTTCACATGGGTTTTTTGAGGTACAAATAGAAAATAATCAGGATTTAGAGCTAGGATAGTTTAGAATCACCCCAAAGCAGTAAGGGTCAAATGCAATTAGCCCTAGCTTCCACATCAAAGTCAGACAGATCTATAAGAGTTTCTGCATGACCTGTTCCTAGCTTCAGCCTATAGAAGTTTAGATGGGAAAGAATGTCTGGAAAAGAGCACAGATTGTAGACGTGGTATTAGATTAATATATGAGGAAATATTTGGTTGACAACTTTGAAAACAGACTACAAAATCCCTCAGAGTTTGGCATGTTATTTCAAGTTAATTACAACTGGACCCGACAACTGTTGCCAGCTGATGGCAGTTCTGTGTGAAATAAGGAATCAGATTCCAGTGCAGCTACCACTGGCTACAGCCAAAACCACAATTCCCATTTGGAGTAACTGTGCCCTTGTGACACCAAAAATCCCCAAGTAGTAGCAGAGATGAAACTATCCAGTTATTCCCTAGAAGGTCCCTCATAGATAAGGTGAGGGACAGAATCAGATTATGTGGATGTGTGAAAGGAGGATGAAAGCTTGGCTCATACTTCCATAGCTCCTGTGCTATATTTCTTCTTTGAACAGAGACATTCACTGTTTGAGACTTTCAGTCTGATAAACCGGCAGTACAATAATTAATAATTGAAAAAGTTGAAACTAAATCTTTTGTACTCACTGAAACGACAAGATGGGAAAATGCAGTACAATATATAGGCATGTTAGTATATTAGTATATTTTCCATTTTCTGTGTCAAGATGAAAAGTCATTTAAATGCCTTTATTCTTAACCTTAATATGATATCAAAGAAAAATTGATCACATTCATATCACCCTTCACCAAAAAAATGAAGGGAAGAAATTTCTCTATGCTGAACATAGATTTATGTATGACCTCCATTAACATTAATGAGAGCCTTTAGCTAAATCCCTAAGCCCTGCAGCAGACACCTACACTTAATAATTTAGTCAAGAACTAGAAAGATGATGGAATAAGACCTAAGAAATAGCAAAAAAAAAAAACAACCAAAAAACCTAAAAAAAAAAAAAAAAAACCCACCAAAAAAACCCCAGCAGAAATCAAGCAGTAACAGGAATTGCAATGTGGGACAGCAAAACCACTGCAGAAATTCATAGTTTGCAGAGGAATGGGGTTGCTGGATTCAGGGTCCTGAAGAGGTAAAAATAGAGCTGGTGTGAAGAAGAGTGACAGAAGTCCAAGAAGCTTAGGAAGCTCACTAGCCTATCATCACATCCACAAATAGTGGCACATGCCTCTATGGTGGTGCAGGTTGGGAGATATGGTATTCATTTTCAGGGATGGATCAAAGTGATCTTTTCTGTTTGTGCATTGTTTTTTTAGTGGGTAATTAGCTTCATGGGAAGAAATTTATCTGTCCTTGCTTCAGAAAAAGCAACAAAGAAGACAATATATATGAACAACTCAGTGTTTTTCCAAGCAAAAAACCCACAAAATAATATTTTAAACCAGATGAGCTCTTGTTATAGCTGGCTGTATATTAAACACAATTTTGCAGGATAAAAGTTCATTCTTTCAGTTTTCCTCTGTCTCTACACACTGCAAGAGCACTGAAAAAAAATGAGACATTCAGGGATGAATATGTCAATTTTGGCAATCTAAGCTGTTGTACCCTTTAACAACTTCTGTTCTCTTATCCCACATCTTGTAAGTTAAATCCCATATCAAATCAGACCCCCTACAAACGAGAAGAATTTGATGGAAACAGAAAACTAGGTTTAAAGGAATTATACCAAGAACACTTTTGGATCAAACTCTATATAACAGAATTTCTGCCATTGAAGGTCATCACAGGAGCAGAAAATCTAATAAACTTTTTTACTATGTTATAACCTTTTATTTAACTACGGACAAACAAATGCCAGAAGGTTTCATTTTCATGCCATCATGGTCTGCAAAGATATGTATATTTTAAATTAAATAGCTATTTGAAAGGCAGAAAAGAATCTGAATTTTAAGCAGTCTGACCCAGTGTAGCTGGGAATCTCTAGTATGTGGTGTGAGAGTATTTCTTACACCTGGAAGAGTTTTGCTGCAGAACAGGCTCCTTATGCATGGCAGGAAAAATGAATTAAGATTTCATCTACCATGTGTCCTAGGAAAAGACCAACTTCTTAAGGAGTTGAAAAGAAAGAATTAAATTCAGGTATTAATTTAAAATATAACAGACCTCTCCAAATTGTAATTCTCACTGTGATTCTGTTAAGAAACTCAGATTTGGTTAGTATTTGTGTGATTTGGTCAGCATTTGTGTGATGCTCCTGTTTCCAAAAATGTACAAAACCCTTCTGCACTTATTCAAATCACTAATCACAGTTTGTTTCTACTTCAGTTTCTCTGTAGTGAAGTTCAGAAATTCATCTACAACTTGTAAATTGACACTGCAAATGCTTTTTCCCTCTTGCAGATCAAGAAGCCTTGGTTAACTAGATGTCCATTTTGCCTTCTTATTTTGCATTCAGTCATATCTATAGTTAGATTATTTCTTTATGAATAAAGACTCATCAGAGCAAAATGTCTACAAAAAATCACAAAGATCATGTTTCACAGTAACAGATGTAATCTAAAAGTTGCATAGCATTAAATAGAGAAGAACTGTGATTTTTGACTGATATATTGAAACGAGTTACACTCTCCAAAACGAAATGAGAACGCCATTGGAACAGCTCAGTGCTTCTCCCTCACCCCCTCTTCCCTCTTTCTCACTCTTCTGTTATTGAAATTAACACATTGATGTTGACAGAGTTTACAAGGAATTTCTGAAGGACAACATTTCAAATATACAGAATCTCATTTTTCTTTCATTTATAAATTAAAGAGCTGTCATCATTAATGCCATCATTTGAAAAAACAGTGAGACTTCTAAAGAAAATCTGAAGTCTGTTTTCTGAAATTTGTCCATAGGAAATAAACTGTATGGGTGTATGTATGTATATGTGTGCATTCTCCTGTGAAAGTTTCTTCTCTTCCTTCTAAAATGATACAGACTTACCCAGAGAAACAGTTTCAAAAGGGTTAAAGTTATAATATTAATGCTGTACTACACTGATGTCAGCAATTTACAGCAGGATGGTGGGTTCCAGTGCCAGAAGCTATGGCACAGGAGAGAATGTTATTTTAGCAGCATGATTCTCTATGAAAGCCTGTCATCTTCTGTTCTTGAACCCTTGCTAATGTACTGAGGCGACATGCCCAGATAGAAAAGGAATGTTTTTCAGCTGTTATGTGGTGGCTATTAATATAAATACTGCTATACAATAAATATGATGCCACTGCTTGCCATCATTTTAAATTGACAAAGACATCAGGATCTCTTGGGACACTGTGTTTCTAAAGGGCCACAACCTTCATTCCTTATTCAGATGAAACTCTTAATAACCTAGCTCGCAAGAAACTTTCCTTTTAAGAATTTTAAGCCCTTGAGACCATCTGGGCACAAATACCATGCTGTGTCAGGCCACATTCACTGTGACTGACAGGGCATAATGCAACACTAGTTTGAATTTTTCTGCATTGCTGCTCTCACACTCCTTAATATTTGCTTAGCATGCCTGGTAATACCACAGTCAGATCCAGCACATGCTCAGTACCAGAGAAGAGCTGAAAATCTGAACATTATGACTGATGAACCATTTTGTCTGACTAACAGCCCTCACAACTCACAGTGGATGAATAAAAAATTTAGCACTTAAGTCTTCCTAAAATTTCCTTTCTTTCTGTTATCACTTCCCCAAATCACTCAGCTAGAGTACTACAAAGATATATGTACTTATTTTTCAAAACAAAATAAAAGGCAAAGAGAAACTTTCTGTCTATTAAGGACTTTTTTTTTTTTTTTTTAATGTACACCACTTTAGCAGTTGCTTACCATTTTCTTTTGACTAACAAGTTCTTGCAACATTATAGCCAATGACTATAGAGGTAATTCTTCAAGATTTACACACATGCCCTTCTAGGCAAATTACCAACAGTGCATGTTCTTCAAAAGATAATTCTGTCTATCCAACTCATCAAGAAAGGAATGTGAGTAGCTAAGATGAGCAGATGCACCTCAGTCACCTGAGCCAATTAGGTCACCCTGAGCAAATGTGGCGCTTCAAGGCATCAGGTCACTCACAAAATCAGCTTGGTGATCTGAGAGAGCAAGACATTTCTGTGGAGTCAGTGGAACTTACAAAAAAAACCTACAGAGAAATAGCTCTCTATATTTGAATTTCCTATATGACTGTAAAAAACCCCCACTTTTTTAATGTTAAATCAAAGTAACTGTTAATACTTTTCATACCACCATTAATATGTAACATGCATGTAGGTATTTGAAATGCTCATATTTGAAATACAGTGGCATAAAACTGGTTGTTTTACCTATTCATACCTACTCATACATAATTCCTGCTCAGAAAGTTTACCACCTACCTTTCGTGTACTTTTTTGTCTCCACTCACTCTGATCTGTTTTTCTGCCAAAAATACTGGAAAATGCAGAAGCATAATATTTTTTCTCTTATACATTAAAAAAAAAGAGTGGGGAAAAAAGTGTGTGTGGGGGGCTGGGGGGAACAGGATCTAAACCCAACTCTCTGACTGCATCACTGCTGGAAACAAAAATCAAAGTTTTACAATATCTCAGCAAAAGAAGTAGCTAATCAGAAAAGTAGGTGATCTACTAGTCAGAGAACAGAACTGTGATTTGTACAAGCACATGCTGTAGAACTAGAGGAGGCATCCTGGGTCAGTGAATCCAATTCCCTGCTATCATAAATAATCATGTCATATAATCCCATTCATCTCATTTGAGCTCCATCTTAAAACCCTTTTTATGAATTTGTGGAATAAATGCATTCATAGCTGGTTTATATTCATTTGTTCTTGTGTAACCTTGTCCTTTAGCAAAAATAACTCATCTTCCTCCTGCCCCCATTTATTTATAGAAGGCAATCATACTTTTTCTCAGCTATTATTTTGCTAGGCTAAATCCAGCTCTTTCAGTCCCCTCATGTAAAACAGCTTCTTCATTCCTCTAGTTATCAAAGCAGCTGGTCTATGTACCTGCTCCAGTTCAAACATGGTTTTTTTTTAATACTGTCTTCAATGCTCCAAATATTTTTAACTCTTCCTATACATTAGTATCAAAATTTCATTACCTACTTCATTCACTTCAAGCATATTAATCTGTCCTTCCTTCCTTCCTTCCTTCCTTCCTTCCTTCCTTCCTTCCTTCCTTCCTTCCTTCCATCCCTCCCTCCCTCCCTCCTTCTTGGCAGAGGTACTAAATTGTTTTGTGATTGACTCACACATTCAAGCCTCCCTTCCCAATAGTTGTTCTCCCAACCTACAAGTTAAAACTTTTGTTAAGTAACAATATAAATGCACCAATAGTTAAAATGTTTCAGTATTTTAATAATTTCATCATAATTCTGTCACAGAACAGTGAAAGGGTTTTCAGATATTATGGCAGTACTCTCATGAGAATTCATCTTATGTATGTGCTGATAATTGTCAGCACCAAAGATAAGGTTAGAGGAATTCTAATAATAATATCTATGGAGACAAGTTACTGCATTTTTTAACTCTCTTCCTTTTAGTTGTTTTACACTTAAAAAAACTGTTTCCAGTCTCTAAGTCTCTAACTTTCCTCCTCATGCTAAAGAATTTCACCAGATCAGATGTTTTTTTGAAGTCTAGATAGAAAAAGTACATCATTGTTTTCTTCAAGAAAAGCAGTTATCTTATTAAACAGAGCTACCAGGCTAGCCTAGTACCACTCCCCCTCTATCTCTGGCTGATGCAAATTGTATTTCATCCCATTTTACACAGACATTTATATTTTTAAACATTTGTCTCAAAATGTGTTTTAAATCTTTGCTTATGAGAAGGGAAAAGAGCATCTAGCCACACTAACTAAGATGATCACTTCCTTCTTTTTCTTCCTTTTCATATCTTCTCCAATTAGTGAAGAATGCCTCAGGACTTACTGTTTCAAATCTCCAAGGTGAAATTTGCGCATCCTTACTTAATACTTGCTGCATTCTCAGATGAAGAAATATTAGTTTTTAAATGCATGCTTCCACTAGCTTTTCTCTCTACCTTAGCATTTTTAAGTGTCATTCCCACTGAAAATCCAGTGACAGTTGTAACCCTGTGCCTATGACTTAATTTAACTTATTTGGAATGAGTTATAAAAAATTATCTCATCTGTTTCCCTGCAATAGGGATAATGAAATATGTCACTCAGAGCACACTTATTTTGCTTGCATTTATATGTCTCTTTAGAAATAAACCCCAGTGTTTAAACCCACAATTGTATCTCCAGTGAATGACACTACAATCTCCTTTTCTAAGTGTTCAAATGTGCCCTTCTTTGATCCTTTCAAGTTGTTCTGGATGAAAAACTGTCACATTAGGTATTTTCTAGGAGTCCATCTAGATTAAATCATTGCAGTCTATATTTTCACTGTTGTGCTATGATAAGAAATTATTCATATTACTATTGTTACAGTCTAATCCTACATTGTCAAAAATTGCTACTGTTTTATTACAATAACTTCCTAATTTATTAAAGCAAATGAGAATAAGAAACTGCTGCACAGGCTGAAAATTATAATCTGGAATACAAACTGCATAAAAAGTATTACGTGTAAAACATCTTTATAAAACATAGCCTGGTAACATAGGCTGGTATCTTAGACATGTGCAGATTAATCAGAACTAACCTGGCAAGTAAATGCTGGAAAGGCACACAGTATTAGACAGGATGGAAGATTAGTGTTAAAAAATGGATGAAAAATAAGATAGCATAACTTCTTTAACCATATGGTAAATGGCATGATTCTGAGTAGAAAAAGAATTGTTTGATATGAAAAACATATGCTATACATCACATAAGGGACAAAAAGGGCAAGACAGACTAGCCAAAAGCAGTGGCAATCACCAAAGTCTCAGAAGGTCCTGAAGACTAAAGCACCACAGATCCTGAAGTCTTAATTGTTCACACTTGTAAACAGGTTTCTGAGCTTCTGCCTAGCTCCTGAATGAATAACTGCTGTCTTATTCACTCCTATACAAGGACAAATAGAATCACTTTTTCTTTTTTTTCCTACCTAAGAATATCTTGTAATCCATATAAACAACTTGTACTTATTCTGACCATAAATTCTGCAGCACTTAGTTCAGCAGGATAGTTCCTAACTATAGAGAATACAATCACTTTAAGAAGTAGTTGACTTCCAGACCCTTGATCTGATCTAAGGAAAAAAACACTCAAGAATATTCTCCTTATCTACCTAGTAGTTTTTGTATTACAATATCGTCTCCCTTCTGAGCTAAATACTTCTGTTTTGTGAATGCCTCCTTACAATTGCAACAGAATATATTGTGAAAAATGCATGTTTCTTTTTGAGGAAAAAAAATAAAAGCAATAAAACCAGAAAAATCTCTCTCTTACTGTTGACTTCAATTCTGAAGAATTTGAGATATTTTGATTTTTATGGGACATTTCATTCAAAGATAATATTTCACTACATCAGCTTTAAGTGTTTAAGAGACAAAAGATGACACGTCTCTGAACAAAATTTCTGGGACTGGTCAGAATTTTTAACCAGCTAGGACCAAAGGTTAAATTACTTGACCAAGTAAGCTCAGTGAGTCAGCAGGAATAAGCTCCAGGAGTGAAATTTCTTATTTTTGAGGCCAGCATAATTGTCCTGACATTTTCTGCTTAGCCAGGATTTCACTTCAGTTTCTATAATATGCTTCTGCCTCCCCTAATCACTAAAGCACAATGGCTCTAAGTGGCTCTTCAGTTACTAAATTTTTAAACTCTTCAGTTACTAAACTTTTAAAGGATGCTTTGATGGTGTTGCTGGTGATATTTTTTGCCCTCTCATGTACTTGATTTCACGTGATTTTTACTAAAGTGCTCATCAATCATTATTACAGTAATATAAGCTTAGGGAAGTATCTTGATTTAAAATTTACTGACACTATAATCCCTTTAAATAGTTCCAGCATAGCATTCACTTCTTATAGAGAATGACAGCATCATACAAAAATTGAATAAAATAAACTATAAATGAATTTTCTTAAGAAAGATCTCGTGTCAGGCTATTTGCACCAAAGAACATGATGTCAATGTACCATATTTGTGAACTTTATATAGAAAAACTTTAGCAACTTTTGATTATATGTACAGGACTAACAATGGTAACACTTTCTGTCATAAATATATGGAAACTCTGAAACAAAGAAAATAAAATAAACCAACACTTCTATATTTTTCAGCAGTCTGAAGAACTTCAAATAGCCTATCAGGTTAATTTTTTATTCTTTCAACAGCAAAAAAATCAATTCAGACATTCCCTTAAAAAAACTTTTTTTTAGATCACTACTATACTTGATAAACTTACCACAAAAACTCATAAATGCCAAATTGCTCATAGTCTTTTTGCAGCAACACTCAAAAATTAGTAGAAGCTTAGCTTTGACACCTTCAATACTTTCTTGAAAATCCTAATTTGCTGATAATAGTGACTGTACAGAATTTTGCTCAATATGCTTGAGAGATATTTGAAATCAAAGAAGTGATTCTTTGATTTAGTACTTATATTTTTAACCAATTCAGATGGGAATATTTTCCAATGTAATTTTACCAATGACATTCAATCTGGACAGCTACAGTTCTCACATTGCTGAGATAATGTTTTTGCTATTAATAATCTCAAAGAAACTCTGAGTTTGAAGGCATTGCATAGAGCCACAGATGGCTGCAAAAAGGTCATTATTTTAATAGCTATAGCATCAAAAATACTGGAAATTCCACACTTGGCTTAGTTGTCCTGTATGTTTACCTTCAAAAAGCCAGAAATTATTGTGACAGGAAGAACTCTTGCAGGAAACATAACACTATATAAATGACACTCTAGTGCAAGCTGACCTTGTGGTAATATAAATATTGATGTTATTAATGCCACCTAAAGTATCCACTGAAAGAAATAGAAATATACCTGTCTTGTCCTGTGTGCAATGTAGCAGTTTAAGTCAGCAAGGCATTGCTTCTTTTGCAATGTTTTATTTTAAACTGATTTATGTCCGTCAGAAAGGGAAAGGAGATTGAGGAGATGCACAAGGGAAGTAAGAGAGGACCAGGAAAAGAAAGAAGACCCAAAAGCACTCAGTGTTAATAGCATAAGTTACATGGTAGCTTTCTACAGATTCACAGAGAGGGTGATTTTAACTACTGGCTGCACTGTAGGTACTTCTCCTGCGTGACTGTGGTTTCCTGACGTGACTGGAAATTTGGATACTTTTAGGAGCTTAGCAATTAAGGCCTAAAGACATAATATCTGGAAGATATACATAACAGATCTTATTAATTGGTGCCTGGACAAAAACTCTTCCAGTGTTCAATTGATTCTTACTACTATTTCAGTGCCTCAAGTTCTTAATTACCTAAGGCTCCAATTGGAGATGATGTTGTAGTCAGTGCATTCTCTCTGTCAGAAGGGAAGATATGATTCCTATGGTGTGGCTCAACTTTGATCAATTTTGCTATTCCAAATGACCAAACATGGTTAATTAATTTATCTTAAGTACTGAGAAGGTTTCCTTATGCCAGCTGTGCCTGCTCTGTCACTGCAGACATATTTTCAACACTAATACATCAGTGCTTTGTCAAAGCTAATTCCATTTGTGCCTAGAAATGAGGCTTACACAATTTATTGGAGACTATGTACTAATTTTTGCTTTTAGAAAAATATCCTTATGTTGTGCTTATTTGAGATAAGCACTAAAAGAGTAAAGATGTCATTCCAGCTAGTGGGACAAGTATAATGATTTTCAGTTTCTCAAAAAATGCTCAGCATGTCTCACTCATTTTTTGGATGATATCTGGAAGCAAACACGTTTCAGAAAGGCAGTTTATTAGGTCTGTGAAGAATTCAAGCCTGGATATTGGAAGTATATAAGGAAAATACATATAGATGTATCAGATCCCCGTTTTACAAACTTTCTTTAGATCATTTAGGTTTAATCTAATTTTCACAGGGTTTTGATAGAAAATGCTAAGATGCAGTACAGAGCCTGACTCATGCCCAGAATTCCTGTGTATTAAATTAGATTCTAGGTGCTCATATAATAAATTTTTGCCTCCCTTTGTGATGCATTCTTGTCTTCTCAGTGGTCATATTCCACTGAGACAAGAAGAAAAGGAATCCATCCTTTTCCAGGTGGCTTGTAGGACTTTACAGTAGAGCTAAATCTAGTAATCAAATCACAAGTTAAACTTTTACTTGTGGCCATTTATTGAATGGATGATCCTTTGCATGACAGGAAAAGCATAAAGACCTCATAAACATATTAAGAGTTTTAGCAAGAGTTTCAAGTACTCAATGAAGTGCTTGAATGAAGTCTTAATTAATGTTAAGGGACATGGAGAGGGTAGTCAGAAGTTACCCCATTTCTTTGATGTCAGTGGGAATTATTTCTATTGCTTCTTGCTGAAGGACAAACCATCCCCTAATCTTTCACTCCAGGAACTTCAGTCACTTATATTTAAACAGAGAATCTTAGCTATATCAGTGCTATCATGCCACTCAAATACCTACAAATAGAGTATATCCAAATTAATCAATTACCTTTCACAATGGACTGCTATTAAATTTCAGGGGTTTATGCAGTGCTTTATGCAGCACTTGGTGTTTGGGACACCAAGTAAGTAATTCTGCACCACTTTAGATACATTGTTCCACCAAATCAAAATGTTTTATTTGAAATTTATTTAAATAGTTCTAAAATTTTCAGCCAATTCTGGTCATAATATGGGAAAGAAAGCTTATGACTGTATTAAATTTAGGAGGAGCGGATTCCTCATTAATATTTTACATTCTCTTTAAATTTTTGTTATTCTTTAAAGCTAATCAGATCAGATAATGTAGTTGATGGCTCATTCTTCTGTTCAAGTCCTGAACTAGTATAACTAATCTAAGAAAATTATGTCAATATAGATCAACTGAGGAGCAGAGCTGCATGTTCAGAACACTTCATAACACATTATATATTAATATATAATGAGTATATATTATAGCATCATTAGATACACTGAATATTGAAACAGTAACTGGATGTCACATTTTAGCCCACTGAAGCTCGCCCAGTATGATATTGCAGTATTTTCTCTTCAGGAAACAACTGGCAATGAACATTTCACATATATATGATAAATTGCTAGGATAAACTGCATATTGCAAAAAATTATTCCAACATTCTTTATTAGGGAAATTAGTTTGGGAAGTTTCAGCACAGAGACAAGTTGTGCAAACCTTGTTTGTTGTTTTGTGGAATTTGCAGGCAATAATGTTAGAATTTAAATTGAAAAAAAAAAAATTCACCATGAGAAAACTTGATCTTCAGAAAGAGCTTTTACTTTAAACTGTCTCAGATTTATATTTTAGACCATACCACATTTTGAAATTAAATCTTTCTCACTCAAAAACATAAAAATATAAAGGTGGTAATTCTTGGTCCTTTCAACAGAGATAATTTGAAAGAAATTTCCATTGAAAGAAATGTGTCTAAGTATGTGTGGAGACCTTGCAAAATGGTTATCACATTCAAAACTTATTGACTTTTACTGGGATTGAAAGTGTGCAGAATTCTGAAGGACTTGACCTCAGCTGTGAAAAGGATACTGCTTCCCAAATTTATTTTTGATCTAACTGGAAACAGAAGGAGCCAGTATGAAATAGAGGCCTGCATTTCACAGATATAATATCTTAGTCACTTTTGGGAGAGAGTGGGAAGGTAGAGGAGAAATCTAAACATTTTCTATTTCTTTAGCATGAAATGACTGCAGCACAGCTGCATGACTCTTAAGCTATGGGGGAAAAGAAAGCAATCATAGATGCTGCTGAGTAAGTAATGTTTTTAAGTAAGTGATTTTGAAACAAGTAATGTGGAGTTAATTGTGGCTGGAGCAAAGCCCCTAGAAGTCAGCCATTGCTGCCTGGAGATACCTGTAAAAAGTGATATATACATATGTTGCAGTCATGGTGTCTTTGTTACAGTATTCTTCAGATTCTTGCTGTACTTTATGGAGAACCTTACAATCTCCTTCACCTATTTACTCCAAATTCACTTCTTTATATAGAAAAATCAGATATTTTGAAGCTGCAGCTTCATTAGGAATCATCTGAATATAGCAGAATTTTTAATGCTTGTACTTTGGTTGGAAGCAGACAATTGTTTTGTTGGGTTTATTTTTATTATTCTCCCAGGCCCTTCACATAACAAAATGGCAATATAAAGTAAGCACATGTATGAGTTTCTCTACTGGATGGCATACTAATCATCAAAATAAATCAAGAAACTCTGTTCAAACTGCGTGAAAATTTTGCCATTTGTGGGATGCCATTTCTTTAAAGTTTATGTTAAAAAACAGAGGATCCTTTAACATTTCCCTATTACTTAATATTTTAAATGAAAATCTAACACACTTTTACAAATGAATTTTTGACCATGCCCTTTTGGACAAAATATAGTGCTTTTGATTCTGTTTTCAAAAGTGTTGTGGATTTTTTCAATTGCTTTTTAAACTACTATGGATATAGGTAGCATATACAAATAGGCAGATGACTGTAGTTGCCCATTTGATTTGTCAATGTACTGACATCTATACATTGATTCATAAATCACAAGCACTCTCTACTTTACTTCAGGCATTTCAGGTCTGTACATGCACAGTGTTTCTGATTATTTACAGCTCCAAATATGTTTTGCCGTGACACCATCACTATGTCTGATACAGGGATGTTCATCTTCTTTCTGCTTTATCCTACAGGAAAAGGTTTGAAACAAGGAGTAAGTCTCATCATTTTCATTTATGTAGATGTAAGGTAATTCCAGATTTTAGAAGAATTAACCTATATTTATACTGGAGAAATATCTGTGGTGAAAGTGTGACCAGTCACACTAGTTTTTGCTATTTCAGGTTTTACAATTCCTTTTCCCTTATTCATAATGATACATCATGAGAAGACTTACACAGTGAAAAATCATCAGAAAGATCCCCTCTATTTAAGAGCAGTAATATGAGATATGGTGTTATTTATTTCCCTTTTTTTTATTTGCAGCATAGCAATGCATGTAAGGGAAAACTTCCCCAAATGACTGTCAGCAATTATAGAACACGGATACTTATTTATAACAAGGAGAATCTTCCTCTTGTAAATTGCCTGAATCTTTCTCCTGTATATTGCCTGAAAAGCAAGAAATACACTGGGATCATGAATTCAACCTGTGTAATTACCTGAGAGAATGGAAGAGGAGATTTGTTTCTTGTCAGATCAGCTCTAATCTCATTTTCCCACAGCCTAAAATGACAGCTTTGTACTGATATCTATTAGTGAACCTGTGGACTCCTTCCTCTCTGATAGGAGATGTTAAAATAGATGGAATCATAGTACCATGAAAATGCAACCCTTTAATCTTGCTGGGAAGACCTAGGTTTCAGAATGTCTAGGGCTTCAAGCATTAGAGGTTACAATGGAAGGACAAAGTGAGGGAGAGGGAGAGGGCGAGAGAGCAGGGTGAGAGAGAAATGCTGCATATAACATTTCTAGAAGAACAATCCATTGGGAGTAATTTTTGCAACATTGTTATTTGCAGTTGCAATATGCAGCACAATTGATACCATTTTGCTAATTACTTTTCTAGATTGTGCGTGTGTATCAAGTCAGTGGAGTTATAAACATGATTGATGCACCCATAAATTATTGTGTGTACAAACCACTGCCCTGAATTTCATGATCAGAAGGGAATTTAAAGATTTTAAATTCTGACTGACCAGGTCTCATGTTGAGTATTTATAATTCTCTGCATTATATAAAGACATGTAATATTATTGAACATTGCAGAACACTTTTGTAATGGCAGCTTTCACTAAAGATATACATATTGGCATTAGGTTAATACAGTGATGAGCAGAATACCACATAGAACAGAATGCAATGTGGCTCATTATTATTCACTTTTTTTAATATCTAGATGGAAACCATTGCACTAGTTTCTATAAAGGAAACAATGACTAATGAAAGGACACATTTATTATTAGACATTAACAGCCTCTGGGGTACTACTGAAATTTGTACTGGAAAAGGGCCACTAAATCCTGAATGAAAAAACATCACTGGTTACCAGATAGCAAAGTCCTACTGTAAATTCTGGAGATAAATATTCACTGCAACCCAGCAATACTGAGTTTTGTCCAGTAAGATTACAGCAGTTGTCTCACGCTGTTCCTATCTTTCTTAGACAAAACCAGCATCAGAATATGCACAACTATAAGCCTAACAGAAAATTAAACATGGCAAATTGATAGAGGACCTCTGTCATTATTCTCCCTACTCCTGCAATACAGAGCTCCTGCAGCAGGAGAAATTATTTAATTCATTAAAACTGGTAAGATTGAAATTTACTGCAAGTGGCAAAAGTCTACTGTTGCATTGATAAAGCCATTATGTCTGTAGTCCTCTAGCAGAAGGAGATGATGGTTAGGCCAGTAAATTTTTTAGAGCCATATTACATGCCCAAAATGGTCACATGCCTGTGAAAATCAAGCTACTTTAGTTGCAGCAATGGTGGAATGCATGAAAAATGTCATGGAAAACACGTCAGTCACAATGGGCAATTGCTATCAGATGGATATAAGGATCATAACTGCAATACAAAATAGGTGCCTCTACAAATTACTCCAAAGATGACTCTGAAACTCCAAACTGTGTGGCAAATAACTAGAGCAGAGCTGTAAACCTGACCTTAGGCAACTGCATGCCCAAGCGTTTCCAGTTAAATCAAGAAAAAAAATATTTACTTTGTGTGAGAGATTTGAAGAGCAGGGTCTTCTATTGATTCTGAGGAAGCCAGGGCACAAACAGCAGTGTCAGCTACCAGACTGCAATCCTTTCCCCTTATTTTTTAAGAAGGAAGGCTGGCCTACAGTCATGGCTCTAACAGGGAGCTCAGCAGAGAAGTTTTAGGTTTTATGTTGTGGATAATTCAGCAGTAAACTGGTTCAAGCCCTGATTTACGCAAGTGCTACTACACATCTAACATCAAGCCACTTTCTGAATCTGCTTGTGCATCAGAATTCATTGATCAAATGCTGTTCTTTACTCTTCCTCCTATCTTATGTTTACATTCCCTCTTTTTATGTCAGGAAAATTAGTGTAGAGTTTGTTTCTCATAATGTGCTTTTTACGAGGACTTGTACATTGTGACTGAGGCTCATGTCTGCTTTGTAAGAAAGGAGGAAGAAGAGCATGTGGAGGTCAAAGAGCAGATTGTCTTCCTTACCTAACAAATCTTTTCACTTCTGACAGGGACTGGAAAACAAGGCTCTGTTAATAGCAGTGGGTTTACCTGAGTCCCCCTTTCATTTCATATAGAACAGCAAAGACTATGCCTGGATTTCAAATAGTAATAAAAAGATTTTGTATTCAGCAAGAGAAACCCTGTGCCATTTACTCCACTCATAAGCTTTTAAAAATTGCACTTTTTTGTTATTTCTTTTAGTCTGTTAGGAAAGATGAATTAGAAACCATAACACTGTTTCTGTTGTCAGGAATGACATGTTGACTAATTTCTTACCCTAGTAAGGGTATTCTAATTTCCACTTTTACTTCATTTGTCTGAATTATCCAATAAAGTATTTGCTAATCTGACAAAATTTGAGTTTTCTCCAATTTCCTAAAATCAATTACTTAAAAACATGTTTGGCTAAATTTTAGTGCTCATGAAAAGGGGAGGCAGATACCACTGAGTGAAATCATCACACACAAGTTCCCTGGCACAGTTCTGCCGAAGCAGTTCAGTCCCACACCTGTCCTGGAACTATTCACAGAGCTAATCTATGCAGTAGTTATTCCCGTGTGGGCAACTATCCATGAGAGGCTTGACTGAGACCAGCCAAATTCATCTGCCTTGTGTTTTATTACTCACAGGAAGCTTGATCTGAAAGAATGAAGGGCTAACATGTTAACTCATACAGTGCCATTTTTCCACTGAGCTTTTTTTTCCTCTTTTACAGTTACAGTAACTGAATTCTAGTTAGATTCTTTACCTGATTTTTTTTTAAGATAATAAGTAAGCAAATAACTAGAATTACATGTTGCTCCAAATATTATTGCTACCACAACACTCATGGAGAAGGCTGACACATTAAAAAAAAATTGCACACCCTCACAAACAAAGCAAGGACATACATCTTCAGTATAGCCTTCACCATGAATTATCTCCTTCCTTCATGTTAAGGGCTCAGACTTGGTGCTGATGCTGATTGTGGGCATTTGGTGTGCCTGGGGGAAGAGAAATGCCAGCCCTCCCATATGTACATGCACAGGGAGTTTCTGCAGCCATTGCTGGTTTAGTCCTCAGTCTGTACCACTCCTTGTCCCCCAACAAGGGGACAGTGCTGAATTCTGCCCTGTGTTCAGCTGCAAGGGGCAAAAGCACAATGCAGACCATAGTAAAGAGTTTGATCAATGTTTGACCTAGCCAGTGATTTAATCAACAGGACAGCATGAATGCACTGATGACACAGAGAAAACATCACAATTCTGAATGTTACAGTGCACAGTGAACATTTCCTTCATCAGGTTACTTATAAACAGTAATAAAGACCCACTTTGGTGTCATTTGCTCCCTTGGCACTGTCCCCATTGCTCCCCTAACTCAGTCTTTTTTTTTGTCACATAAGGGATCTCTAATCTCATTCAAATGGAATGTCTAACAATAAAAGCTGCCAGGATCTATATTATATACCTTAAATAACATATAATATTAATTATTCCCCTTTGATTTATCCACATAAACACACTTTCTGTGAATAAACCCATTCCTGAGAGGAAAATTTAGGACTAGTTTCCCACTAATTGCTTTATCCATCCTATCTTTATTCTGTATATGTTTTTTCTTATGGGTAAAATGCATAGTTTCTAAAGACACAAAAATGAGAACATAGAATAATACTAATAGGGAATAGGCTAAAGAACAACAGACTCACAAGACCAGCAAGGGTTCTGTTCTAGAGGTAATGCATTCTGAGAGAACATTAACTGTGACAATTCAAATGTGCTATGCCCACCACAGAAACAATTAGGGGAATGCAACAGATCCCTTTGTCCCATCTTAGCTTGACCTAGGAGGTGCACTGTCCTACTTCTCCCTCTCATGGCAGTCATTTTCTTCTCAGATGAGTAACAACTTAGGTGGATAAAACTGTGATAACTAGGACGTTCTGATTTTCTGTTGCACATAAACTTGTTTATATCTGGACTTCATTTGGTCCAGACAATTTTGATTACTCACTTCCATCCTGTTTTTCAGTTATTTTATAGTTACTTTCCCTTTCCAGCTTTTATCTTCCCTTGGCACAATGCTCCAATACTTGACTTTCAAAAATGATATGAGAAGTATTTAAATGAAAAGAAAAGCTTCTGTGATCATTATTATTAGTTTTGATTGTATCTTTAGGATACTTGTCCTCGATGCACCTGACATGACAGACATAAGAGGATGAACTCCAGCTTAAACGAAAGATCCTTCTTATCTGAAGAGCCAACTAAAAATTCTGATTCAGCCTATGCTGCCACATGTATTTAAAAAATAGAGGCAGTGAACGAGACAAATAGAAGAGTAGTATGCTGCTACCAGAATGCAAACACATGTCAATAAAAGTATCCCAGACTGTGGGAAGGCAAATTTCATAGCAAGGCTCCAGGTCTTTTTTTATTTCCTATTGTATTAAACAGGAGATAATCTTTTAGCATCACAGTGAAAGGGTTAAATAGAATGTCTTTCGACAAGCATTGGCTATCAATCAACACAAGACAATGTACAGCACTATATTTAAACACTCCATCCCAAGATTGTCAAGTATTTTTTCACAAGACTTAAGCAGCCTGTGAACTGACACTGATGTTATCTGAAATTTAAAAGTGTTTATTCTCCTAGAGCTCAAAAAGGATCATCTTTCTGCAGCTGGTTGGCTATACTAGAGGATGCCTTCTCCGGGTCAGCACATGTATAACCAGACAATCATCTGGCAGCTTGTAAAATATGATTGCATATGAGATATTGATGGCCTAAGGGAAGTTCTGAATATCAGAGGTTCATAATTAGAATATCTATGCATTTGATTCAATAGAGTTTCCATCAATGTCACAGAGATGAGTGGTTATGAATTTCAGAGTCATCTCTGCTCGTATGGACTGATTTATGTACTTTCAGTTTTGGACAAATGAAGGGTGAAGAGTTAAAACTCTTCTACCTAGAGACCTCCTTATCCTTTGAAGGGCTCTAAAATCTATAATTGCCTCTCCTGGTGCTCAGGATCAAGCTCCACAGTTGGCAACTCATGACCTATTTATGATCATGCCATCCATCCACTTTCAGTCATTCTGTCCTCTTATCTGTAAATTCACAGTCACACCATGTAGGATGTGTGGATCTGCTGATAAGACATTTTTGCAGGAAAGAGAATCTGGGCAGATCAACAGTTCTGTTGCCAGAGCTGCTGGCAGCAACTCTAACATCTCATTTATTCCAGATTTATAAAGATCCACTGTGCTGATCTGAGAATAGAGCTGAGTGTTTGAGTTCTGTGATAATAGACAAACCTGTATGTGGTACAAAATATAGAGTTAAATAGATACTGATAAGATTATCCAGTATGGAACAGAAAACAACCATCTTGTTAGTACTGAGATTTCCACAGCTCCTGAATTGTGGGCTTGGGTGTCCTTTGGTTTTGCTTTTGGGTTTGTTTTATTTGGTTTTGGTTGTTTATTTGGTCTTTATTTAGTTTTCAATGACAGCATTTTACTGGAATTATGCATAACTGAAAACTAAGGTTCTAGGTTATCACACAAGAAGGGATACAGAACCCCATATCCAGAATTTAAAATTAAATAAAATTTCAACATTTTTCTTAAGACTGTATTGAATGGAGTAGTACTTGTGAAAGCTGCTCTGTACTAGCTGTAGAGGGAAAGCACTACAGTAGAAAACCAAACTAACTAGAAAAACTCATGTAACAGTTTCTATTTCAAAGTTCTTCAGTATCACTGTTTGCCCCACTACTTAGTTAAATAACAAAAAATACGATAACTAAGCTCCAGAAGGAAATAGATTTTGTTAAATGATCTTTTGCTGCTCTAATTATCTTGAAAATCTTTTTTGTTGCTTTTCTTTTCTATATTGTGAGTGTGTGTGTGTCCCCACATGCATGTATTTACATTTTTATCATTTTAAATACATAATACCACATGATTAAAAATATTTTAAAAGGAGATTTTTATGGGACTCAACATGAATAATGGAACTAGAGTAACATTACTGTCAGATGCTTTGCCACAGATGCTCAGGCATCTCTGGGCAATTATAAGGGACTTGGCTCTGTCTGTGGCATTCAAAGTGCACATTTTTAAAAGAAGGGAGGTGTCCATTATGCTTCTTTCTTTCCTAAGTATTTTCAAAGCTATAGTGGTAGGCACTCCTCTCTGTGAGTAAAGACTGTAATTCTGCTTCACCACTGATTTTTGAAATTAGTTTTGTTGAGCAGTGAAAGTAATTTCTCAAATAAAAAAAAAGAAAAAATACCTCTACTGGCAAAATGCATTTTACAATTTACCATTGAACTGTTCAAGAAGCAGCTCTTCACTGAGCAGCATGGCACAGGGCCAGAATGAGCTATTTCAAAAATCACTGTTAGGCATATACCGATTTGCTACACAGGATTTAGCAATACAGATGAGAATGACTGGATACGATCATGTTCTGTTAAATTTTAACAGTTCCTCACTGTATACTCATCTTCAACGTGAGGAAATTTCTTCCTAGACAACTAAATTTGTTTTAAAGGAGGAGAAATTTATCAGGCTGGACAACAGCACATTTTATTTGCTTAGTTTACTTATTTTGATTTGAGAATAAATTTTCAATGGGCAGTTCAAAGCATAAAATGATGAAGTATTGAAAAGGTTTAAATTATGAGAGAAAATGTTATGAGCATACTAGAGAGAGAAGTGTGAGCTGTTGGTTAGCCTTTCCTGTCTTTTCTGCCTCCACTTTCTCTTCTCCAATTAATAATGTGGGGGCTTACACTAATGGATCTGTACAACACGATGCAATATGCATATAGAATAGTAATATATTTAATTGGAGTCCTACAGTCATGGGATCTAAGATAACACCAATTCAGGTATCAAAATGATTTGGGTTTTGGTTTTTTTTTTTTTTTTTTTTTTTTTTTTTTTTTGGGGTTTTTTTTTTACATTAGAAATGATGAAACTTAAGAGCAAGTTATCAACCGATATGGCTCAAGAAATAATGTGTAGTCTTGGAGCATTTGTGACTAACTCCAAAGCAAAGTGGTTAAAGATAAGAATAAGGTTAAACCTAGATGAGCCAATGAGACAGCCTGTGAAACCAGCTGAACAAGACTCTTAAATGGGGTACATTAAATAGGGTACATTTAGTTGGATGCAAATATCTCAATGACACAAGAAGCACCACCTAGGAAAAACTTCCTAGATCACAAATGAAATTATAAGGTTTGACTAACACATACTCCTTCATTTAGAGACACCTGACATGGTTTCAGTTAGCATTCAAGGCATGAAACAGGCTCACTAAAACTCCCTCACTTACCAAAACCATGGTTCATTAAATGATATGCACCCCATGATGTCTCATCTGCAGATAGTTTGTACAGAAGTATACCTATGTATGTTGTGCCTGTGACAAACACAAATACTGCTTCAATCCTAATAAAGACACAATTCTAGTGACAAATTATTTGTACCTACATAGCTTGTTTTCCTGTACATATGTGAAGAAACTCCTATTGAAAGCATATATACATTAGTATAATCAGAGACATGCTGTTGGGGTTATATCATCTTCAATTACAGCTAAATTACATCACTTTGGGGTATTTAAATCATTACTCACATGAGTATTACCTAATAATGAGAAGAGTGTCTGTGAAATTAACTTGCCAGTGAAAGAGAGAAGGACTTAGTCTGGAATCAAGCACAATCATTTAAAATGCAGTTCTTCAGCTGTAAAGTTGTACTTCATAAGCACAGGTAAGCTTGAGACAGACCCTTTCCCTTGATCTCGGGAGCAATACCTCTTGGGAACACCTCAGCTTTTTTACTCAGTGTAGAAATTTCCAACACACTGGAGGAAAAGTATACCTTTTTTTTCTTATTGTTTAATTTTATTTGCAATTCACAAACAAAATTAATTTTAATCAATATTAATTATATATGCTTTGAAAGGTCTGAGGGAGACCTCTATGACTAGACAGTCACAGTCACCTATATATGTAACACATACAAAAACTGTATATATGTGCATGTACATATATATAATCTACATTTCCTTTTCAAAACTGCATATTAATTCTCATGTTCTGTCAGTATGATATTGATATAAAATATTTTTTTTGGCAGTAGTTTCCAATGACATTGTAAAGGTCATCTTTTTCTCTGTAGGAAAAACATACAGAACATCTTAAGAGAAAGAAATATTTGTACTGTGAACCTACAGGTTTGCAGCTGATGACCCTATGGCTCCAGTTTGACCATGTTTTGATCCTCTGCAACCTGTGTGAAGATTGAGGACTGTACATGAGCATCACCAAAGCCCCCAGCACTCCTAGGACATGCTGCTGGAGCACTTTCCCACACAGACAACACTTTTAAATATGATGTCTCTTGGCTAGCTCTTATGGAACAGCTTGGCCAGGTATGAGCTGCTAGTGCAGCTATGTGGTGCAGCACTGGAAGCACTGTGAGAAAAAGCTCTACTCCAGTTTAATTTGACCTGTTGGCTTTGTGAAGGAATGGCAAAAGCTGCCAGTGAGATCTGGGAGTAACACTGCAGCACACAGATTTCTGCTTCCAGGAGGTGCTGATGAGGCTTTTCATTTAGAGCTCTCACCTTCTCTACTCTCAAGAGGTCATGCAGTACTTCCATATAGTTTACAGCATTTACTACAAGAGAAGTGTGTAACATCAGCCTGCCCTGGCTTTCCTGAACCCAGGTGTACATGAAAATGAACATCTAATGAATCAGATATGGAATTTCAAAATCTTTTGCTTGTAATGCTCTCATAAGACCTCAGACATTAAAAAAATCTTAAAAATTTTGTCTGTTCTCTGAAGAGAATTTTTGGAATTGCTTTAGATTAATTTAGTCATCTAGAAGGAACTAGCTTGATATCTAGATGATATTTTATGATAATTAGATTACCAATGACAACTTGGATACAATAGAGAACTTTGGCCAAAGAGCAGAACTTCTGTCACTTCATCCAAATATTTTCATCGTGATATATTCAAAAATAAATGATGATAAAAGAAAGTAAGTACTGAATTCTGTGGCTCAAGGTATGTCTCTGCCTGGATCAGAATTTGCAAAAACATGCTGCAGACCATCACAGTAATCTACTGACCAGGGCCTGCTGGAAGCAGGTCACCTCTCACCTGGGCCAAAGTAAGGCCACCACTTTGCAGGTCCAAATCTGGCAATGATCTGATCCTGTATATCAAAAGAGATTGTTTTTGTTTTTTTTTTTTCTGAAAGGACTTAAGCAGTTTCAAAGACAGTACCTTTGAACGATAAACAATTTTCTGTGTCGTATGCCTTTTTAAATCCATCTTTGCGTTAAACTAGGCTGGAAAAGGTTTATGAAAAAAAACCTAAACCAAATAAAGCAGTCATAGCTTGAAGTAAAATATACAGAAGACTGTTTCTAGGTAGAGTTGAAACACAAGACTTCTTTTAAAAAGGGAAACTCTACAGACCTTGTTCTGCATCATTAAGTTTTCAGGAATGCTGAGTAGAGCATGATGGATTTAAGTCACTGCTAGTATTTAATTTTGATACAGTCCAAGGGGCCACATCAGAAGAAGGAATCAAAGACAGAAAAAAACCCAAACAAACAACCTGTTAACTGGGAAAACCATCAATTAACAAAAAAAAGGTATAAGAAGGTCCCAACACCTTTCACCAGTGGCTGAAAATATCAGATTAAATTGTAGTATTCCTGGGGCATATTATCTGATGTAATTAGAATATAATTTGTTAAACAGAGCAGAGTTTTTATTTCAAACACTTCTTTCCTGAGTATCATCAATGGATTAAGGTTTCGGTGTGTTTAAAATTAATGAATAAAATATGCCATCATTTTAATGATGATCTTTTTGTGGTTGCTTTTCTTTAAAATAAGCATATTACTTGAAACGTGTGGGTTACACATAGCTGTAGGGAAACTGAGGCTCATATCTTCAATGTATGCAAAATTAGTCTTCTTTTAAAAAAATAACAACTGTATATTATTCTTTTCTACTTTTTTAATACGAGAAGAAAATTAAAATATTTGTTAAAAAAATAGAAAAAAAAAAAAAAGAAAAGAAAAACCTATTTTTATACTACTGGGGCAAGTTCAAACTCTTTTGGTTTCTTGGGGAAATAAATAAAATCTTTGCAGAAAGACTCCTAAAAAAATTGCCCAAGGGGGAGGGAAGGAAACACCTTAAAACATCACATTACCAAGCGCTGAGGTAATCAACTACAATCTGAGAAATGTCAAACAGTGGTATTCATCTACTCAAAGATATTGCTGGTCAAGTTCTTAACTGCCATTTACAATCACTAACGAAAATATGGAATATAGTTGTGGATATAAACAAGAGGCAAATTAGTATTGGGAAGCTGGGTTTAATAATCCCCTAAAAGAGTCCATCTGCTTTATAAAGACCCCTTTTTCCTTGATCTCTAACATATATTCCTAATATAGACAGCACTGGATTCTTTTTTCTTACATTTTTTAAACACCCTGCTAGTATAAACTCTACTCATAGTATATCTGATCTGAGTGTTTCTCTCAAGTTTCAATTATGTAAGCACTGAGGGGCAATTCAATTTCACACAGGTTCAGCCTGCTTTTGAGTACGTATTATAACACCAAACAAATATAAATGCAATTTCTTTAGTACTGATGTTCAACAGCACTGGTTGCTTCTTGTTTTTCTGATTTTTGCAAATATTTATCATATTATCACTGGAATAGCTGAAACAGACTGAAAGCGCTTTCATGTTTGGAACTGGGGTTTGGTTTTGTTTTCCTGCTTAAAACAATTGAAAATCACATTGTTTGCAATGAATATAAGATTGACAACCTAAAAAACTAGGTGATTTGCAGGTATAAAAGACTAAAACAATTTATAGTCTGTGCTTCCTATCCACTATGGAGAAGAGAAAAATATACCATTGACTACACCCTTCTCACAGATAGAGGTCACTAATAGACTGGATTTGAATCTGCCTAGTGAAAGCCTGAAAGTTACATGAAAGTATCCTAGGCAAAAATTAACTCATTTGGAGATTAAAGAGGTAACAGAAATGATTATGAAATAAAGCTCTCACCTTCCTGGAAATAGTATTATCTTAAGTGTGCCTTCTTTCTAGTCCTTTGAATGGAAAGTTCAGTACAGGAAAAGCCTGATAGTTGTACTTGTTTTAACTGCTTTTTGTTTTCTTCACTTGGTAAAACTATGTCTTTCCTCCTTTGCTGCGGGAAGGGTAGGGAAGTCAGCCCTAATGACATCCCACGTTTTAGATACTGCTATTTTAAGCAGTTGAATGCAAGCACATTCTTGATTCTTGAAGGAAAGCACAGCCTATGTAATGCAGATTCCAACTGGAAGGGTGTAGGGTTGCGCAAAGGAGATATGTCTACATCCTAAATCAAGCTATCCAGCAGGCCAGGAGGATATAAATGTAACTTGTAACAGTGGCTCAAATTAGATCCAGACTTCCCCAAGCCAAACACAGATAACATCACCTTATACAAAATATAGGGTGTACGTGTGTGCGAGGAGCAGCTCTCAAGAACGCTGGGTGCATTCCAGCTCCACTTCTTGCTAAAGCCTTGGACTTTGGAAAACACTGATGACTGTTCTAGTCACAGGTAGTTTTATAGACACTGTATTTGCACAGTGCTCTGACTTGTTTTACCTACAGTACTCCAGGCCTGAACTCTCTTAACTGCCTCGCCACCATACCAGGACACAGAACAACCATTGAAATAGCTTCTTGAAATCTCACCCCACATAATTTTCAGAAACAAGATCAACACTAGCATTCTGACATCACTTTTGTCACATAGAAATAATGACTTCAAAATCACCTCTGTTATGTCTTTTTTTATTATGCAGTGTTTAGATCTTTTTCATTACGCAAAGTTTATGTCTCAGTGATAACATTGCATATATTGACTTTTTCAAAGAAGAAAGGAAAGAAAGGTGAATAGAGATATAAGTACAGTACCTTTTAAGAATTTTGAAAAAAAATGCCAGGATTAACTTTTCTCCTTCCAAAAATACATATATTGAAAACCAATTAATTAGCTTTGTCTTAAACTATAAATATATAAAGGTCTTTCTTTGGAGAAAGACCATATCAGTGAACGAAGCAAGGAATTTAGTCCCTGGAAATTTGTGGGGGTTTTTGTATGGTTAATTGGGTTCATTAAACCCAAGAACTGATCAATCTCAACCTCTAAACTGGTTTAATTTCCCTGCAAGCACTGTAAAGTTAGTTACAGTAAACAAACCTCTCTTTATCATACACCCTGACTTTCAAGAGAGAGGTGGAGGGGGGAGAGGGAGAGGGAAGGAATAGGAGAGGGAGAGGGAGGGAGAGGTCTGACTTGCTTTTAGTATCTTTTCCTGCTCCTCGTGTAAGGAACCTCTCCCTTTTTTATTTGGCTGAATGCTGCATTGCAAAAGGCAGTATCTGAAGAAATACAATCAGTACCTTCCACACACAGTGCAGGAATTTACACGGATTTGTGCCTTGGATTTATTAGCTTATTGTAAGCCTTAAAACAGATTTCCTCCATTAAAATTAATTAAAAGCTCCTGTTGACTGCTTCCCACTCTGAAAATAAGGTGGAGAATCTTATTCTCTTAACTTTAATGATTGTTCATTTCTCTTTTATGGGGTTTTATATCATATTCAAGAGAGGTCTTTTCAGCTGCTTGACTTCCTTTTGCCATCTGCTATTTTTTGTTCACACACCATCCCCACGCACACAGCCCCCAGCAGTATTTATTCTCATTTTGTCAGATCCCCGTCTAATTTGTCAGGTCTCTGAGCGGCTCCTTTGTATTCCCAAGTCTCGATCCGATTCTCTTAACCTCTCCCCCACCCACTCAGAGCCAGCTCCGGAGGGTTGATGATGGGGATCTGATGGATCCTCCTGCCGGGCTCTCCCCGTAGAGATTCCTTAACACCCGGCAGCGCCGAACTAAGCCGACTACCTCTCTCTCTCCCGAGCAGGGCTCACCTCTAAAGGTCCCGTTCCTCCGAGCCACCTGGCAAACAGAAGGGCTGGCGGTGCTGGCCCGGCCGCTCTGCCGGTGCCCCTGCCGCAGGGCTAGTGCTGGGCTCTCCCCTCCCCACGGCGTGGGGGCCGGGCTCGGCACCCTCCCTGCTCGGCGGGGAAACGCGACCGGGGACCCGGGACCTCGCTGCAGCTGCCAGCAGCTCCGAGTCCGCTCCCGAGCCACACGCCGGCGCAAAACAGCCCGGGGACCCTGCCAGCGCTTGCCGCCGGCCATTCATAAATCCTGCCCGTGTGCGCCCGGCGCCGCGGACGCGGGGCTCTAACGCGGCGAAGGCGGCATTCCTGACACAGCCCGATCCCGGCTCCTCAACTTTGCCATCTGGGAGCAGGCAAAGGGCACCGCGGCTTTAGATCGCCCGGGGCTAGAATTACCAGAAAGGAAAAGAGTAAGAAATGAAATCCCAACTGTACCTGTCGGTGTCTGGGAATCCCTCGCCGGCACCGATCGTAATCCCCCTCCGCGCCTCTGGCCCCCCACACCAAAACTTTGCCGCCGCCGCTCCTCGGTGGTGGCCGCCG
>VZRH01003102.1:311-64580 GCA_013397555.1 Urocynchramus pylzowi
GAGGATTGGTTTAGGTTTAGGGTCAATGTCACGTTCAGGGTCAGGGTCAGGGTCAGGGTCAGGGTCAGGGTCAGGGTCAGGGTCAGGGTCAGGGTCAGGGTCAGGGTCAGGGTCAGGGTCAGGGTCAGGGTCAGGGTCAGGGTCAGGGTCAGGGTCAGGGTCAGGGTCAGGGTCAGGGTCAGGGTCAGGGTCAGGGTCAGGGTCAGGGTCAGGGTCAGGGTCAGGGTCAGGGTCAGGGTCAGGGTCAGGGTCAGGGTCAGGGTCAGGGTCAGGGTCAGGGTCAGGGTCAGGGTCAGGGTCAGGGTCAGGGTCAGGGTCAGGGTCAGGGTCAGGGTCAGGGTCAGGGTCAGGGTCAGGGTCAGGGTCAGGGTCAGGGTCTGGGTCAGGGTTAGTGTTAGGTTTAGGATTCGGGTTAGGCTTAGGTTTAGGTTTAGGGTTAGGGTTAGGGCCTTAGGGTTAGGGTCAGGTTTAGGGGTAGGGTTAATTTTAGGGTTATGCTTAGTGTTAGGGTTAGGGTTTAGGGTTAGGGTTAGGGGTTAGGGAGAGGGTTTGGGTTAGGGCCTTAGGGTTAGGGTCAGGTTTAGGGGTAGGGTTAATTTTAGGGTTATGCTTAGTGTTAGGGTTAGGGTTTAGGGTTAGGGTTAGGGGTAGGGTTTAGTGTAAGTGTTTGGGTTTGTGTTAGGGTTAGGGGTTAGGTTTAGGGTTTTCGTTAGGGTAGGGTTAGGGTTAGGGTAAGGTTTAGGATTAGGTTTAGGATTAGGCTTTAAGGTTTGGCTTAGGAGTTAGTGTTTCAGGTTTGGGTTGGGGTTTAGGGTTTGGGTTAGCTTTTGTGTTATCTTTATGGTTTATGGTTGTGTTTTAGGGTTAGGCTTAGCCTTTGAGTTTATGTTAGTGTTTGGTTTAGGGGTTAGGGTTTTTTTAGTTTTTTGGCTTTGGGTTAGGGTTTGGATTTGTTTTTGGATTAGGGGTAGGGTTATGGGTAGGGTTTAGTGTAAGTGTTTGGGTTTGTGTTAGGGTTAGGGGTTAGGTTTAGGGTTTTCGTTAGGGTAGGGTTAGGGTTAGGGGTAGGGTTTAGTGTAAGTGTTTGGGTTTGTGTTAGGGTTAGGGGTTAGGTTTAGGGTTTTCGTTAGGGTAGGGGTAGGGTTAGGGTTTAGTCTTTGGTTTTTGATTCGCGTCAGGGATTAGGGTTAGATTTAGGGATTTAAATTTATTGTTGAGGGTTAGTGGTTATGGTTAATTGTTAGTGTTAGTGTTTCTGTTGGGTTGTGGTTAGGTTTGGGGTTGGGGTTCAGGTTTGGGTTTAGGTTTAGTGTTACGTTAGGGCTATGGTTTAGGGTTAGTTTTAGGGTTTTGGGTTGTTTTAGGGTTAGGATGGCAAGAAATTATTCCTTACAGAACAAGATTCGTATGCTGAAAATATTGCAATGTTTTATTCATAATCAACTGTAACTAAAGGACTTCCCCAACACACTTCCCTTCTTGTTATTGACAAAAAAAATCACTCTGACATTGTCATCCACTTTGCATTCAATTGCCATGAATGTTCAATGAATAGACTTTGAATATTTGGCAGAAAGGATTCTCTCGGGAAGAGAGAAACCCATTCATTGACTGGTGAATCTATCTTACAAGCTAGGTTTTGAGGATAGAAACAGCAGGTTTTCACACATAATTTGAATCCTCAAATGATTGGCAGGATGATTCAGGAAACGACTTGGGACAGTTAAACTAATTAAAACCAAAATAAAGTCATTTGCAGACAAATAAAATGACATTATAAATAAATATCAATTTTATGTTCAGATCCTTCAAGGGTATGCCTGCTTTTCTCAATAAAATTTTGCAATCTCCTCTTAAAGAAGAAAGAATTGGAAACAGTGTATGGGAACAAAAACTACATTTCTGGTTAAAACATTTGTGGTTTACAGACAAACTTTAGAGTCAAAAAACCTGTTGAAACTAATAAATTAAACAAAGTTCTTTCACATATCTTTAAAATATTATCATCTGACTGAAGATGGGAAAAAAATTTTCAATAGAAAAACTGTATCACTTCTGAATGATATGCATTGGATGTAATTATTTTACACAACTTGCAATCATGATGGGTAACTGCAGGAACATTTGAGCATTAAAAAAGTTCTAACTTAAAGAGAATTAGTCCTTAATTTATTCTCAATCACACTGTAAGAGCTCCTGTTGATAGTTCTTGATCACAGTTGCTGGTTCACATCATGCACATGAGGTGACACAACTAATGGGTAACTATAAAGGGAATAATCTCCACTCATATTTAATGACATTTATCTTTCATTTTTGCATAAATACATTGTCTTTGAAAAAAACACACAACTGTCATTGTGGGATTCCACAAAATTTCAGCATTTCCTACATAATGCATGTAAAGTTATTGCATAGTTTTGCATCTTATTGCATATTGGCTCTTATTTTCCAAAGAAAAACATGCATATACACTTGATATTCAAACATAGATAGTATATATATCAGAAAGAATCATTGTGTGTTGAACCTCAGTATAAAGCTGGGGCTCTGAAATGGATGTGACCTAGTTTTATTGAGGACTTCCCTAACTATTTGATCATATTAACATACATTGCATTTCAATGAAAATCTGTTCTTTGTCATATGTAGAATATTCATCCCCACCATTTCAAAATGTATTGAAGTCATGCAGATTTCCTTAGGAGGAAAAAAAATGCATTAGCATGCTTCATGTCCTCTTCAGCAGAGCAGTTTTCTAAACACGTGTTAAAGGTATCATATGTCCTCATTCAGTTCTATGCAATAGATTTAACAAAAGATAAAACCATTCCAAATATATTTCTGGCCCATTATTTTCTGTGGATGGTGAACAAGCAGAGAAACCCTAAAGCCTAACTGCAACACTTTCTGTATATCGAGAATTATTAATTTTATCTACTATAAAGAGTTATAAAGTAGACCAAACTTTTATTAATATCAAAGGTTTAACATATTTCTCATATTTGACAAACATATGTGGAGGATCAGAAATGTGCTTTTTTTTCAAACTAGTAATAATTTTCTTTTGCACTGATTCATTTCAAACAGACACTTACAGAACAAAAGAACTCTAGGAATCATAAGGCAAGTTCTAGTGCATGTCTCCCTTATGGTGTTGCAGGATAAACAGAAAACCTCATATAAACATTGCCACACACTAGGAGATGAGTAATTGAAATATTTGCAAATGGTGAGATTGGTATTTTTTTCCTTACTTTTTGTAAACAGCATAACCAGACAAGCAAATTAACAGCATGCTAAGCTAAAATTCTTGCTGATGATTACCTGAGGTGATACCAAAAATACTTTCAGAAGTAAGGTGGACCTCAAAGCCTGCCCTCTTCCTCTTCAGATAAACAGTTTGCATAAAAGTTGGGTCTTGGGATACTCAGTATGAGAAATGTCATTGCACAGGCACATTTCAAAATTCACTAGGATGTCTGTAGCAGATGAAAGTGTATTTTTAACTGATGCAATGAACAAAAAGTACATGCATATAGCATGATTCATTCTGCTAAGAAGCCCTTTTACTTCTGTCCTTAAAACTGCATTTTGGTATGAATGCAGAGAAGCAAAAGTCCCTGACAAAGAGCATTATGCAAAACCTTGGATTTCTGTATTCTGTCTATAACCAGCGGTGCTCAGTAGGTATTTATGAAAGTTTTCACAAGGAGATATAAGCAAGAGACACTTCCCTCCCTCCTTCCCTTTTGGT
Source organism: Urocynchramus pylzowi (assembly GCA_013397555.1). Taxonomy (NCBI): domain Eukaryota; kingdom Metazoa; phylum Chordata; class Aves; order Passeriformes; family Fringillidae; genus Urocynchramus; species Urocynchramus pylzowi. The sequence goes on from VZRH01003102.1 coordinate 4,069, forward strand.
CTTTAACAGCATTTACCCATCCATCATTTTCTTGTTTCTTTGAGAATAATAAGCAGTTATTTTCACCTCATCAAAAAGATAGATCTTCAGCCTGATCATCTAAAAGATGAAAGACCTTTTCCTAAGTAATACAAATACAAGGTCCAGGCTGAAATCTGACAGAAGAATGACTGAATTCACAAGTGAAGCATATCAAGTAAGACCAACAGGCAGAATGCTTCTCCTGAAATCAGACTGGAGAGCTTCCAGATAGAGAATTTAGTGATTAAATGGAAACTAAGCAAAACCAAACCCATGTACTGGCTAGAATACACAGAAAAATTATTTCAGAACTAGCTTTGAGCATGCTTAACCACATTACTGGAGACTCCACTATTATCAAAAGGCATAAAAGGTATTATCTAAAAATTTTCATTGAAAAACATTTGAATTTTGACTGTCCCTGTTAGATTCTGGGTTTCAAACTGCAGAATAGACCTTTATTCATTCATTTTTCTGAGGAAGTGATCTCTTCTCTTTGATTATTTGAGACACTATGTAGTTTAGTCTTTCTTAACCTAGTATTTCTTCTGATGGTTCTTAAGCTATGGAAGACAAAAGTGTGTGCTATTTTTTAACCCAAGTCAGATTTTCTTATAAATCTGATATATGTCGGACACAATAATTGTGGACTTTGACACAGCAGATTGCTGGAGCTAAATGTTCCTATTTAACTGAGAGTTCCTCAATGTTATATGAATGTTATTTTTTGTTTGTTTTCCTCTCCCTTGCCACAACCACTTTGTATAATAAGATGTGGCACTACTGCAAGTTCAAACCCCATCTTATGGATTACATGAAAGTAACTGTCACTTGTAATCGTTATCAGTAAGGTTTGGTTTGGGGGTTTTTTGTCTTATATGCAGTGATAGCATTTTGTTTGCCTACTTCTATTATTCAGAGTGGGTAACTTAAGGTTGTGATAGTGCAATTCATGATGATGCCTGAAGACATTTAGAGAATTCCATTCAAGGAAAACTTAATGATTATTTATTTGTCACTAATTCATTCATGTATTGAGGCAAAGAGCATGCTTAAGGAGAAAGAGAATAATTTTCCTTTTTTATTTTTAAAGGAAAAATTTGTAAAAATTCTCTTGCATCAAACACTGTCCTCATAACCACCTCATTTAACTTCATATTGCTAACTAAATAATAACTTGAGATCATTAGACTATTTAGAGCATAATAAAAAGAGGAAATATACAGCTTTCAGCTCATTATGAAATTTCTTATTATCCTGGCTTTGTTTAGGACAATTGCTTAAATATGCATTTAGGACAGGCAGAAAGCCAACTATTTGTCCCTTAGACTGAATAGGGACTTTGGCAAACTCCACCCTTCACAGCAAATGAGTTTTCAGAAATAGCCGTTCTCCTTTGAGCAGACTAACTGGTGCAGTGCCAAATTTGATACATCCTGGAAGAGGGTGAGACGCAAGGGCAGCGGGAGGGCAGGAAGTGCAGAGAGGAGAAAACCAGCAAGAAAGATAGATAAAAGAAAGCAAGCATTAAAAATCTTCAGAGAAATTCAGAAGATATTACAACAGAAAAAGAAGGCAGCAAGACAGAACAGTGAAGTGTAGCACAAAAAATGTTCAGTTTGTATGTTGTCCATCAGTTCGAATGCTTGCACCACAGTGCCTGACTCCTTCCACTCTGAGATTGGGTTTGCAGTTTCCTATTCCTCTGGCAACCTTTTACTTTGCAGAGTAGAACATTCCACTTTGAACTCTTCTTTTTGAGTCTGTATCCATACCTTCATTGGGCCTCTTTCTTCTATCCTGTTGACCATCATAAAAAGAGTTGAAATACAATATAACATTACAAGCCTTCTCACATCCAAAAACTGTTAAAATTAGGCTCTTATAAAATAAGCTTCTATCTTCTTGACTATGAAGATTTCAGCCTCCTATGAAGGGGAAAAAAAAAACAAAACAACAGACTTTTTTAAGCAGAGAAAGCAGAAATATTTGTTGTGCTTTTATCCCTCCTTTTCAGACATCAGCAACTTACAGGCAATCTATAAGAAGATTTGCACTCACATGTGCACAGGACACATTTTTTAAAATTGAGATGTCCAATTTTATTCCTACAGTGTATGTTCCAGCTGCTCTGCAGATATCTAGTATATGACCATTCCATCTTAAGAGTTTTCCAGCCAAGGCTTGTGGGGACCTGAGATGCCCTTATCAATAGCCTGCCTTGGCTCTGTGGGGGCCCTCGTCAATGGCCTCTCTCCATTGATGTCAAGTGTGAACTCCACCACTGGATATCAGGAAAAGAACAGACCTTCTGTAGGTTCTTTCATGATGCACACAAAGTCCCCTTCAGGCTGCACACAAAGGAGTCTGTCTATAAAAGGTGAGATGGTAGAAGGATTAAGAGTTGTAGGCATTAAAGAGTAAGGGTTACAAAAAGAGCAGGTAGTGACCTCAGAAAGGAAAAGAGAAAAAATTAGTCAAGAACAAAAGAGTGGAAGGAAGATGAGAGTAATGAGTGCACAGTAGTAAACCATCTCTAGCTACACACTCAGTATCCAATACTAACAGAGTTTGCATTCAAAATTCCTAAGTCTATTCATGAACTTATAATAATAACTGGCCCATTTCAGTTTTCCTTCTCTAAACAAAAGTAACAACTATGGGCCATGGACCTAACTATCTGAACGTGCTATGCATCATATAATTCCATAGAAATATTTCTCCTTCTAACTCTCCATACTCTTTTCTATGAACTCATACATTATTTTTAAAGCAGACTACAGAAGAAATCAAAAAACTTAGGCCTAGCAGGAAAAATACTGCATCATTTTACACTGGAACAAATTGCCCAGAGAAGTCTTTGATACCTCAAGCTTGGAACTGTTTAAGCCCAGGTTGGATGGAGCTCTGAGCAACCTGGTCTGGTGGCAGGTGTTCCTGCCCATGACAGAAGGGTTGAAATAAGAAGAGCTTTAAGGTCCCTTCCAAACCAAACTATTCTATGATTCTAAGATTTAGTAGCTTTTTCAAAGACATTATAATGAATCTTACTTGACCCATCTTTTTAATTAGACCAAAAAAAAAAGTTTGGTAAATTTTGTCCTGTTATTTCCCAAAGTTTGTTTATTCAGTTTTTTGATCTTAACAATTTGCATATGCCTTTTCTTAGACTATGAAGGTGAATCAAATGATTTGGCTACAGAGTCCTGTTCAACTTTCTGTTTACTGTGCACACACACAATGTCACTGGCTCACAGTCAAACAGACAGAGTCTGAAAATTGTATTAAATACACAGCTTTCCAAAATCTGTGTTCATCCAAATTCAATTTCTGAAATCTAATACTGTCTTGTCTCTCAGTTTCTTTTTAAAAAAAAACTAAAGAAATGTTACATAGAAACAGTAGAATATTGTAGAATGAACTCATTACAATATTCAGGCTAAGATACAAATTCAAAAGATTCATCCACAATGCAGATTAAATTCTCACCTTATTTTTAAACTGCACTTAGAGATCATTACAATAAATATATTAACTGCTTTTTTTTTTCTCTGAGGGCATAGAGAAATGGAGCTGTACTTGATCCTCAGTCTTGTATATTTTTAACTGTAAAGTGGTTAAATATTCCTGCCCTGTTTCATGCCCCCCCTTTCTTCCTTCACTAGCAAAACAGACCTTAAAAGTTGCATATTATTTGGTGTAGAGGGATGTATGAAAAAACTACATACTAATTCACATTACTAGAGAAGTGAAGCAGGGTTACCAATTTCAAGAGGAAAATGGTAGCAAAAGCAAAGTAGTGATGTTTATCACTGCTGGTGTGAGTCAGTGTTACCAAAGGGCACACTCCAGAGTGCTGCAGCAGGATCACACCCAGCCCCAGGAGATGTGTGTTGCAGAACAGGGAATGAAGCTACACTTTTCACAAGTGAGAGAGAGAATGGAGGGTGGAGACAATGACCATGTCCTTTCCCTTCCACAGATCTATACTTAGATCTCAGTGTTTTCCCTCTATCATAAAACACATAAAATCCACAGAGAAGTTTCCTGGGAATGACACACCATCAAAAGCCTTATGGATGGCACTTCAAATTAATGAAAGGTAGAGAAGAATCCCTGTGAGTGACTGATACAAAACAGATAATTGCTAAAGCACAGCACTGAGGCTAATCTGAAAGAAGCTCAAAGCAATCGGTCAGTTGAGCTTGACAGAGCAACGTGGATTTTACTGGCTGACATCTCTCAATCATAAACTTACAGTTTCCAGGCAGAAAAATATGGACACATTTCCCTAGCATCTAGTCAGACAGTGAAGATAAATAACAAGTACAGGCAGAGATTTTTCTATGAAAGACAATTTCATGTGCCATCCAGAGTTGGTATAGTTCACTGGTTTGATTCTGTATTTCTTTAGGCTGATGATCTCTGCTGCTTCTTTATACAGTATCCTTTATTTTGTCCCATTACTGCAAAAACATTCTTTCAAAATGCTTTAAACAATCATTTAACAAGAACAAGGTATATTTATTGGCCTACCAGCATGCCTACAGAGCATCTCCCAAAGCTTTTTGTGGTTGAATATCATGTCACCAAATTGCCTGAATAAGTGGTAATAACATGGCATTACTAGAAATAGCACGCCAATCTACAATTCTTCCTAGCCAGAAAGAAACCACTGAAATTGCATGTCATATATATACTCTCTAATATAAAAAGTGAAAAGTAAAATAGCTAAAGACCTAAAGAACAAACTAAGATGTAACTGACAGTTCAAATATTAGTGGATATGCTGCAAAATAAAACAAAAATAAAAGAAAAAATTATATGATGGCAGAAAATGAAGTCATTGTCATAATAAAAGTTGCACGTGTATAAAATTCACATCCAAACTGAGCCTGAGAATTTTAAATTCCTTGTAGAATCTTGCATGGATTTGTTATTCAGTGTCCTGCACTTCCCGGTACCATGGGGCAAGATTGCCTCAGTTAGTAGCTGCGATCAGGAGCAAATCAGGATGACAAAGCTGTTTTGCTTTCAGCTAGTAACAGGGTTTACTAAACATGTCTGGGCAATTCCTATCTAAAGCATGCAATTCCTCAGAGTTCCAGGGAAAAGTGCAGAACCTGACAGCGATGGCTCAGAGGAAAGAGGACAATAGCAGTGCTGGTTCAGGTATAAGAATTACTGAGAGCCCTAGTAGTGTCAGAAGAAGTGCTCCATCTTCAGAAAACAACAATGTATCAGCACACCGAGGCCTTCAGCAAAAAATCAAACCATTTAAGAGACTAACTACTCTCCAAAGCATTGTGGGGAGCCTGAATTCAGCAGTCAATGATATTTAGTACACTGCAGAAAATCAAATACAGAAGCAGTGAGAGGGCTTAAACTGCAACTTCATATTTCATTAGTTTCAGCTAATTTGGTGATTGTTATTTGGTGATTGTTATTTCAGCTATTTGGTCCTTTCTGTTAGTGGGTTCAAAGTTCTTTCCCCAAGAAAAAGGAAAGAAATTTCTTCATCTACTGCAGAGACCTGGCTATTAGTAATACTCCAGAGCAGGAGAGGCAGCTCAGATCTGATGCTGCTCCATACCAGAGTAATAAAGAAGCATCCAATCAATAGCTTTTGTCTTCTACATTTAAAAAAATTAGCTGTGTCCTTTGAATACTCACAGGTCTCCATCATACCTCAAAAACCATCAAAATGTTTTTATTTCCAGCCCATAAATAGAATAGCTAATGCAGTTCAGACTTTTATTCTGTAGTTCCCTAATAAAGGCCAATGTCTTGTTTATAACAACACAGCATACAAAGCACTGTAGCCCAAAAACTAAACCAGGCTGCCATAATATGCTGGGGATAGTCCACAAAACATCCCTCTGCTGAAGAGAACTCACCTCCCAGTGCTCTTCTCAACACACACCACACACAAATAGGGTCACTACTGGAGTACAGCCAGAACCCCCCAGGAAATCACATCATCTGCTAAAACACATACATATAAGCAGCATCCACAGTTTAAAAATCCAGTACAAGAGCTAATAATGAATTTTAGGGGTGCTAACTATATCTCCAGTGTCCTATATGTTATAACAGATATAATACATTGAGTATTGGGGTTAATTTCACTTCTGTTCTGTACTTAGAATTGTTACAGATCTGCACCATGAGCACCCATGATCAGCTCTGAGTTTGCTCTGTCTGTGGTTTCAGGGTACTGAGATGTAGTATGGTGCTTTTCTATCTGAACTTTTACATGGTAAATGGAAATTAGATATCAATGTTAATAAGACAGAATTATCATTAAAGTTGTGCAATAATAAGTATGCATAATGTAGCAATGTGCCTAAATAGTCTTAAAATACATATTTTAAAAAGGAACAAGAACATTTTTCTTTAAATAGTCACAAGAATAAAAATCTTAGGCAAGAGATTGGATATTTTTGTTGAGGCTTCAAGAAAAAGAAAACAAAAAAATTCCTTCAGAACCCATCACTCAAAAACCTGTAAACAAAATTGTTGACAGATATAAAAGGTCAAAATGTGTTTTCTGAGAGCAGAAAAAATTACACAACTGACCAAGACAAAAGATTAAATTGCAAAGATACCCTAGTGCATGCAGAGTTCTAGCCACCCTTTCAGAACATATTGCCACATCTTTGCTCTCATATTTGAAAGACAAAAATCCAGCATATTTTAAATAAATTGCATTTAGGTTTAAAAAGAGAGAAAAATAAATTTAATAACAGTTCCAAAGAATCAGAGTTACATGTGCAAAAATTTTCATAAGCAAGTAGGCTGAGATAAGCAAGAACCTGGAAGGGGACACAGACAGGACAGCTGATCTGATTTGGCCAAAGGGATATTCTGTACTATGAAACATCATGCACAGTAATAAAAAATTGTGTAGAGGAAGAAAGGAGGAGTGCTTCCAAGTTGGTCATTGCTCAGAGACCGGCAGGAAATTGCTCCATTTATGGGAGGTGATGAGTGGCTCCCTTTGCATTATTTGAGGTTTTTCCACCCTTTCCTTCACTTGTTTAAACTCTCTTCATCTCAACCCACAGGTTTTCTCCCTTTTACTATTCCTATTCTGTCCACTGTCCTCCTGGAAAGGTGGGGTAGGGAGGAACAAATGGCACTCTGGCCACCTACCTGCTGGCTGGGGTCAATACACAACACAGGAGAACATAAATACTCCTTGTCTCCCTATATATTTTAGTAAATCTCACTGAAATAAATTTTTTACTATGTAGTCACGCAGGAAACACAAACATCCCAAACATCTTTTACCATTTTTCTGTATTTTCTTCTTTTATTTGAAGATGGGGTGGATGGATGCTGTGTTTCAAGAATTGTACAATTCTGTAAGGTCCTTATTAAGCATATACATGTCATACATTTAAGTTTAAAAAAAAATTCAACAAACACTTTATCATGAAAGATGTTTTCACTGAACTAGATATACATCTTTTCAGCCATTGTGGGTCAATTTTCTGTTGCATTCTCCAAGGCAAAGTCTCAGAGCTTTCTGATTTTCCTTTTCACTGGGTCCAGTGATATTCTGTACCGCACCCCAGCCACTAGAGTTTCCAAACTAAAGTCTCACAGGCAGCTAATAAGTTAAATTTATTTTTGATCTTATATGTTGAAATTTACCAAAGCAGATGTAGGATTGTGAAATGGTTTATTTTTGAAACAGTAATGCTCACATTCACCTTGTCAGACTGTCAGTTTTCAGTTCGTGTGAATGGACAGGTAAGAATGACTGTGGACAAGCTAAGATTAAAATTAAGACTTCAATTTAAAAAACCATGAACCAGAAAATCACTTTTATTCACTCATCTTTATAATTAAAGTGCAAAAATCCAGAACCCTTTTTTGTATATAGCACAACACAACCTTTAATTACAGACGCTTGCAGCATTCTTAAATAGGAATCAAGTTTAATTTCCTTATGAAGAAAGAACAGCTTTAGTTGACGTACTTTTTTTTTTAATTGAGATAAAACAAATATATTATATTGGATGTGAGCTTGAAAAGAACTGAGTGTCATTAAGAAATAGATGCCTACTTACATAGCCTTAAATCTTTTTTTTCTGTAGTTCAGAGAAGGCTAAGTACTACTCTGCCAACTTCATCAGCAACATGGAACATTCTGCTGTAATAAAAGAGCTTGGGTGGGAAATGGCCAAAAGTGCAAGCTCTGGTCATCAGCATTTTCACAGCAAAAGGGGAAACAGAAAAGCTTCCAGGAAAAAAATAGCATGCTGTTTCAGCTTGAACCACACTACAAGAACTGACTCAAACACTCATTAAATTGAAAGCATTAATTCTGCAGAACTCAGCTCAAATACCAATTATTTCATTGACAGGCTTTGTCATTATCACAGAAAGTGAAGAAGTCCTCAGATATTAACTGCATTCATAGGCTAAAAGACAGCAATTTAAAAGGTAATCTTTTGCACCTTATCAGTACTCCACAATAGACACTTGACTGATCAAGAATGGATCTTAACCTCAGAATTAAAAAGGTTCTGAAACTCTTCAGCAAATAATTTAGAATTTTCAACAGCTATTCATTAAATAGTTGCATTTTTCATGGATAGATGTAGCGTATAATAATTTCAGGGTTAGGGATGCAGAGACAGAGCTGGAAAAACATTTTGGAGCCAAATTCTCTCTTGAAACCAGAACTCAGTTCTGTACTCTCTCAGATACTTCCTAACCCTGAAACATCCCATTCCCATAGGCATTTCATATTCCAGTATGGAATTCCTGTCAGTTCTTACTGTTTTGCTGGTGGGAAAGTCCAGAATCTCCACCATCTTGCAAGCACCAAGCAGTTTGGGGCTCAACTCTGTTAGGACCCAGGAGCACAGTGAGGGTATCACCCGGAGGGCTTTTATTTCCTCATGCAACAAGTAGTAAATTGGTCTGCTGGTGGCAGGTGGAGAGGGATCACCTCTGCATCACTTGTTGGATTATTTCCTTCTTGTATTAAACTGCCTTCATCTTGTTCATATTTTTAAATCAGTTTATCAAATATTTTTGTGACATAAGATAAACTGAGGTGACTAAAACAAAATTTCTCAAATCTGAGGAAAGTGCTCTAGCCTTAGGGCTATTGTATAAAAAGCAAGTACAGTGACCATTTCCAGAGAGAAGTAGCTTCTAATCAACTCCTGAAAGCTGAGCTGGATGGCTGCCATACTGCAGTTTTTCCATGAATTAGATTCAGGGCTGAAAGTATGGGCCCTAGGTAAAGTAATGAAATGTCATTGACCTCCTGTTCTTCCCTTTATCCAAATTTCCCCTTTATCCAAATCTAGTGGTCGTCTCACTCAGATTGCTGACTTTTAGGATCACTTTACTGTACAGCCTAAAGCATTATCTTAGCAGTCTGAGCACAGCACCTTCACCCCAGGGTCTGGACATAAGTAACCAGAGGCCTAAAATCTCTAAATTACCTAAACTCAGACCCTCCTGAAACAGAACAAGATTTATTATTACCATTTCCTATAAAATTTATAAAATTCTGCACCGTAGAAGTTGCCTCTTAAGCGTGCAACTAGACCTCCAGGCAATATTCTTTTTCCAGGGAATTCTTTTTGTCTCTTTGGTCATTACTGCAGAAAGGAAGGATAATCTCCCTCAATCTGCTGGCAATGTTCTTCCTAATACAGTCCAGGAGGCTGTTGACTGCTTTTACCACTGGAACACATCATTAATTCATGCTGTTTATTGATCAGGATTCCCAGGTCCTTTTCTGAAAAGGTGCTTTCCATCCAACTGGTCCCCAACATGTATTGCTGCCTGGGGTTATCCCTCCCCTGGTTCAGGACTTGGTATCTCCTTTTGTGGAACATCAGGACACTCCTGTTAGTCCATTTTTCCAACCTATTGCAATCTATCTGAATGACTGCACATCCATCTATCTGGTCTATTAACCACCCCTCCCAGTTTTGCATCATCCAAACTTGTTGAGGGTGCACTCTGACCCACCATCCAAAAAATTAATGAAGATATTAGACAGTACAGGAGCCAGTATCATCCTTGGGTACCACAAGTGACTAGTCTTCAACTGGGTTTCATTGCTACTGGTCACAACCCCCTAAACCCTGAAGTTTAACCACTTTTCAATCTACTTGAATGTCTGTATGTCTACTTCATAGTTCTTCAGCTTGTCTGTGAGGATGTAATATATTAGAAAGCCTTACTAAGCTCAAAAATCAATACTACACTCCATCCACCAATCCAGTCATCTCCTCATAGAAGGATGACATTTGCTGTCTTCCCACAGTCAAAAACCTCTTCCAGTTGCTGCAACCTCTCACATCTAACCAAGCACAACCTCTCAGTGATGTTGGCCAGCTCTCTCTGCACTAGTAAGTCCCTCAGACTTAAACATACTCCATGTGTTTAGATATTCTCTAAACTGGTCCCCTTCCACTGAGGATAAGTCTATCTTGCTCCAGACTTCCCCACCAATCTCAGGGATGTGGGATTCCCAAAGGCAAAGAAGATGTTGAGTACCCCAGCCCTGTCCATATCCTTTGTCACCACACACTCAGACACATTCAGCAGCAGGCCTACACATTCCCTAGTTTCCATTCTGCTCCTAATAAACCAGTAGAAGCTCTTCTTGTTGCCTTCCCTGTCCCTTGCCACATTCAACTTCACATGGCTTTGGCTTTCCTAACCCTGTCCCCAAGCATGCTTGGAGCAGGTCTTCATGTTCCTCCCAGACCATATATCCCTGCTTCTAGTCCTTGTATGCTTCCTTTTTATGCTTTCATTTTGAAGGTCTCCTTATAAATATATATATATGTATGATGGATTTTAAAAAATTTACTTTATTTACAATTATGTGTGTGTGTGTGGTTTCAGTGCCATAAAAATATCCCCAGCATTAATCAACCCAGAAGAGATAACCCATATATTTAATGCATCCTTTTAGTGCTCCTGTAGCAGAATTCAACCACTAACAACAAATTAATCATGTTCTGAGGTGAAGCAATTATGCAGTTCCCCATGTAATCAATAATCAGTGCAATCATCTACAACCCTAACTTCTGAGGTAGTCCTGATTTCCCTAGAAGAAAATCTGCACTGCTAAAACTAGCATGACTCATATGCCAGGGCAATCACTTGCTTCCTCAGAATTGCTGGTTGTCTCACTGAGATTATATAGCTACATAAATGTTTGAGTAGCTCATTATCATGAGACCTCTGATTTTTGAATGGTCTTGGGAATCCAAAGAGATCCCCATCAACTTGTTCTGCTTGTCCTAATTTACAAGGTCAAGAAGAATGTTTCTGGAAACTACAGACCTGTCAGTCTCACTTGAGGGCCTGCTAAAGTTACAAAGATTATTCTAGGAGTTACTGGAAAATACCTGAAGGGCAATGCAGTCAATGCAGCCAGCACAACTTCACAAGAGCAAAGTCCAGCATAATTGCTGGTATTCTTCAATGTCTTCATAAATTTCTTGTAGGATTAACCAAAAAGTATACTAAGTTTGCCTATGACAGATATTTTGGAGGAGCTGTTGACTCCCTTAAAAGCAGAGAGGTCCTGCAGAAAGATCCTGCCAAATCAGAGGGTTGGGCAATCACCAACATATGAAGTTTAACAAGGGCATATTCTGGATTCTGCACTTGGAATAAGGCAACCATGTTGTACATACTGACTATGGAGTGGGAGGCTGGAGAACAGCTCTGCAGCAAGAGACCTGGAGATTCTGGTGCATCACAAGTTGAACATGAGCCAGCAATGCCCTGGCAGCCAGGAGGGCCACCCATGTCCTGGGGGGCATCAGGCACAGCATGGCCAGCTGGGCAAGGGAGGGGATTGTCCTGCTCTTCTCTGGTGCAGCCTCACCTTGAATAGTGTGTGCAGTTTTGGGTATCAGAGCATAAGAAGGTTGCTTGATTTGTTCAACATGGAGAAGGGGAAGGGGACACCTTATTGCAGTCTGCAGCTTCCTCACAAGGGGAAGCAGAGAAGCAGGCACTGATCTCTTCTACCTGGTGGCTAGTGACAGGACCCAAAGGAGCAGCATCAATCTGCATCAGGGAACCTTTAGGCTGGATATCAGGAAAAGGTTTCTCACACAAGGGTTGTTTGGACACTGTAGCAGGCTCCCCAGGGAAGCATCCACAGCACTCAACCTGCCAAAGTACAATAAGCATTTGGACAATGTTCTCAAGCACATAATCTGATTCTTATGGCTGTCCTGTGCAGGGCCCAGAGTTGGACTTGATGATTCTTGCTGGTCCTTTCCAGCCCAGGATATTCTGAGATTCTGTGAATATGTACAGAAAAATAACCCCTACAACATCTAAAAGGTGCAAATACAGTGGTTTTCATAGAAGGGTTCTGCACTTGTGATGATTTATCCCTACTCATTTTAGGCAACATCTGCTTAGCACTATTCAGAAACATTCAGAGATATTATCTTGCCAAAGCAGCTATTGCATCTTCTTCTTAATTCTTCTTAAACAACAGTTGTAATAAGTATACGTTATATATCCACTGAGAGTTCCCAGAGGGATCTCTGAGGAGCATTTACTCCAGCCTTTAATTTATATCAGTTCTGGTTTGATCAGTTTCTTCAGATATTTACCTGTTTAAGTTTTGGATATCCCGTAGGAAGAAAGTTCTATGTGGAGCCTCTCTGGGAAACACGTTCCTGTGTTTGATCACTATCATGATAAAACATATATTTGATATTTAATTGAACTTTATGTTGTTGTAATTTGTATCCTCTTATTTCTATTTAGAGTGCACAAGAAGAGTCCAGCTTTACCTTCTCTGTAGCTTATCATCAGGCAGCTGATAACAGCAGTAAGGTGCCTGTTTGGCTTTCTTATGACTGAACAAATCCATCTCTCTTGTACATTATACACTCCATTCATTTTAGTGCCATCTGTTAGATTTGTTCCACTACATTAACATCTTCCTCACACTGGGAATCCAAAACTGTACTTTAGATAGAGATTCACAACTGAGGAGTCAGGGGGCTGAAGCACTTTTGACCCTGCTAGTTACCCTACACTCATGTGACACTCTAGCTAAGCAAGTTTGCCCAAGTGGCACTGACTGGGTCCACCTGCTCCACACACACTCCCCTCTCTGCACTTTAGAAGGAAGCCCAAAAGGATGTAGAGCTAGAGCTGTAACCATAAATTCCATTGTCTGGGGATGGAAGGACTATTTGATTTGCTTTGTTTATTGGTGGTGGAGTACATGTTTTGTGTCTTTTAATTCTGTAATTGCTCCAGAGCAATGAGGCTGTTTAGACTCATGCTACAATCTGGACTACTTTCCAGTTCTAAAAACCTAAACTACCAACTCCTTTTCTTAATTTACTTTTATTACATGTTATTTTCTACTGTTGGCAAAGAGCTATAGAATACGCAGAATAGTAACAATGGCAAACACCCTGTAAGTCATAAGTCACATGGATTGCCAAAGGATGAAATTGTAAATGAGTTTGCTTTTCTTGGAAAAAATCTGTCTGAGGAGTAACTAATGTCACTATTTTGATATTAAAAACTGTGGAAGAATAATAATTTATCATAAAAGACATTGTTTAGAAGTTGAAGTCAGAAGACTTAATTTTGTGGAAAATCCACACAGTAGAAGACATGGATGAGAATGGGCATGTTCAATTCCATAAATGGTCCAGTATGAGATGGAGCAAACTGAGACACAAATATAAAGTATGTGTCATACAAATAACCTAACCTTTATCTTTGCTTAAATTAAAGTTGAAGGATTCTTTGAATGGATTGGGGGTTTAATTTCAAAATTTTGATTTTGTGATTTTCATCACAGACTTTCTTTCACAGATTCTCCTGAAATCTCTTGAGACTCCAGAGAAGAGAATCATGTGCAACAGGTTCAAGACAAGGCCTCCTGGAAAGCCACCTCCAGGTGGATTATAATTTCTTTGCCTCTTGCCTCACTGCATCTACCCCACTCAACTTATTTTTTTAAAGTCTCAATAAAACACCATACAACTTAATCAGAAAAACAGCTATCACTAGAAATAGAAAAATGTCATTTCTGAAATACAGATTGGATAGTAGTGGTTGAACTCAAAATATCTCAAGCACTGTTTCACACTTCTGGAGTACCTTGCTTCAATAAACCTATTCATAAAAGAAAGCAGCAGTATGATGGGTCAGTAACTAGAATAGGATACACTGGAATATATAAATAACTCTCACATAGTAGCCGCTTACATTATTTTAAAGTAGAAATAAACTAGGCCCTCTGGTAGCTCTTACCCTACAGAAATAAAAGCTACTGAGGGAAGAGCCATTTTGTCCCATGTCCAACGCAGCCCATGGTGAAGTACCAGATAAAATCACGGCCTACACCTGTGAGGGGCAGGGAAAAATGCTGGAGGCCAGAAGCATGATCCTGAACTTTATCCCTGTTCCTCCCCTTCTATCAGTTACTGCCATAAAGAAATCTAATTCCTGAACTGCTCTTGCATCCAACAGGCACATAGAGCTGCTGTTACAGACCAGCCCCGATGTCCCACAGTTCGAGTGACCGCAGGCTTGTCACTCCACTGCACGCCAGCACCTCACAGCTGCACAGCTGGGCCTTCCACCACCTCTGGCTCCAGCACATCCCTGCACCATGTAACCAATGTGCTGGGGACCACTTTCTTGTAAAAGATGGATGACAATGGAAATCCCCTTCATTCTGTCCAAAATTTACTGCTGTTGGACTGGGGCCTTCCCTGCCCTCTGGAGTGAGAGGGTTCAGTCCCACCTCTCCACCTCCCAGTGCTCCAGTGACCATTTGCAGGGCTGTTCATGGGAGGTTGATGCTTTTCTCCAGCCAGGGCAGGCACTCTTTACAAGAGTTTCTGACTCCACTTTTTAGTCTTGGTAGAGCCCTGGTAACACCAGCCCAGTGACTGTGTAGAGGTTCACTGCGAGCTGATTGCACAGATCTGTCTCACCTTGGTGGTAATTTTGCACTCCTTTTCCTTTGTTGTATCATGTCTTACTGAAATTGTATCAGACTAGTTGCTGCACACTTCTGCTTAGCCATCCCAGAGGATCAGAGATTCTACACAAAATTTGCAAGAACCAACCTCTCTGTCTCTTTATTCCATATGTTTAATATAAACCATCTATAATGGGATAAATGTTTGGTTACCTAGGGACAGTAGTCATTTATGCTTCAGCAAAATTCTCGAATGAAGTCCTCAGCTTTTCTTTTTTTTGCTTGTTTTTGTGTTTAAGGTTTTTTTAGATTCCTGACTAATTCTTCTATATTGTTGATCAACAATATAGAAGATCAACAAGCTGTTGATATCAACAGCTAATTAGAAGTCTCTGCAACAACATCATGCTAGCAAAATTTTCAGATAATATCTTAAGTAAAAACACTAATAGATATGGATTTATCTTTTTCAGCATTGCTGCATGAGGTTGGTTTCATTTCTGGCGTAAGACAGAGACCTGAAAAATTTAACAGAATCTTAAGAATTAACGAACACAGATTCAGAAGCTTTCGTTACAGGACAGAAATTACTGTAAGCTTACTTCATCTATTCAGAAAAAAATAGTAAAAAAAAATAATATTTTTTTTCTTGCTATTTTGACCCATCTCCAAGACAAAATCTTTGTTCTTTTAATTATTTTGTTCGGAGAGAAACTATGCAGGAAGAATAATAAATTGGAAGCTAGCAATATCTACTAGTCAGTATGCAATGGTATCAGACAAAGCATGAACTAATTTGGGGAGTCTGAACACTCTATAAATCAGGTGATGGGCAATTTTTGTGCTGTCAATAGAATAAATATTTTTATTATGTGTAATTTGTGTCTATATATTTCTGTAAAACCCATGGGTTTACAGTACCAAGCGTGTCTATTTTGGCAGTCTCTTTACTTTTATTAAATCTTGTTACTAGCAATGGCTATTTTTGCTAGCTATTATTGTCAAAAATTGTGTTACTATTTTCTCTGAAGTTCTTATGAATCATTACACTTACAGATAGCACAGTCATAGTGTCCTAGCTCTGAAAATCTCTAAATATTCTGTACATCTTTCTTAAATTGTTGAAGTGCTCACTTGCATTTATTAAAAAATGCTTCCAAGAAAAATGTCTTGCTGCACAATAATCAGTAGGTATGTCAGCTATCAGGTGTGACCTTTCAGTGCCTGCTTCATTTAACCCAGTATATCTGTCCTGGCTGTGGGATTCAAAACAGTAACAATATCTGCTAAGGATCCAAAGAGCAAATATTTGCTTTCAGTCTACAAAATTCAAGAGAGAGTAAAGGTAAATATGCTACAAGTATGGCAACCTGACTAAAAGCATCTGACTGGGATATGTTTTTCTGAAAACTCAGAGAAGAAAACAAAACAAAAATTGGTAGTGATACATCAGAATATCAAATGAGGCCCAGTTTTTGAAAATGGAGAAATGGATTTAGGTATAAGGATCCACTTGCAGTGATCGTATTCCTACAAATTAATTTAGACACAGTATAAATGTTGCTTTTACTCCAAATTTGAGAGTTTTTAAGGTTTTAAGGATAGAATTCTTCCCACTGACAGACATTGTTTCTTGGTTTATCTCAGAAGTACTTACTTTGAAAATTCTCCAGCATTTTAATTAATAAATAAAAATTAATTTTAAAGTATTTATGTTTCCCTCCACAATTTCTACACCAACAGAAAAACATGACATTAAATAACCTCATACCCTTCAAGGAAAAACACATTATTGGGTTAAGCCTAAGGGGAAAAAAAAAAGCCCTTAAAAACATACTAAAATTTTATTTGTTTCATAAGGTTAAGTTCCAGATGGTGGAAAAAAATAGCTTTAGCAGTAGGAAAAATACACTTTTTTTAAGAGAGCAGTTATCTCTTGCTAGCCAGAATTCAGCATCACCTGGAACATCTGAAAATACTTTGGATTTGCAAGAATATGCACACCAAATAAATTACAGCACTCCCTGCTCTCTGTAATCCTTCCTCACCAGATACACACACAATTTGAGGCATAATAGCCATTCCCTAATTATTCTGTAACTCTGTTTCTATTTAGAGCACTCAGAGAGGCTCTGCTCTTTCCATGAGAAACATATTCAACCCATATCATCACATTTACTGAGATGCACTGCTGCCAAGATCCAGGCATGTAAAGCTCTTCCCTACACAGTCAAGAACATTTTTAGGACTTACATTTTACCCTGCCTGAGGCTATCAAAAAAAGGATATGTACAACAGTAGCCAAAGATAAGAAATTGAGTAAAGGTGATGATAGCTGAAATAGTGATTGCTGCTCAAAAAGTCTATGGGTGATATTCTAAATCTTAGAGCTTTAGACTGAAAAACAAATTTAGACATCTAAACATTTTCTGAGAAGATGATAATTCAGTCTTAAAAGTACCTCCCACCGAGCAGAGTCCAAGGTACAGAGGGATGATTCCTTCGGCGGATCGGGACACACCCTGCACTTAGAGAGCCAGAGGGACTCAGGAATAGACTAGGCATTTTTTCTGTGGGATGTAACACCTCTGAGTGAATAAATACTGAGTTTCTGTTATGGGTTTTAATATGCTCTCTTGAATTATCCACATGTTCCAGCATCCTAGAGGAAATATCCTGCCTTATATCTAATGCAATTTCCAGGGCCCAGCACAGGAGCAAGTCAGGGACCCCCAAACATCCAAGTGCGGGATGACACAGGATTTGGGTGTAACCCTGCAGTTTGCAGGTGGTGTGAAAGGCTCCTTATTTCCATGGAATTTTTGCAGCCCAAGTAAAGGTCATCACTCTGCACTACATAATTAGGAATCCTAAAGCTATAGCACAGAGAAGGCAGAAGCTGATATAGGTAATGTCATGGTTCATCATTACCAAAGCAAGTAGTAGAAACAGAAAAATCAGCAAGAGAATTTACAACAGATGTACATTCCAGAAACATAAGTTATTATGTCTGAGGAAGAAACTCAAAAAGAAAAAGGATGGATATTAGAAAACAAGGGGTGGGGGTGAGGGGAGCAGAGTGATGGAGAAAAAAAGAAAAGAAGCACAAAAATAGAAAGCCTAAGGAGATGGAGAGGCAGACTGAAATAATACATGGCTATATTTTTACACACATAGAGAGTACGCATAAAGTGATAAGCAAAAATCCTACTGGAAATGAAAGTTTGCACATAACTCAAGATCACTCATGAAAGATTTTCAAATGGATTTCAAAGATGGAGACAGTATGACAAATCCCTGGAAGGTTTTTAAGGTGACCGAAGAGGGCAGAGCTGAATCTCTTCCCCATATTAGTATTTAGCATTGTAGGAAAAATTAAAAAGAAATTCAGAAGTTGAGAGTGAAATAAGAAAAACATGAATGAATGAGAAGGAATCCAAATAAGATGGGAAATAGATTTCAAACATAGTAATAGACTAAAATAGGAAAAAAAATATAATCCCAAATACAGTAATGTGCTAATCTAATATGTTAGTAATAATGAGGAAAAAGAAGAGGAAATATTCTGAAGTGAATGTAGTGTATGCATACACTTTTATATATANAAATAAAATCATAAAAGTAGAAACATTTGTAAGTATAGGTAATATTTAAGTGTTACTTAGGATACTTCAGCAAGATTTCAGAAAGACTTATATTTACCACATAACAGAGAAACCATAGAATTCCAAGCAATCTGATCAACACTCATTTCCTTAACAGAAAACGGAGCATGAAATACTTTGATTTGAGAGTGCTAGTGCTTTCTGCAACATACAGAAAGATAAGAATTTCAGAAAGTTGTAAAAATTCACAAGAATGGTCCTGGATTCAGCAGTATCACTTAAAGATCTGTTTTCAGATGTGATCATTTCCCCAGATACTGTAGCAAGCTTAGATTATCTTTCTTATTATGTAAAACAATGCAGAAGGATATATTGAATTGTCTCTACGAGTCACCCAAGAGCCCTTTGACTCCTTTGTTTATTAATATCATTTTTTCATCTCATGAAGCACACAGAAAAGGCAACATGCAGGCTGCAGAAATATTTTACTTCTATCTGCTTTTACGACTTACTAGGAGTCATATTTTTCCAGAGCTGTATATACATTTTGGGGGAGTCACAATTTAACTACTCTTTCTAAAGAAACATCCGAATGAAAATAACTTTTCCCCTTTAATTTTGAAGCTATTTTCTTTTATTTTCCTCATTTTCAGCAGTTCCCAATGGTCAAAATCAAGTTGGACTAAGCATGTTTCTGGCAGTCTCCTGGCTTTAGAGACTGTTTTCTAACAGAAGGGAGAAACTTTCGACCTTTCAGCTTTAGAATGCTTCATGGTGAATGATTCAAACATTCTTTTCTAACTTTTCTAATACAAATACATCAAAGTTCCTATCTGATGCTGAGATTTTTATCTACAATGAAAATAAATAATTTTTTTCATTTGAAGCGCTCTTCATTCATTGAAGTGCTCTTTCCACTTCACTACACAATTCTTTATAGGGGAAAAAAGAAAAGATCTGCCATGACCCAGTTGCCAGTAACTACCTATCCTTTTGTACAGTACACCTGTACAAAAGCTCTAGCTGTTTCTCACAAAAAGTTTCTAAAAATTTTTGCTAAAAGGAATAAAAAAATATATATATAACATTTTAAGAAGCTGATCCTGCTCTGCTTTACACCACAGGCAGAACTACCATATTATAAGATGCTGGAAGATGAGCATATATGAGTACCTCAGACCTACATCTCAAGCTAAACTGAGTCTATTTTACGAATTTGTAGGCTCATTTAGGCTTTATTTAGTGCAGGTAGCAGCTTCTTAACAAGGTAGCAAGGCTGCTGCAATGATTCTTCTGTGGCATTCTCTGTAGGGTCATAGACTTGAGACAAACCCTTGGGCTTCTTATAGCACAATTAGGACTTGTGGGCTGAACTTTGCACAGTTTTGTTCAAAGAAGCAACAGACTCAAGGCAACACAAAAAGACAGAAGATGGGATGACTGAATTTACTGTCCTTATTTTTGCACATTATCTCAAAGGAAATCATAATATTGGCCAAAACATTGGGGGGTTTTCCCTTTCAATCCGTAGCTGTGTTCCTTTAAACTAGTTAAGAAGATATTAACTTTTCAGATTTTTCATTCACAGGCAGTCTTCTCACATAATGCTTCATTTTTGAGCTCATCAAGGATCCTCCATTTGCAGAAGCATCATCCTGTGGCCTGTGCACCAGCTAAATACTGAAACAGAGACAGTGCTCATGTTACTTCTTCATAGGCTACTGGGAATCAGTTTGATTCTTTTCTAAAACTTAGACAAACAAGAACTTTCCTGAATCATCTTTCATTAATGAAAGCCCCTAGGGATTATTAAAGTGGTAGAGAAGCAGTGGACTACAAAATCATCAGGAACGTAGGAGAAAACCCTGAGATTCCTGTACAGGCTGTCTCACCCTTTGTTGCTTTAGTGTAGCACATGGAAGGAGATATGGAATAAAGGGGATGCTGGTATGCAGCATGTCTTTAGAACCTTTCACCTTCTGTAACATTTTATCTAGTTTTTTAATGAATGTCTACACATAGTCTATGGCAGGAAAAAAAGTTAGGTTTTGAAACAGAATAGAGAACTGACATGAAGCAACTGGCAGCTATGGCCCAAAATTATTCTCACTGTATTAATTGTTAAAATCACAGTCTCATCTTCAGTTTATAAGTCAGAATATTGACTACATTTTACTTTTCTGACAGTTGCAGCAAAACCAACTCCTGCGGCATGGTGAATGACATTTATAAAGCAGGAGCAGAACATGCTGCACATTATACCCCCATAGAAAAAGTTTATGTTGGAGGACAGCTTGGGGGAGTCAAGCAGTTCAACTTCCTACTCAAAGGAGTGCTAACTTCAAGGCAAAAACAGGCCTTGTCTGCACATCCTTTGTACCTACACACAGTTGGTAGATACTGTCTCATTCAGTCCTAAAACTCTCTTGTCTAAGAAACCTATTTCACTGCTTAAATTATTCACATTTTTAAAGTTTAGTCTCATTTAATGATAGAGCAGTTTTTTCTCAGTACATTACTTCTATTTTTAAAATAGCAGAGGAAGATGAAAGATAACAGAGCAAATTATAGTTAGAAAAATAAATTGACACACAAAATTTTAGAATCATTTAGGTTGGAAAAAATCTTCAAGATCACCAGGTCCAACCATAAACCTAACACTGCCAAATCTGCCACTACATAGTACACTTAAGTTCCACAGCCCAAGGACCACATCTACACATCTTTTAAATATTTCAAAGTTTGTTGACTCAACCACTTCCCTGGGCTGGGTGTTCCAGTGCTTGCCAAGCCTTCAGTGAAGAAATTTTCATAATGTCCAATTGCACCTCTCCAGGTACAACTTGAAGCCTGTTCCTATTGCTAATTACCTGGGAGAAGAAACCAACTCCCACCTGGCTACAATCTCCTTTCAGGCAGTTGTAGAGAACAAGATCTCTCCTGAGCCTCCTTTTCTCCAGGCTAAACACCCCCAGCTGCTCCTCACAGGATTTGTGCTCCAGATCCTTCACCAGCTCATCTCTGGACACGCTCCAGCACCTCAATGTCTTTCCTGCAATGAGGGGCACAAAGCTAATACTGCTAATGATCAAAAAATACCTTGGGACTAGTGTGCAAGGACAAAGCTGCTGCACCAACATACTCTTGTGTTCGCCTGATACTAGAACATATACACCATGCAAATGCCAGTAGAACTGGGTGTCAGCCTCTTCTTAGTGAGAAATCACCAGAGGTGTAACTTGAAATTGCCTCAGGAAAAAAATTCTAAGAATTTTAGAGATATGATCAGCAGGAACCTTCAGTATGAATGATCAGCTTTTTCTCAGCTTTTTGGGGGTACTGAGGAAAGCCTTTCTTATTCACATTCTTTCATCTTACAGATTGAAGATTCAATAAAGAGCAGTGAAAGGAAACCTGCTTTCTCTGTTCAGTGTCTTTGTTCCACTTCAGACGTGAGAAAGACAGATAGGTCCAGTGTCTTGTGCTACATTCCCCTTTGTATTCCGTTTTCTTCCAACTATTCTTTAACATCTTACAGCCTTTTCACTGTCTCATGGTTGTTTTATTAAGCAAAGTACCTGCAGGGTCTGATCTTTAGAAATCATGAACAATCTGGGAAAGAGTGAGCAGTGTTTTAAAAACCTTTGCAGATAATAAAGTATATTTTAAAATTAGGACTCAACTGTAAAGTGTCTGAAAATCCTGAGTACCCACACAAGAAAATGCACACAGAAAATTTCACATCAAGGGGGAGAAATACCTCTAACTAAAAAGAGAAACTACCTCTAACTAAAAAGAGAAAAAAAAAAAAAAAGGGTCCACGACCTAAAAGATCTCTGCCTCTTATAATCTTTATATTGGAAATTGCACTGAAGCTTCAGCTGTATAAAGGTTANCCCCCAAAAAAAAAAAAAAAAAAAAAAAAAAAAAGGGTCCACGACCTAAAAGATCTCTGCCTCTTATAATCTTTATATTGGAAATTGCACTGAAGCTTCAGCTGTATAAAGGTTATCGACACGTCTTCCACTGGTAATATTGAAAAGGAGTTTAACTTCTGAGTCCTAGCTTCAACTGACATTTTATGCCTTTGACGCTTTTAGTCCATTTAAAGTTTAATATATGACATGAGACAAAAGGTAGTACACAAAATATGCCTGAAATTTGACTTGCATTGTTTTCTGTCATTTAGAAGTTGAAACAATTAAATGCTTGCAGCTCATATTTAGAACTAAATCTTCCTTTCTGTAAAATGTGTAATTAAATTGCTGCACTTATTACCTCTGCATTTATTGGTTTCTACTTTTCTACAGGATAATCCTTCCAGTAACATCATTATTTTTTTTCTGCTACTTTTCTGCTGTATTAAAACTGTTGTGATGTATTTTTTATCAGTTTATTTCTTACGGTGCAGTATTTATGTTTCACTTGACATATGAAATTCAGGAAGATAATCAAGCATGCAATAAATATGTTGGATCTTTTTAAGGTCCTGACTTTTTTGCTGATTTAAATTAGTAGATTTCTGTAGCAGTTCATATAAGCATAATTTTTCCAATTATTTACTAGATTTCATAAATATTTCCTTGAATACCAAAAATATTTTACAGCCCAAAAATAAAGGCTAAAATTCCAGGCTCCTAAGAGAATTAGATGTGTCAAATCTCATCAGACTCCTGCAGAAGTGCTCAGAGCACAATTCCAACAAGCAGAGCAGGATATTTCTTACAGATGATGGGCCATGCTGCACTTTTCAGTCAGTTTTCTGGCTTCCTTGCAAGTACATGTTTTTCTTTCACTAAATCCCTGGTTAAACCTCTGTGAAGGTCACCTTTAAAATTAGGAAATTGGAAAGCTGAAAGGGGATCTTCCACACAGGACTGCAGAGTCTCCAAATGTATTTTTAAGTGAATGGGTTCTGTCTGACTGTAATTTTTTTTCTATATTTCTTTAATGAAAGAATGCAAGTTAGAATACACAACTAGGAATCTATGCTCCTAAGTGTCAAAGGAAATTAAGCTGTGATCCAGTGAAAATAAAAATTTTCACAAAATCCTGAAAATAAAAATTAGTAATCAGATGTAAGGTATTTAAACTCTAACAATCACATCAAATTGGGAGGCTAGAAGGTTATCTAATTTCTCAAATAAAGTTGTGAGAACAAAGGGGGAAACAGATTCTCACATTATTCATAAATGTTAGAGTGCACGCTGATTTACAGAAGCAATTTTCTCCTGAGCACCAGTAATTTTTGAGGAAATGCTAATAAATAATTATTCAAAGGTATTTTAGGGAAATAAAATATACAGAAGTAACTTAAATTGTTGGGGTTTTTTTCTATGAAGCTAGAATATTTTTAAGGAAGCATGATGTAACAGTTCTAAATGCCATGTAAAATAAATCAATATTCTCTTGTACTAACTTCCACAGAACAAAATGAGATGCAGAGACTTTTCAATATATGTGAAAATAAAGGAAGAGGAAGACAACTACTCATTAAATATTCCCATACCAAGCAAGCCCAGGGTTTTATCACAATCAGCAAATAAGGTGGATCTATATGCTTGATTCTTCAACAGAGTAGTTGCAGGTCTTCCACTGGTGTGCAAATATAAGTGCAAAATAAAACTAAAGCACTCTACAGTTCTGTGAGCAAGAAAAGTTCTTTAAACTACAAATAGTACTTTCTAGAACTGTGGCTTCAAGGAGTCATTCTCTGTGTGTGCAGCTAAAAATATTCTTCATTGAAAGCCAGGACAAGGAAAAGGATGATTAATAACACAAGCTTCCAGAACTCTTCAGCATGCAAGTTACACAAGACATTACTATTTCCTCTCTACTTATCTGAGTACCAAGTCAGATTTAAATCCTAGCTACAAGATGGTTTTACACTCCTCACAAGAGGTAGTGAATGCTTCTGTCAATATAAAATCAGTGTAGCTGGGCTAAAAATAAGCAAACATAATAACAGAATAAGGTTAAATTCAGGCAACAAAGTCAGCGAGATTTCACTCCTGTGATTCAAAAGTCAATCAAGTGAGTTTACTAGCTTTTATTTACACACACTGTTTATTTCCTTGATTTTATTTTTATTTTTAATTCACCATTGCCAGGCGCTAGAGTACTAATGCAAACAAAGCAAAAAAAAAGCTTTTTACAGGGGCAGCAGGGAAGTAAGCAGATTGTCCACTACACAGAGCATTTTTGTCAATTTCAATGACATGCAAACATGCAATGAAGGAGGTCAAAGAATGATGAATTTGGCAAAAAAATATATGAATCTCCTACGGTTTGCCTGTTAAAACAGGCACAACAACTGTAGTTGTGGCAAGTCTTTGAGGTTACTTGGTACATAATTTTAAATTAAATAAACAGAAAACATCAATATTAGATGACCAATCACATTTGTAACTGTTACATTGGCACCTTTACAAAGCTAAGTGAGCTCTTTGTGTATGATCACTTTACGAGGTTGGACAAAATAATCTTGAAGGTCTTTTCCAACCTTAATGATTCTATGAAGTCTATGATTCAGCAAGTCACACGTGGCAACTGTGACAATGTCCATCACTCATAGCCACTGTGACAACCTGCTTACTGTGCTGCTATAACATTTATTGGGCAGTATCCAAGATGCAGGTTCTTAGATAACTCTTAGGCTGCCCAACTCAACAGCTTAGTCCCACAAAAAAAAAGCATCTTCCACAGGTGAAGGTGTATTATGTTCAGAAAGCTTATTTAAATGTGGCATAAGCAGCCATAACATCTCTTTATACCCCTTGCATTCCCATTTCTGTAAAATTTGCAGAACTGTACTATCACATTTACTGTAAACCAATTTCTCAGACACTGGCTCTACACACCTCTTGCCAGAGGCAGGGAAAACATGCAGAGAACTCCAAACCAAAACTCACTGTAACTTTATTATTTCCCCACAACCATAAGCCTTACAGCTTCCTATAAGTCTTTTAAGAGAGCATTCTTTTCATATAATTTTTATAAATATATTTTTTGGTTTTCTTTCTATCACTTTTAAACAAACAAAATCATTTCATATACATTTGTTTCCACCTATATTGAAAAAAACCAGAATGTGTCTAGGAGCCAACACCTATAACTGATCACTGCAGAGGCAAAATAGAGACTATTCCTTCACAAAATAGCATGGTGAATACTCTGTTCCCCTTTTGGTGTACCAGGAAGCTACACAGATGCCACTGATAACATGAATCAATGCACTTCCATCAGGACTGAGAGGATGGACAAACAGCTTGTGCTGTTTGTTTGATACCCTGTTACCCTCACTCACTACAGATCAGAGAAGCCATCATGGCTGACAACAATCAAGAGCAGAAGAGAAGAAATAGGATTTACTGTGGTGTCATGGGGTACACAGACAGAGTCGAATCAAGAGAAAGCTGAATATCTCTGAACACAACACATTGCTGGTGGTGCTGCTACATGGTCATCCACTTGTGCACTACAATGAGCAAATAGTTATGGGGGAATTACCTAGTTTCACTCACACAGCCAGAGATTGGCTTAATATATTTCTGTGTTTCTTTACAAAACACAGTAGTGGTGAAAAGTTCACAAACCCTATGTCTGGATTTATCCATTAATGGAATTTAGTTTCTTATGAAACATAAGGGGAAAACAAACGAACACCAAAAAGCCCAAATAGAAACTGAGATCAACACAGCCATAAACAAGTGAACAAAGAGTTCACAGAATGCACCACGGCACAAGATTCAAAGCTCATTTCTGAATGCAGTCTAATTATGTTAACTAAGCTTTGTAACTCACAGCTAATGAGTAATAGCTAGACATGGCTTGTTAAACCAGGTATCGGATCAGGGAACTCGAGTGGACTGCATGTGGACCTACACGGACTGTTATGCAGTGACCTCTAGCAGCTCTGTGACCTCCTGTATGGAGGCCTGGCAGAAAAACCACAGATGCCACTACTCTTCCTGGGGTGTATTACCTCCATGTGCTCATTAGAAAAAATTATTTCTTGCTACATGAAAGCTGAGGGCATGATGCAATGAGGTCATCATTTAGTATACAACCGGTGCCCTTGTCCTGTCATTCCAGAGTGTGGTGAATTCTTGCTCCATCTCTCTTGTAAGCCCACTTTAATGACAGAATGGATGCAATAAGGTCTCTTCCTCAAGCTAAACAAACTCCAGCTCTCTCGGCCTTTGTCCACAGGAGAGGAGTTGCAGCACTCTGATCATTTTGTTGGTCTTTCTCTGGACACACTCAAACAGGTCCATGTCTTTCTTGTACTTTTGGGCCAAAAGCTGTACACAGCTCTCCAGCCGGGGTCTCACAAAAGTAGAGGGCCAAAATCATCTCCCTCAACCTGCTGGTCACACTCATCTTGATGCAGCCAGTGTACAGTTGGCTCTCTGGGTTGGTAGCACACATTGCCAGCTCATTTCCAGCTTTTCAACCATTGGTGTTCCCCAAGCCCTTCTCCACAGGGCTACTCTCAATCCATTCATCACTCAGTCTGCACTTATATTGGAGATTGCACTGACCCAGGTGCAGGACCTTGTGCTGAGCCTTGTTGAACTTTGAGTTTTTCACAAGCCCACTCCTCCAGCCTGTACCATTCCCTGCAGATGTCATCCCTTCCCTGCAGCATATCAACTGCCCAGCTTAGCTTGGTGTTGGGTTGTGTATTCATGTTCTACAGAATGCATTTAGGTACACTAAACATTGTTTTTGTACCTGCGTGCTTCCAAATTGATCTGGCTCTGTCTTCAGCAGATGCAAGCAGGTTATTTTATAAGCTTACAGGTATAGATGCAATTAAGGAGACCGCAGACTAAGCCTATGCATCAGGCCTCACCAGCAGTTATGCAAGCATTGCCAACCTTAATTTAATATCCTGGGGGAATAAGAGAAGGCTGATTGTTCTCCTGTATGAACAGCACAGGTAGCTCATTAATGGAGCTGCACTGCCTGTTTTGTCATTCTGCTCACAGTGCCGTAGGCGACAGTGACAAGAATGAAACTTAAGAAAAACTAACAATTCACAGAACCTGTCAAAACCCATTACTGTGACTTGTGCAGGTCTGCATCCCATCACTATCAGCTATCAGAGCTCACAAAGGCTGGTAAGTTGGCACGAATCTCAGCCTGGTGGGCAGTCAAGTGCACCAAAATCTTTCTGATGCTGCAAAATGCAGCTGATTCTGACAGGAGAAAACGAGAAATTGGAAAACTAATGGTGAAGGAATTAATCATAAAACATAAAACCAAATGTAAAACTGTGAAGGAAATTGAATAGAAATTTCATGAATCTTAATTCTTATGTTTCTCACACTGCTGTATTTATTATAGATGAACTGTAGGAAATATCCACAGTGCTAGAAGCTGCTGTTAACATACTGCTCCAAGTCTATAATCATTATCCATCAAGTAATATAAGGTAATTTATTGTACACTAAGTACTTAGCGTTGCTACTTTTACTTCTAGAAATAGCTTTAGCTCATTTGGGCAATATATTCTACCTTTGATTAAAATAACTGCTTGGGACTTGACTGATGTGAGAGTTGGAACAGATAGCAATTGCCAACCTGGGTTGCTCATCAAAAGCTGGCATTTAGGAAAAAAAGTTAATTCACTGAATGAAAAGCTTTGTGCTCTGTGAAGAGCTGCGATGCATAACGCTGTGACTAGACATGACTGCCATTCTATACCGTGAAGACCCTATGATAATGTACTAAGTCAAAAGAATTCTAATTACACCAAATTCAGCTATAAGGTATCTGTTTCTTGTTTTATCATCCAGAAAAGATGGAAAGAGCAAGTACTGTATACAGTGACTAAATTATCATAATAATTCATCCTCAGAACTCTGAATGCCAACATATTGTAAATTATGGCTGCTCAGAAGCAGGCCATCCTTTGACCCTAATTATTTCATTTTATTGTTCACTGATACACTTGGAAGATAATTAGACCTTCTAATCTATTTGGTAATAAGTAGGAATAATTTCTCTTTTGCCCTATGAACTGCTTTTGTAGGAATGTTAGTGACTGCCAGTGGGAGAGGCCTTCTGCTCTCATAAAAATCTCAGGTTATAGGGTAG
Organism: Urocynchramus pylzowi; assembly: GCA_013397555.1. NCBI lineage: Eukaryota > Metazoa > Chordata > Aves > Passeriformes > Fringillidae > Urocynchramus > Urocynchramus pylzowi. Next base: position 32,773 of record VZRH01003102.1, read on the forward strand.
CAGCTGAGGTAGAATGGTACAGCTCCATGTAATTTCATAATAATTATAGATCATAATTACAAGGCTGTTATTCCACCGTTCTGTAATTTTCCACATAGCCTAATGAGATTGCAGATTACAGTACCACCTCTTTAGGAATGCCTACGGAAGTAACTTTACTCATTCAAGCATTTTAATGTGATCAGTTCAAGAACTTAAGTCTGTGTAAGCTTTTGCGGAACTGAGACTCAACAGCTTTATTCTACACTTAAAATGAACTTGTAAAACAATTTTTATGTGGAGCTTAGGGAGAAATATGTTACAATTATGTGTATTCTGTCCTTTTAAAAACTGTGAATAAAACAATTATAAACTGAAAGAGAAAACAACAAGGAAAGTGAACTTCTAAATATGCTTTGGCAAAGGATACTTCATTTTACTTCTATGTGTTCTGATCTGAGCATGTTTGTGTTACATTTATATAATATAAGTTACAATAAGACTATATTACAAATATATACTACAAGGAAATTAAGGTAAGAATTTAATTCGCATTTCACCAGCATTTACACCAAAAAAAGTCTAGCATATCAAGAAAGTTATCTCCATTATGGGATCAATTAATGGATTTTAGTTTTTATCTTTTGGTTGAAACTAGGTGATCTTTCAACCCAAACAATTCTATGATTTTAGAATTGTTTTACATGAACAGGGGTAACTTGTTCAGTATTTCCTGTACAATGACCTCAGCTACCTCTGTTAGCCCTACTAAGTGAAAGTTGCCAACTGCATTATTTAGGATAAGAACTTTAAAAAGGTTTAAATAAAATGAGAGTATTGATTTCTGATTTTCCCACTAAGTTCACTGAAAAAAAGAGTTAAAAAATGTTTTAAGAAATAAATGGTTGAGCAAGTCCTTAAATGTCAGGAAGATAACATATGCTTTCCTATACGAGGAATCTTAGCAAGAAGCAATTGCAAATTTCTGAAAACTGCTTACAAAGGAACATGGAAGGTCAGTGTCACGTGCTTTCCTTACAATAGCTGCAAATATAGCCAGTGAAAACAGGCATGTCTTAGCCTACCTTAAAGACAGCGTTTGATTTGGGACCTATTGAAAAAAGAGACAGAAAAGAAACAGCTAAAAAACCACTGCCTGGCGTACTGCCATACACGTCAATGATTTCTCAGAAACTATCAGTTGAAAGAGAAAGAATTCCATAGCCAATCCATCACAAGGAAGGAATGCAAGAGAACAGAACATTTTTTAAAAGATTTGCTCAGCCAGAGCCATGTTTTAATTAAAGAAAATAAGAGAGACCATAGCAACACACAACACTCCATAGCTACCATGCATCTCAGAGGAATTACTCCACGTACAAATCAGTATCTGTCTGCCCTCACAGAACAATGCAGGGGGTTTGACAGAGAGTTAAATGCTTTCTAGAATGAGCTCAGTAAAGCCACTGACATTTTAACTTGAGTTAAAGATAATTCAGGACTTCTGACCAGAAACTTCGCAGTACTGAAGAAAAATAAAAAATACTTTTCATTTCTCCTTTCAATAAGGATAACGTGCAGAATTTTCTTTAGCAGCTTTTATCAACCCTCAAATTCTCCAACAAAATCTTGGAGCAGAACTAATCCCATCCGGAATACAGGTTTAGTTTTCCATACTTACCTCTGGAAATGACACAAACAAGATGCACTATATTATTGAGCAAAATCTGTTACCCACATGCTATAACCCCAGTGCATCCATGGATATTGCTGACCAAGTACCCATGTGCCCTGTGGAGTCACAGTGGATCCAAGACCATTCCAGATCAGCTGGATTCACTGTCCAGTGACACTACACCTGTCTAATGCTCTGTTGCAGGGGCAAACAGATAGACAAATGCACCGTGTCACATTAAAAGGTACAGATAGAAAGCAAAACCTCCCTGAAAAGTACACAAACCTCTTTCTGAATTGGCTTCTACTATGATCCTTGTGGGTCTCTTCCAACTCAGAATATTCCATGAAAGTTAAAGGTTCTGTAAAAGCTATCCAAGCCATAAACTCAGAGCTTGTGCACAAGTCCCTGAGAACTTGTACACTATTTCTGAACTGATTTGCCCCTATATGTTTTCAGGTTACTAGGATAAAAATAGGATATAACCTCCTAAATCACACTGTTTAGAAAAATCAAGCAAGCTAGGAGACCACTGCTGTCCAAATAAACAATACGTGCTACTGAAAACTGGCAACAGTAGGAGCCAGGAGAACTGATTGATACAGGTAAATGACAGTGAAAAGAGTAGGTTTTGGTTTTTAAACACTTGCTTAAAATATAATTTAGAATTTCAGAAAATGCTGATCCATGACACTTGGATTCCAAATTTGTTTCTTTCCAAGTTTCTTTTTATGGCATTCCCCCTATTTTTTTTTTCATCGTTACAATAAACCAGGAGATATAGCACAAGTCCCAGCAAGCCACAGGTTAACTATTTCAATAAAATACACAACTGGGACTGTTTAGGACTGAGATTAAGAAAAACAAACTATATCTCCAGCAGCTCTCTGTTGAATATTGTCAAGATCTCCAACTCTTACGCCTCAGTGACTGTTGAAGGTACAGGACACATCCAACAGGGAGGTTTGTAGATAACCCCTCTGTCTAGTCCTTGAGCTCACCAAGCATGATCAGCTCTAACCTCGGAGCTGGGTAACCATGCCAACACAGCACTCAGGTGAAGATAACGTCCTAGCTCTTAACAAGATGCATTATTTTGCCTCTGGCTTCCCCTCATCTTAACAGAGCCATTGCCTGCCTTGTTTTCATCCTGCAGGAGAGGAGGACACACCATGGCTGCTCTCAGATGGACAGACACTGAGATATTCCTTGTTCTTGAGTAGTTTATTCCAGTCTGTAACTAGCCTAGATCTGCAGACTGCAAAAAACAACTGCTGTTGTGGTGTTTATGATTTCATTGTCAGCAGCTCTAGGAACAATCCTTAACTGTGCTTTGAACATTCACCTGGTGTGAAGAACCAACCTTGTATAAGTTTTCTTGATAAGACTACCTGATGCATATCTAAAGAGATAATAAAAACATATATGCTTATAATCTTACAATGGTAGTATTCATTAGAAAATTTGCATAAACAATATATTAATACAGCAAAACACATGGAATTTCACTTTTTTAAAAATAGCCTAAATTGAGCATTGTCAAAGTATAGGTGGGGTTGTATATGGATATGAGCTACCTGATCTTTAAAAACTTCAGAAGAGCTCTTATATTTAATTTGCATATATTGATGTTCAAAGGTGAAGATAATCACATACAAATGGCTTTTTAATATATGAATTATTAAAAAGCAATTTTTGTTCATTAGCTACTTGAACATTACAGCTCTATGAAAAGGTCTTTTGAAAACAGTGCAGTTTAATTTGACACGTGGAAAAAAACAAGAAAAATTTGTAAACAACTCTTTATTTTCTGTACATTCTTAGTACTGATATAAACATTGCTCCTTAAAGAATCTAGAACATATAACACATTATAAACTAAAAAGACACCAATTGAATTGGTTTATTAAAAAAAAAAAATCTGAAACTGGAAATAAAATATTTTATGTAATATTGAAATTCTAATACTTATTTTTGATGCAGATTAATTTCTCCTTTTTAATTAGACTGAATTCAAGAGAGCATGTAAACTAAAATGAAAGCAACATGTTAGGGGTCAAAAGTAACCCCTCTAGTAACTGTCAGCATAAACCTCATTTCTGAAGGAACCAAATTGTCCCCACAAGTGAAAAGAAGGAAAAAAGGCCTTCAAGAGAATGAAAGTAAGAATAGAAAACCACAGCCACTTTCTTTAGAACAAAGCTCTTCAGTTCATAATATCACTATTTTCCATGGCAAAAGAAAGGCACTTTCCTTTGGGCTTACCTTTAAGCACAACAACATAACATACATTTAAGTAAAAATCTAATTTCTTCTCCTAAGAATGACGAATAAGCAAGACACTTGAAATGTGCCAGGATAACTGAAGACTGTACAGAGTTTGGTTAAGATCAAACATGGCATTTGCTGGTCACACATCTGTGCTTCATGCTCAAGCGAGAGAGAATGCTGCTTATCAAAGTTATTGGCAATTGCAGCTTCAACACAGTGAATTATCAGAGAATGGCTGAATTTGGAAGAGAATATTGATGGTCATTGGGTCCAAATCCCCTGCTCTAGCAGGGCCACCTGCAGCCACTTGTCCAGGACCATATCCAGACATATCCAGAACATCTGCAAGGAGGGAAGCTCTGCAAAGTCCCTGGGCAGCCTGTGCCAATGGTCACTCAGCCTCACAGTAAAAGATGGACCTGCACCCACACAGACAAACAGCACTTCCTTGTCCCATCCTTCACACATCTATACTCCGTAAACTTTTCCTGGTAATTTGCTCGGATAAATTGACTGTTCTCATTACTGATCTTTGACATGAAGCCAAGATACATCTTGCCAAATTCAGCCTTATCAAACACCAGTATCTGAATAGTTTATTTCATGGCTTATCAGTAAGTAGCTGAAAAACATCAGTGCTTGTTTTCTCTTTTATCATCTGTTTGTTGGACAATTGTGTCTGTATATTTATCACTTTCCTGGTTATTCCCTTTATACTTCATGGATCTTGACCAGTTAACTTAATGAAGCAGATACTCACATGTTTCAAATATCATTACAGATTTCATCAGAAACACACCTTGCTTAAAAGCAATTTCCCTAACTTTCCATCTGAAGTGACCCGAGAGATATGAGAACTGTAGCCAAAAAAACCCTCAAAGCAACCACAAATTAACCAACCTCAGAGAGGAATACATTTCTAAGCTAGCAAACAGAATTGAAAAGGGTGAGGTACTCGACACCTGAGAAAACTTACAATGTTATTTAAGTTAGAATGCTCTTCATAACACTGGTTTATTGCTGAATTGAAACTGAACTATGTTTATTTTGATGAATCAAGGTGAAAAGTGTCAGACAACTCAAAAACTAGGAAACAAATTTGTCAGCATAAATTCCATTCAATGCAAGGATAATGTGATAAGCAATGAAAACACACTCATTTTTGTAGAGGTAAGAAATAGATAGCAATTCAGCATTTACCATGCAAAACCTGGAATTTGTCCTACTAGAGACTGTAGTTGCTAAAACATGCAAATCAACTTCTCATTTTCCAAAAAGAGAGATATGAAATTTGTCTAAATTAGATGCCTGGCTGTTTTAGATGAGACATCAAAAGCATTTTATCCATTATCCATTTATGATAAAATTACACTACTTTTTCCATAAAATATACCAATTTCCAATAAATTGTTGCTCTCATTAACACCTGACAGGGAAACACTTTTGTTATCAAATTTTAAAAGGCATAACAATTTTCTGCCATCTTTTTTTATACAATCAAAAAACACCTTCTGGCAAAAAGAAATTAGAGTTTTTCTCTTTCTAGAGGAAAAAAGTACTGCCTTTATGTGATTAATATGTCAATCACAAGAATTAATAGTCTGGGAGGAGTAGATTTACAGTCACCATGTTAATGTGCCAGCTCACATGTTAACATATCACGTCATATCTGTCTCAACTCAAACTGCCAATTTCTAGTTCGCCTTTTTTATTATATTTTGACATTTTTGCCTTTTTTCTTTTCTGCAATAGATAGGATTGATTATATAAGTTATTTCCAAAGGTTAAGGCAAAAGGATTTACTGGTCAGTTTGAAAGAATAATTATGAAACACTGATCTTAAAAAAATTTAAAAGTAGTTTGGATTTAAGAGATGTGTGGAGTTCCAGATATGTGAACTTCTGCAGCTACTTGGATCTTTAATAGGGTAAAAGTTTCTTCTTCTCACTGGCTACCCAATCACTGTTAAAGACTATGACACTTCTTTTATTTATTTGTAATATCATCAAGTGGAAGAAAACCAAAAGCTTAAAAGGATCTGGAGGTCATCCAGTCTACTGTTGCTCTCCCCTAGCTGAACAATTTTGAAGCTTCATTTACATATGAATAAATTTCACTTTACTGTTAAAGAGATGATAAGAGCAAGAAATCAGGTTAAATGGAGAGCATGCTCTTCACTTCCTTCTTCCATTGATTTAAAACCTTCTTTCAATGGACATCAATGTGCCAGAAACTGCCATTTCCAAGAGCCTATATTGGCTGGCAATCCACAACATGTAAGGGTAGAAAGACAACCAAGTTCATGAACCAGCTCCACCTATTAAAATCGTTTCAGATGTTTGTGCAATTTGCAGAAAATTATTCCAAACGCTTCTCCAAATTTAAGTCAATTAAACATTTTGTATGAGAATAGGAACTACTGTGATGGCCAAGAGGCCTTATGCCAAAGAAAAGCTAGGATTCAAACAGAGAAAATCACAGCTCTTGAAAAGGTAATTACCAGCTACTGTGAAGTGCTAAAACACTTCCCCTTCTATTAATATCCAGAAAAGCTTCATTTTCCCAGAAATCTCCACAAAATTGCAGCTTCTATATGCTCATTATTAATTTCAGCTGCTCTGAAATCAAACATTTCTAACAATACTTCCAACTCATCATAAGAATGAAACAGATCAAAACAGAAGAACATGATCATACTAACAAAAATGAGAAAAATATGAGTGCTATGTATGAATACCTTTTTCCCCATAACATTCCCTGAAAGAACAGCCCTTAAAAAGTCTGAAAATAATAAGCCTCCTTCATAAACTGAGCAGAAAGAGAAGTTGTTCCAAGCAAAGCAGAACACGTACATAAAAGTGTAGTTTTTAGTGATTATTGTTCATGGGATTTGCATAATTTGAATCATCTGCAATTTATTTATTTTTACCACTGCCTAACATTTTTAAAAATAAGTTTGTATTTTGCACTTTGTAAAACAAAGGGGAAATAATATTCCTGATATATTGTAGCTATTCCTAATCTCATGTGCAAATCACCAGTCTCTTTTTCTGTTTCTTCCTCTTCTTTTTTTTTTTAAATAAATGTTTTCCATTACAAATAGAGACTTCTGCACAGAAGTCTTCTAGAAGACTTCTGGAACATCTGATATTTTGTCTCTAAGCGTTTACTTCCTGAAATCCCTCTCTTAACTAATGATCTTCGCTAAAATTAAAAAAAATAAATAGCAAGCCTGTAGTAGAAAAGCTATTTGTTGAGATGAACCTCCTCATAAATTCATTTAATAACTTCCTTCAAATTTCAAAAAAATACCAAAAGATCTGGCTGCAAGGTTATAATTTAATCAGGCTTACAGACATCTAAACTTATATGACCTTTTTGATTATAAAATGCTATTTTCCTACTGAATTAAAATATTTCCATTCTTCCAAAGGAACTTCTAGTAGCTAAGCATTTTCATTGGCCCTTTCATTTAAGGTAGTAATACACTATGTTTTTCTTTTTCTCCATCTTTGTCATTGTACGGCACTAAGATAGTTCTTTTGTTTAGATTTTTAAGGAAACTTTGGGTTACTATCTGGTATATTGATTTACCTGAAAAATTAAGACACATTCAATTTTTACTAAAATGAGATGCCTTAATACAGCACTGTTTTCTCTAAGCTTTTCCAGACAACTAAAATTCTTACCTTTAAATCTAACCCAAGAAAACCTATTATAAAATCTCATGTCTCATCTATTGTGCAATATTTACTATTTAAATTTGTTAGTCTGTAGCAGTTAGAAGATCCAAACAGGGATGACAGCTGTGCATAAAAGAAAATCTGCTTCCCAAAGAGCTGAAAACACATATTTTTAATTTAATAAAATTTGTTATTTTAAACTCTTGGCACAGACCACTGAGACTCTCACAAAAGCCATAAATGAAACACATCCCGGCAGGAGAAGAAAAGCAAAGGGAAGAAGCAAGGATACCTGAAGGAGTATTCACTAGAAAGTTAAGAGGTTGGGCTGTTAAAGACAGGATAAGAGCAAGAAATTAGATTTAATGAAACAGAGAAGGAAAACCATACAAAGAAGTGACAACTGCTTCAATTTCGAGAATCATTCAAATGCAATACATCAGCTGCAGCATTATTATATGAGAACAGATTTTATGAGAACAGATGGATAGGAAAAACTTGATGGAACAGAATTTTTTATCCACAACATGATTTTCAATCATGTCCCTTGCTTACCTAGATTCAGAGACCTCTCAAAATATGTTTTGGCTTCCTTTGTTTCATACAGTGTTTTAACAGAATGAATAGGAGAAGAGGATAAGGCTGCTGAGAGGTGGGTAGCTGCACCTTGTCCTGAATTGATCATTCTGCTTGGTTCCCTTAATATACTGCCAAGTTCAAAGAGGTCTTTACTCTTACAGGTTTGAAAGGTCTCATCTAATCTGTACCTATCAGTTTACACCTGCTTCCAAGTTCTTTCAGGATCAGCAGCTTAGTTGTTGGGGATAGAGTGTGGAGTTATTTCTCAGATGGTCTGCACAGCTTGCAGAGATTGTGGTCTTGGGGACACATCACTGTGCTCTGCTTTAAGTACTGGGCTACAGCACAATCTGAGTGAATTATCCAGTCCACTGGTTTACTGTCCATGGGTTTCTGAGACACCCTGGTGCGATAAGCTGTCATTTCAAAGTCCTCAAAGATATCTCAAAGATTTTTGTGGGGTTTTTGCGCATGAGCATAACCCCCTGGTTACACACAATTTCAATTTTGCATGCTACAAATTGCCTTTCATCTTCAAAGTTACTTCTAAGAAACAAAGTCAGAAGCAGGGAATTGACACTGTACAAGCAGCAGCAGCAGCCATGGTAATATGCCTCCTACAATAGCATGGATAATTGAAATTGCCCTATCACAGATCGTGTGCCACTTGACTTCAGACAACCAGTTCCTTGATTGGCAAATCACGATAATCATTGCAAGACCCATTATTTTGCCTGCTGCAGTTTTACATCCTTTCAGACTTTTCTACTGATGCATAAGAAGATGAGAGGTATAAAGATGAAATGCATTTTTTGAGATTTAGCCAGCTGCTGCTTGCTTTGGCACTCCTATGCAAAAAGCAAAACTCATTTGAAAATAATGATTTTTAAGAAGTAATGATAAATGCGTGAAATCCAAAAGAAAAATTCAGTGCAATCCTTTTCACACAGTTATACACGTATTTTCCAATACTTAAAAATTAAATACTAAAGCAATAATCATATCTAGTGAGGTGGGAAAAGGTTTTAAAGTATAAGTTCCATCTCTGCTATAGTAAGACTACAAAATAATCAGAGCAAGAGAAAATTTCTCCTTTGTTCTTGTTTGTTTCTGAACTCAGAAAATAGCATCAGGTGCTCAGAAACAGCACCTGTTTTACTGTTTCTACAAGAAAAAGGAAACAAAGGCACCCTGAATCATATTAAAAAAAAACCCTCAGGCAAAGTCTTTATAAGGTAGCATAGTATATGTTGGTAATTCAATAAATTGGCAAATTTACCATAAGCCATTTGAAGGGGAAAAAAAATTACCTACAGCGATAACGTCAATTATTTCAACATGACTTTCAGTCTATATGTAGGAATAAATGGCACCTTTCTTATTTCAGATATTGCAGAATAGTAAGGGACATATAGAAGGGATAGAAGGCATAAAACTTTAGTCACACATTTTAAAAAGAGAGAAAATCCTAAGAAAATACCACTAGAAAAATTAGTTTTAAGTTAGTAATAACAGAAGTTTCAAATATTTCCTGTAGTGTCTATCTTTCCCATAGTGCCTATAAAATAGTCTCCAGGTTAAATATTACTTCTTAAAAATATAGGACACAATCTCAAAAATCTAAAACTTGAATTTAACTAATATCCTTCTAATTTGCTGGCTGTACACTAAGGATTACAGATTGTCAAAATGGTTTCTGAAAATGTTCAGTTTGAAATGAGTACAAGTTTGCAGGTCTTGTATTTCAATAACAACCTGAAGCATTTTGATAAAATTCTGAAATATGTCACTTATTCATGAATTATTTATATAAATAATGCATTTACTTTTATTACAAAATATTTCTGCCTCTGCACATATTTTGTGCCTCCTAGAATAACCCAAATACTCTTCAAGTCTGGTCTAATTATTCTTTACAACATCTCTCAGAGCCCAAGATCTAATATCGTGTCTTGTTATGATTTCAAGGACTACACATCCCCACTGTATCTAAATTCCTTGCTTCATTCACTGTGCAACCATCAGATCCCCAACTTTCTGAACAAATCCTTTCTCTTTTCCATAATTATTTGAAAACTGTTCTCTCTCCACTCTAATATTTCATTGAGACTCTCATCTACATAAGGACCATATGAGGCTACAAAAAGTTTTCCTATTCAAATATACTTTCTTAGAACCCCACTAAAATAGCTGTTTATAAAATATTAGAGCAGTTCAAGAAGCCAGTTTTCATTTTGGCAAAATTATCTCAATATAAATAGTGAGTATTTTCCATCATTCTAATGATCTCACATAATAGTAAAAAGCTAGTATTTGTCCAAGCAGAATCCTTTTTTTATCCTTAATTTTTATTAGTTCTTGAGTTTTAAAAAGCCTGCCTATCATCTGTATCTTCTTTTATTTACATTAGCGTAGGCAATTAGTAGTGAATATATTCCATCCTCTACCAAAAATAATGTTCTAAGAGATTAGCAATTAGATAAGAAGAAAATTGGAATATTCCAACATGCAAGGCATGATGACAATTCAGAAGACCATCTTAACTATTTCCTGAAAAAAGTCTTCAAGAAGTTAATTGTGTGACACACCAAACTGTACCGTTTAGAAATACCTGATGAACACTATGTATTGTAACTAAAAAGGAACTTCATCTGCATGTTGGTAAATTGTTGGACTTGAAATCCTTTATAGGGAGGTCATACTAGGTAGGAAACACAAATGATGAGAACATAAGGAACATATCCAATAAACCATGTCAAAACAAGATAATCCTTTCATTTTTACTCCCTGCTCTATTATGAAAAGATACAAAACATTTAAGACATACCTTAACTTACCAAAATTTCAGCTTAACCTCTCTGATAACATTACTGTGCAGAAATTTGAGAAATCTCAGGGAATTTTAAGCTTTTGGAACTTCTGGAAGCCATGCCAAACCTGATCCAAGCTATTATTTATAAAGCATCACTGTTTTATTCAGAGTAAAAAGACTTAGGAAACCATTGCAGTGACAACTGTTATGTGGCAGCTGTATTTTCATAACCTTTGTCTGCAACTACAATAATAGTTTAAATGGATAAATAGTTAAGATAAATGAAGGAATATAATTTTTTTTAACCCTATATATTCAGTGACTCATCAGGCTACTACAGGTGTCTGCTTTTCTGTTTCCACATACAGCTGTTACCTAGATATAATTTTCCTTGGGGCAATTCAAAATTTCATTGCTCTGTCACATTAAGCACATATCCAACAGAAGAAATTATAGGAAAGACTGTAAGTATGTCCAAATTTTGTCTCTGTGTTTGAGGGGGTGTTTGGTTTTTTGGATTTTGGTTTATTTTTGGGGTGGGGGGGCTTTAATATGATAATAACAATTTTTATCTTTATCTATTTTGCTCCCAAATAGACTTTCTGACACCATTCTTAAGGCTTTACAGTGAGGAAGCAGTAGTCTGCAGAATCTTAAGATCTACAGAAGTTGCAGATCTCCAAAATCTTTAATTTCTATCCACTATGACTAAACCCTTATTCAAAACACTAGTGACTTCTATGTCAAAAAGGCAAAACCTTTTCTCTTCCTCAAACCAAGACATTATCCCTTAAGGATAATGATAAGAAAGTAAGCAAGGCCAGAGGTAACTGAATGAGCCTTTAAAACAAATTCCATCTAGCTCCAGCTGTTTATATCTAAGTTTGAATTCACCAGGAGAACATCTGAGGAGTTCTTATGATCCATTTTTTGCCATCAACTTCTATAACCCCATACCTTGAATTCAATTCTTTATTGACTTAATCACATGACTCAGGAGCTACCAACTTTGAAGGCATATTCATTTTTCCTTACTTTTTAAAATTATCTTTAGTAATTTCTATCCCTCCCTAATTAGTATTTTTTAATCAGTAATCAGTATATTTAAAAAATACCTTTCTTCTGAGAGGGAGAAAAGAACAAGGGAGCAATGTACATATATACATATCTGTGTGTATTTACACAAATACAGCACTGCATGTATGCACATACACATATAAACTGCAATGTTTATTTATAAAATTATATGAGGCTTGATTATGAATGTGCATAACACTTCTGTCAATCCCAGCAGTCAGTATTTTTCTGTCAGAACAAATTAAAATTTAATTAAAATAATTAATATTATTACATTAATAATAATAATTTACTATGTTTTTTCATTTGCATTCTGACCTGCAGTAACAGTTTCAGAAAACATCTAAGATTTTAAATAGAAAAAGTTGCCAACTAAGTTTTCAAGCAGCAATTCTGCAGTCTTAAACATCAGATTTGAGCATAAATTTGACCCATATCAGACAAAAATACATTGCATTTCTAATCATCAAGAGTGTGCAACACTCCTATAATCACCTCCACTTTCTATACCATCTGTGCTCATAGCAGTATACTCAGCAAATCCCCATCCAGCAAAACACCACCAGTATAAAGTTAATTTTGTTGGTGTTTTTGGAGGTGTTTGAAACAGCAGCATATGGTTATACCAGATTAGAGTTTTATATAATTTCATTGAGTAAGGACTCCTAAAGCAGCAGGAGCTCTATAATCAACCTGCAGTCTCACACTGTTGCAACTTATTTCACCCTACCCAGAAGCTGTGCTAAACTAAACTTACTTGAGATACCAAAAATAGAGACCTAGGTGAAAGAAAATGAACTATGTTCTCTCCTGTGATTTTTCATCATTATATGAGCCACAACTACTTTGAACAATTCTCAGAAAGCAGGAAATACTTTGGAAACTTCTCTGCAGGCATTATGCTGTTAAACAATTTGTGTATAATGTGGTTTTTCACACAACAATGGGAAAAGCTGTTAGGTTTGGTTTTTTTCTGAATAAGGTGGAAGAATAGCCACTAAACATCAGACTAAAAGTTTAGAAGAGAGAGCATACCAAGACATTCAACTCTTGATACAACAGATGGCTATATAAATGGTAAACTCTTTAGGAGTTTTTTCCAAAACTAAGGACTTTCCATTTTAGTTCAAGCCATGACACCATTATGTAAAGTTTATTAGTGAACTGATTTGGATTGCTTTCATAAAAACCAGCAATTTAAAACATAGCTTCTGTTCATTTAAGGTTACAAATTAGATATATAAGGCAGCACTTCATCTACCACTGAGATGCAGCCATCTGTTTTATAGAAGATATTTATACAGAACAGTTCAAAAATTAAGAAAAATATTATAGAAAACTGAGAAGAAAAATAGAGACAAGTTGAACAGAATGCTGAGAAGAGCTTCCCCTAAGCAGTCTCTGATTGCCAGAGCCCAACGGCCAATAATTACAACCTTGGACCCTAAAAACTGGGTGCACAAATCCATATTGAGACAACTAAATACATTACTGTATTTCCAAAATCTGTTGAGCATGATTTTTTTTCAAGAGGAGATTTTATATGCCACTTCCTCAATATGGAGGTAAATCAATCAACTTTGTTTCCCCCACTTTCTAAGGCTGCAAACCTGGACTCCATCGGGGTATGCAAATGTCTGTGGTACAAGGTTTTCTGTCCTACCCTTCAGTGGCCCCCACAGTTTTGTTGATTACAGTGAAGGCCACTGCCAGGTGCTCTGCCATGGATCCTCCTTGTGCTATCTAACTGTGTCAGTCATTACAGCAGAAATGAACAGGCACTGTGTTACGTGAAAACTGAAGCACCTAGAAAAACTGATTTTTATATCAAAAAAAAAAAAAAAAAAGAGGGGGCTGGGGGAAAAAGGAGAGGAAAAAAAAAGAGAAAAAAAAGCTGAGAGAAAAAGAGCCAGAGAAAAGAGGGTTTTAAGTTCTTTTCCATATAACTTTCCAACTAAAAAGGAATTTTTATTTCCTCCTTTAGCAATATTAAACAACTTCTGAGCAGCTTGTCACAGAAACAGATGCTTACTGTAAAGCCTGATTGAAAATATAGATGAATATACCATAAATATTTTTATGAGTAACTAGAATATATTTTTAACAGCAAATTATTACCCCAAAGGAAGACAGCGGGACTTATAATTATGGACTTATTAATCAGGAATTGAGTCTCAGTATTTTATTTCTCTATAACTTGTCCTTTCCACCTGTTGGCTATTACTGTGACTTATGAATATACCTTAGCACTTCATAGGTGTAAAAGTGACACATGCATGCCAAAGCAATTCTTTCCTTAGATCCCATTGTAACAAAAAACCAGTCCAGGTAACCACAACAGCAGATACAAACTTATATATAGGGGACTCTACTTATTTTTAGAAGCTCTGAACTGCAAGTAGAAATTAACATACAGCTATAGAAAAATGGCAAATTTTTAAAACAAGAGTTGTTTTTTAAAGAATGAAAGTTAGGAAGCTCACAAAAGTCAGTGCTAACATCAATTTCTGAAAGATGACAAGGCATAAATCTACAGAGAGTATATTGTGATGTAACATCAAACAAGTCAAAGCTGCTTGAATGAACAGAATGAAAACCTGACAGCCAAGCACACTGACCTATGGAAATGAATCAGCTAGGGTAACCACAGACCAAAAGGGCCCTCACTTTTAAATCTTTTATTGACTTTAAAGTATTTTCTAGATATGGCACGCATCCTGGCTGCAAATCCTGTTGTCATTGGCAACCACTTCCAGGACAGGAATTGTGTAACCACATGTCAGTGATATTTTGTTTGACTGAATAAACTCCTTCTCAAGAGTTTTGATTGGCTCAATCAAAATATTGTGGTAATAGAGTAACAATATTCCTTATCAAGAGTAAGGGATGGCTCATGACCTGTCCAAACTTGGCCAGCTACAAACTTAAGTCTGTCTACAAAGGATATGGTTTCAGAAACATAGGTTAACTTGCTCTGGATATATTTTTGTGCTGTTTGGGAAATTAACCATTTTCCAAACTAAATGAAAGTATTGTAGTCACCACTAACAAAGTACTGATGTTGCTCTTTGAGAAACTTACTAAGTAAGGAAAAGGACATGTTATGCAGTATATGTGGGGGATTTTAGATAGTCTTTCCCACTGGCTTAGGTCAAAGCACTTCTGACCTGGCATGCATATCAACCAAGAGCGTTTCCCTTCTAGCAATACCAGAAAGTAAGGGAACTGCACAAGTCTCAAACTATACATATAAATAAATAAATTATAAATAAATTAAATCTACAGTATTTAACTTTTTGAAGTTAAGCCTGCTTCAGGGTTTGATGCCTGTTTCAGATAGACCTACACTCTTCTTGTACTAGAAGATGAGGCCATTGTAACTGTGCCCTCACTCTGCAAGCCAAGTGATATTTGAGATTGGGAAGTTTGTTTCTGGCTATGCATTATATAACCAGACAAAACATAATTCAGACTGATAAGTATAATATATTAAGAATAAAAAAAAAAAAAAGGCAGCGCAGCACATTCAGGGAACTATATAAGTTCTGGTTAGGAACTATTTGTTTTGGTTTAACTGGGGAGTGTATTTGTATGGGGTTTCTTTGCTTATTTAGACAACCTAATTTTTTTCTAGTTTTTTTTGAAAGATAAACTTTTTTAAGCTGAATAGAGTGGTTCGAAGTTTTTCTCACAGTTGGTCCAAAACCAACCACCTACTTGTTTTTACAGCATTACAAGACATGAGATTCTAGATTGATATATAATACACAATGGAATAAAAACGGAGTTATAATTCCTTTTTCAAAATTCTCATAAGTTAATTCAGGATCAAAAAAAAATGCACACAAAAAGAATGAATAGTAGCAACAACTGGAATTACTATAATTGGGAAATTTTATTCTGAACAGCAGAATATCACACTTCACTCTTTCCCCTGAATACTGAACTAGAATGTAACACAACAAAAGAAAAACTTAACAAATTCTGTACTTTTACATTTTATCCCATAATCATTTTTCTTATTGCTGTAGTCTTACATAAAAACATAACAATTGATATTAAAATGATTACTTGGCACAGAGACACACAACATCAAAAAAATACAGGCCACAAAGTGTCACCTTCACATGGAAGGAATTCCCTGCAGTGAAACTGGCAAAGCTCAGCCTGGTCATGAGTCATGCTAAAGAGTCATTTAAATTACTGGAGGGCATCCAACCTATTTAAAAGTATGGCTACAGGGTATAACATGTTGCATTTTTGTCTTAGTTCTGATGAATTTGAGCATAACCAGATCAGCTGTTCACTTCTTATCTTCCCTCCACCCTTGCCAAAGTATACTCAAGTGGTATTCCACTTACCTACCAATTTCTCTCCTTGATTTATTGTTTTGCCTCTTATATCCATTTAATTTGCACCCCCCTGAAGAAGCTTCTGCTTGGAAGTCTAAGAAACCTAAAACTTTTTATCAATTTTTCGAAGTGACCACACATCGATGAAGACACCAGTTTGTTTTGGGAACATTCAGTATTTTCTGGCCATGTGTTAAAAAGAAAAAAAAGAGCAAAAATAACCCAAACAATATTCCCAAGAAGGCTGTTATCACAAGTCAGCAGTACAATAAGAATCTCTTGGATATGAGCGTCAGTGAAGAGTTTATCTGCTGACTGCTCTGTGGTGCAAAAGTGATTGCTCTAGAGGAAAACAGAAACCATGTTATGAACTACAATTACAAGACCACTGTGGCTCATTATCTTTATGCCTTATCTTTGAATAGATGTATATCTGGTTTGGCTGAATAATAGCTTGTAACTCTTGTGTGTATCTCAGTGCTAAAAGGAGCAAAGCCTTGTTTATATGCCAACATTTTCTTACAGCTGAAAAAAAAAAAAAAGGATGGAGCTTTCAAGTTGAAAATAACAAGCTCATCTCAAAATTTCCTATTCAATAGCCATATTTTAACATAATTTTTTTCCCATGCCTCAAAAATTTCAGCCCATCCATTATTTTTTGTTCCCTGAGGAAAAGAGCTGATACACAGACTGAAGAAAAGAACCATACTCTGCTCCCACATGAAGGGCAAGAAGGAGACAGTCAAAGTGTGAGGTCAGAGAAAAAAAGCAGACTGATACCTTCAACTGATGTAATTGTCCAAAATGCACACAGGCTTTAGACTGCAAAATGTGTTTTAAAATTCCATGGTATTTTACTTCTCGTACTTTTTATGTCCTCCCTTTCAGCATCTCTGGAAAGATAATAGGCAAGCTTGGTCTTACAGCAATAGAAACTAACAGGACAGAGTGCATAAGCAATATATTTCTAAACTAGCAGCAAAAAATTGTCACCAGCAACTCGGTTTCTGAAAATTATTTCTCCAGAGCAGCTAAAGTAATATTCTTAAAAAACAAATGCAAATAATTAATTATGGTGCCACCTGTCTTACCCAAGTCGAATCACCTAACAGTTAGGTGCCTGGAATCTAGCATCTAGCCTGAGCAATCAATAGAAAAGTATAGATCCATCCCCATTGATTGATCCCCTTGGCTCCTGGGGAACTATTTGTCACTCAGCAAGCTACATAGGACACCCAGCTTCCAGGCAGCTTAAATTTGCTTGGATCAATTCCAAACAGAGCCTTACCAAGTTTTCGAAACTGGGGATAGAAAAACTGATCCCGTATCTGGAATCCAGCTCTCCTGACAGTGTTGATTTGCACCAATGTTGTGGGGTTAAAAAACCCATATTCAGAATACTTAGTAAAACAACGTGATTAAGCAAGAGAAGTGTATCTCAATAGTGTGAATGACTGATCATTAGTTACATTCTGGATCTGTGCTCTTGGCTCTGACCCATACATTATGTTCAAATGGCAAACAGTTGCTATTAGCAAGACTAAGCAGTATTCTGACTAGGTCAACATATGATATGCCCAAATCTGAACACACAGAAAAGCCACAAGGGAAAATAAATTTACATGAGAATACTAAAGGACTAGTATCCTTATATACTTTATCAATTGTCCCTTTTGTACTCAGTTTCTTACAGTCTTACAGTCATTTGTAGACTTAAGTCTACAGTCTTACCAGTTCATTTGGTAGACTTATAATACCTCTCTGTGAATGATCTATCCATGAATTGAAATAATTTTGCAGCTCCAGAAAGTTGGAGAAGTAAGCCTCTTCCGCAGTCCTATTTTTAACAACCTATACCATGAAGTACAATATAACAGAACATTTTGAGACTAGCACTCAAAACTGTCCGTGCTTTTGTTCCATACTCAGTGCCATACATCTGATTACCCTCTGTTTACACATATGCAAAGCTACTGTGAGAAGGTTGAGAAAATTTTTTACTTATCTTCAGAAAAAATTGTTCAAGACTATAGTCAAACAATGAATCATCCTAGATAAGTCACAGTATTCTCATTTACTTGACTGCTCAATATTTAGTACTTACTCTAGTGCTAATGGAAGTAGTCATAAATCCTAGTAATCCTTTGGGACCTATTAATGCTGGCTTTTCACTGACACAGTCTTTCTCTGTTCTTCATTTGATTCCCCACACAATCAGGGACATACAACAGACTATGCAATTTAAGTGCATTTCCTAAGAGAGAAAATTAAAAACAAGCATAACAGATAAAAGGAGCAAAGCATTAGGATGGAAGAAGATGAATTAAGACCAGAGAACCAAAGGCAAACCCCGATCTAAGTTGGCCACCCACACTGTTAATATGGATAAGTGAACAATTTTAAAGAGGAGCATAAATGTTAGCATGTTTGTATTGCAAACTGGTAAATGCTCCAGTTACAGCTTCCCAAAATAGCAAGGAAGTGGCACATCTCTCCTCATGAGATCTCAGCATCACACTCTGAGCTACGAAGTAAACTAGGTTACACAGGTTTATTGGAAAGTCTGCTTATTGCCATTGGGAAAAGAGCATTTAATGGACCTGGCTAATAAAGAGGCTGTAATACTTAAACAGGTCACATGAATACAAATAAAATATACCTCTCATTGTACTTTTACCTTCACCATGACTAAAAGGGTAAAAATTCTCAGAGCTTCCTGCACAACACTTCCATGGATACTTAAACGAAAATTAGAAACAATGAAACTTCAAAACAGAAGTCTTTCAGAGATTTGTTTTAACTGTTCAATAATTCCACCAGGCAGCTTAAACTATTGCATGCTACTTTCTCACTTAGGCAGAGATATTTTCAGTGCTGTAGAACAGTTGAGTGCATCTGTATTATGACTGTTGAATAGCCACTGTAAAAACCAAGTGATTAAGAATGAAACAACCCCTTTCATTCAGGGCTCATTTAATGAAAATCAATTGTTTGGATGTTCTGGGGAGAACCAATCACCATGTTTATGTCCTTGGTTATATGGCTATAATTTCACCATCCTCAGTTTTATGCATCTTGAATAAAATACAGTACAGATCACTCTCTTGGCACTTGCTTCACATTTCTTTACTGTGAGGAGGTGCACTGATACTCTCCTTGAGAGAGAGGCCTGCTCCTAAAGCCAGATGACCACAGGATCATTGGCTAATTGAATCTCCAGAACCCCTTAAGCCTTACTCTAATCAGTTGTAATTATTCTCTTCCTTTCCTAATGTAACACAGAACACATATTTACCATTTCTATTGAAATAAGGATGAAAGATGTCATTATTGAAGTCTTACAAGTCATTCAGACAGACAGAACATAACATAAAACAGACAGAAATGTAAAGTGAATATTCTGAAAAAAAAAATCTGAGCAAATTTACCTTGCTTTATTTAAAAGAGAAGAGTGAAAACAGTGAGTCATCTTGATTTTTAGGTCATTTGACTTCTATTACTTTTGTCTTCTACCGTTTTGTAATCTTTCTTACAAATTATTTTAATAAAAGTTAAGGAACAAAATTTATCTGGAGTTTGTATACCCTAGGATATGGTCAGGGGAGGCTTCCACCATATTTGTTGACTCAGTAGATTCCCTGACACAAGTGCTTAAAATCATACAAATATTCAGGAAGCAAAACTTCATTTTTATTACCTTCTCCTTGCTACACTAATCTGATTAGACTAATAAATTGTAAAGAATGAAAACTGGTAGTTACATCAAATTAATGTCACTGAAACTATTGCAAACCAATCAAAACTATTCAATATCCAAACCCATTTTATAGCTTTTAGGATAATCAGCCTAATAAGAGGTTGATCATCTTCAATTACTTTCAAACTGAATGTCAGAATATTTCTCCTATTAATTTGATTAAAACACTACCATCATCTTCCAAAGGCGCTGTGTTTGCAGTAGAACTGCCTTGATCTACACAACTCAAACATAGCCTTCAAAATCCAGAACATGGATTTATGAGCACAAAGCTCAGTTCCTTTGGGTTCCTTTTGCAACACTGCTGCAATTCTGTGGGCTTGAGCTGAACCTCTTTGGGGTAATAGAAAGGAATCCCGAGCTCTAAGGAAATTTATTCTAAAAATTGGCTTGAAATATTATAAAGCAACTAAAATTCAGTTCTTTCAACAGCTGTCAGATCTCTTCAGGAATTTGCACTGCTTCTTTGCCTAGAACGAGGGACTTCAGTGCTTGCTGGATTCCCACAGAGCTGCCTAAGAGCAGCCCCCATCACTGCCCAAGCAGGGCTGCAATCTATGCTCAGATGCCCCAGTGGACAGAGCTTCTGTGTGAGAGGGGAAGAGGTCCTGCCACTGAAACCTCAAATCTGCAGTACTGGAAGGAAAGTTACAAATGGAATATTTCATTTCAATAAGTTCTAGCTGAGTATTATAGCATAGATAATTTACCTGACCATTTTGTTGGAAGACATTTCTATATTCCTAAGACACAACACGAGCAGTGTTAGGTGTAACCCTAGGATGAAAAAGTAAGTTTCACTACAACTACTTCCTATTAATTTGCTAAATAATGCCAAACCCCAGAGGAGATTATGTAGCTCCTTTACACTTGGGCTTTTTACACGTACACATTGTCTGTTGTGGACTAAAATACAAACAGTGCCTGTTCACAGTGAAATTATTCATGAAACAGGAAATAATCAGCCTAATTTTACTGAATTTTAGATAGCCATGTTGTTATTTGACATGCTACACCTACCCAGCTTAAGAGTGCACAGCTCTGGAGGGATTGTTTTTGGTTTGGGGTTTTTCCCCTGACCTCCCCTCTAGACTTACAGGAACACATTCATCATGGAGCACAAAACTGTTTATGTTCTTAGAGCTGGCAGTAAAATAAAAGTCAAATTCAGATGTCTGCAGCCTCTAATTAAAAGAAGGAAAATGGTGTTTACAAGAAGGAAAATGGTATTTAATTAAAACTGTTTTAGACACAGTTCTGTTTGCCAGTTGAAAGAAAACAAAGCATGAAGCAAGTGCACATCCAGGATGAAGACTAAAGAAACAAATAGTATTATCTAACTATTTTAAAATTCTTCCTACACCAAGAAAAGAATACTTGAGCTATAGAAAAAGATTTTTGGAAACTAAAGTCTGGTTTTCACACAACTATTGTATAATAAACACCATGCTATATGTAAAGAGCTAAACTTAAAAATAATGAAAGCATCATAATTAAAATCAAACAAGACCACTGAGAAAATGCTCAAAACCAGAAAACCTTGTACCATCAGGACAAATACTAGTTGACAGACATGAGGCCTCTTTCTCACCATGAGGTGAGAAGTAATGTGAGATTTTCGCCTTCTCTCATTCAGAGAGAGAATTCTCATGAGAGAATTAACTCCTCCTTTTCCTTTTTGTTTCTAGAAAGAATCCCTCCCCCTGTTGTTCCCTTTCTGCATGAAGCAGGAGAGAAAAGGAGGTGGTGGCAGGAGATTGTCTTCTTCCATCATAACTAAAACAGCTTTATAAACACCAAAACAGGCACTAGATATCCTAGAGCTGAACTTTAGGTCATTCACCTCTGCTGTTTCCATAATTATATGCCAACTCAGGCAAAAATGAATAGAGACAAATATTTTCACAGATGATGTGAGTAGGAGAACACACCAAACTGGATCAAATGCAACTATCTTGCTCCGCTTTGGAGGTCAGTCTTTTCATCTTGTTCTATAGACAGGAAGATTCTCCGGGAATCCTGCTAGGGAAAATAGAAGCACTAAAGTTTAGAACAAAAAAAGGTTTAGAAAATCCCAGCTAGTTAATCACTTCTGAGGCAGAATGTAGAAAACTCACCCTGAGACAATCTTGAAGCAATAACAGACTTGCATAATTTATGGGTTTTCACCTATTTCCCACCCTCAACTAAAAAAGATGGTTCAGTAACAGGAAATGTATAATCCAAGGCTGTGCTAAGTTAGAGACAAGGAAAGAGCATTTCCTACAATAGAGAGCCAGTAAGGTACCATTTCCAACACCTGTTAGGTACAGCCCTGCAGCCACAGAGGGACCACAAAATTCTCCCTACTGCAGCAGTTTTGCAAGCATGCTCTGCTACTATGAACAGCCATATGATTAGAGGTGATATATTAATAAATTAGACCATGAGGGAAAAAACAAGTCACTTCATCACCATCACCTTTTCTTGTAACAAACACAAGGCAACTTCAGCCAACAGCTTCTTTCTTGAGCAGTATCTGAAATACAGTAAAAAAAAAGATTCTGACACAGAAACACATTGAGCAGGGGAAATGCATACTCTGCAGGTCATGGATGGATGCACAGACACACAGATGGGAAACTGATGAGTGTTTTTATTGGCACCCTGTCATTTATCCACCAATACCTCATAAAATCAACATCAGAAAATTGACCAATTATTATGTTCCCCACAGCTGTACATGTCTTCAAGGGCTTCTGAAGAAAAGACTTAGTTCCTCATCTGGTGTGCTTCTTTTCTGGCATCTTTCACTTAAGAGATGTCAAAAAAGTTTGCCAGATTATGTTTATAATCTTCTGCATTTTTTAACCTGAGAAAATAGCCTCGTACTTAGAAGTAGAAATTTCCTTGTAAATCTGAAGGAAGTTATTCAGTATGCAAACAGCACAAGACCAGAGGCAAGACACATACTTCATTTTACAAAAAGTTAAAAAAAAATTCCTCAATATCCTCTGATCCAATTTCCCAAATGCAAAGAGTCATTGCTGCCAGCATCCTAAATAAGCTGCTGCACAGACACATATATCACTGAAGGAGATGTGCACAAAAAACTGCTTTTGTAACCAAAAAGGGCCTTCCAGAGGTATCTTCAGACCTACGTCATTGTATGCATCCAGTGAAAAGTAAAGCTCTCAAAGTACAGTATCTACATGAGAAAGAAACCTGAGGAAAGTAAGAGCCAGAGGATTTAACTATTCATACTTCCTCTTTCTTTTTACTTGCTTGATAAAATGTTCTGTGAAAAAGCCGTATGATGACTAATCTAAAAATAAGTGAGTACTATTACAGGATCATTAGAGCAGAAGGCAGCAATTCTTGAGATACTAATTTTGTCTGGGCTGCTGCCAATATCGTTATCCCTGTCATTAGCTCAGCCCTGGTGGCACTAGTAATGACATTTGCAGAGCATGGCTGGGCTGTAGCAATGTCCTGCCAGTTGTGTGTGCCTATTGCAGCTACCTAAGGCACATCCAGTAGTCACATTCTCCTATTCTTTCATTGGGTAGCATTCACAGGAGTCAAGTGAGAAGAGAGCTTTACACCCTGCAGTATCATTGCCTTTTTTTTTTTTTTTTTTTGGTTTTACTTCAGACTAAAACTGTTAGAGGGATATTCCTCAGTGATTTACCACAAGGTTTCCCTCTTTTCAAGTCTTTCTTACAAAAAGTTATCAGAAAAGAGAAGTAGCTGCCAAGATTAGAGATGCTTATTTAGACTCCAGAAGAAGCTTCTCCAAACTTTCAGTCTCCTTCATGTTCAGATTTCGTTTCTGTTAATTTAAAAGCTGAGAAAGAGTAGGTGTTTTGAAACAGTGAAGAAGCCAAGTGCATCAAAAGCCTCCTCTGACTGCAGAGAATATTTTGGCTGCTACTCAGAACCTACTACCATAATTCAATTATTTTAGCTCCAACTAGGCTTCAGCATTTTGAAAGAAAGACTGGCACAGGGAGGAGAAACGTAAAGCACTAGAGCAGCAAAACTCAGATCCAAACTACAGAAGGAGAATGTGCTTCCAATAAAATGAAAATATGTTTCATAGCTAATGACAATAATGCAGGGCTTTTTCTTCTCGAAAGTTCTCACCCTACTTGAAAAGTTTTCCAATACCTTAGCCATTGGGATCCAACAGACCACAGAACAGATGTATATTCTGGATATAAATTCATGAAGTTCTAAATTATACTTTCAGTTTCATATTCTGATATTTTATGGATCTCAATTTTTATGATTTATACAAATATAAACCACAGTATTATGTTTGTGAGTTACGTAGAGGCTTGATACAGTATTTATAGATACTAAATAAAACATAAGCCCTTCACTGTCTTATTTTGAAGCATGCTCTTGCAAGAGCCTAGAAAAAAATTAAATTGAATATTTAACATTTTACAGTGTTTGCATGAAAAATAATAGAATTAGAAAATATTTGAGAAATAATCCTTATTTCTCCAGCACTATTTTTATTCTTTCTAAGTCAGAAACTAAAGATGTCAGTGGTTTTTTTCTGTTATGAAGTCTATGAAGAGTGATTGTTTTTTAAGGAGATCAGAAGTTCTGTCTTGTGAGCTACTTCATACAAACATCAGTTAATGGGGACTTTGATTTGCTAAGTAAAACTTGAGAGGAAATTGCATAGGCAGAAAAACAAAAGAAAAACTCTTTTCATTTTAATGTCTTTCTCCTCCTCCTCTAATAAAAAAAACCACATTTGGCTACTTAAGATTACATTTAGAGGGTAGAGCTTTTTGCCAGTCTTTATTAATAGCATGTAAAGACACTATTCCCTTCCATACTCATGAAATTCTCTTCTACAGGTTTTTTTCCTTGTTCTTCCTCTGAAGCATCTCATTAAGGCTGAGGAAACTTTTGGTCAGCTGGACTAGCAGAGCCTTTCATTTTTCCCTGAAATGTATTCTGTCTTTCAGTCTGGTTTTTCTGTCCTACATTTCTAGTGGCCTCACATCTCTTGAGATCCTGCCTGTGAGGGGGTCACCTGAGTTCCTGCTTCCTTAGCTTCCAAGAGGTAAGTCAAAATATTTTTACTTCTTTCTAGTCCAAGTGCCAGGAGTTCCACCCTGTAACAATCTGAAGTTTCAGTCTCTTGGTATGAAAACCAAACAATGGAAGATGAGAATTTCCCACAAGTCAGATAATACAAATTTTATTCATTTCTCCTGCATGGGATATATACTGCTAGCCATATGCTGGCAGATTATTGTTTGCTTGGGGGAGGCCTTTTCCTCATGTTGGTCACATCTGTGAAAAGTCAGGTGTCCCAGCCATGTAGACTTGGACCCTTCTCAGTACCATGACTTATTTGGCCATCTGTATCTGTCAATACAAATACAGCAAACCAAAGCCAGCAATGTGTTTTAGAAGTGAAAAACAAGTGGACATGCCATTATTTCTATCTCATCTCATGCTGAGATAGGTGGAACTAATAAATTTTTAATACCATATAGCAACAGTGCAGTATTGGTTACAGCTAATAAGAAGCCAAAAAAATTGTTCCAGTTCTTACTTATAGAGTGATTATTTGTATTAAATTCATGCCTTTGTGGAAATTCCTTTGAGAAAACTCTCCCAGTCTAAAGTAAAGAGAAGGAAAGACCCCAAAGTAACCATATAGATTCAGAAGATACTCAACTTACCTACCGTCAAATTCTAATTCTTAGCACAGTAGCTATACTAGACTGTGGTTTTCCATGGAAAAGAAAATGTCTGGTTTAATCATAATGAAGAAATGCCAAACACCAATAACTTCATGACACAGAATTTTATCACTCTCACTTGTGAAACTATTTGCAACCTTTTCCTTACACTCTTTTTGTTAAACACTATGCTCAGAAACACATGAAAAACATATACCTCTTTCTTAAACTGCATTCACTTTACACTAAAATGTATTTCAAAACCATTTCCATGCATTTTATTCACTGTGTTTTCCACCATCTGAAGATTGTTTTAAAGAAAATCTAAGTTCGTGCAAAACACTTGCAGGATCTAGCTCATGCTAGATACACAACTGGACTAGACCAATAACCTTCCTGCACCATCTCAAGCAACTCTGTTCAAGATCCTAGAATAGTGGATTGATTCAAGATCCTAGAATAATTATTTTGCCGTTATTTTTAATGTCTATTTTGGTGCAATTCAAGTTATTTGAAAGAAAAGAGTAATTTTAAATGGCTACAAAAATTCAGCCATATCCAGTTGGATAAATATAAGTAAAGGTAAAGTCATCATTACAAGCTTTCATTTTTACTCCTGCTGATGGCAAAATGTCAGCAAAAGGTTCCCAGCAACATTTCTGAAATAAGTGCTATTCAGGAGACTAATTCTTGTATGTGAGAGTGGAATCACATCCAGTCTAAGCAGAAGAAAATCACTGCCCTTTCTGCATCTATACAGAAAATACCAAACTTTCTAGCTATGCTTAAAAGACTGAAAGGTACTGGCATCATGCACAAATCTGCAAGAATTGAAATGTCATGTTCACTCTGGGAGAGAAAAGAATCCTCAGGTGCTCATTACCACTAAAAAGTGTTCCCACAGAAACCAAACCCCAGGCTTTCTCTACATGATCAGCTTTTAAAGGTTAATTAACAATAGGAAGTGATAAAAATTTATAACCTACTGCTTATAATTTTTTAATGGTGTGATTTCCAATCTTTTATCATTGGGCTTACACTTGAAATCAAAGTCCCATCTGCTCACATCTCATGAAACCCTGGGGACAAAAAATAAAATTTAATATTCTAAACCTTTTATTCCATGCTGGAGATACAGAACTCATTTATTTCCCATCCGCATGCTCCAAGGATGCAGATTCTACACAACTTTGAAATAAACGTCCTTGAAAGCTCTCCATCATAAGCTACAACACTTAAGCCAAAAAAATTAGAAACACTAAGTCATGGTTTAACCCCAGCCAGCCACCAAGCCCCACAAAGCCACTCACTCAGTCCCCTACCTTTAGGAGTATGGAAAGAATCCAGAGATAAAAGCAGGAAAGTTCATGGGTTGAGATAAAGAAAGTTCAACACAGAAAGCAAAAGCCTCACACACAAGCAAAGGAAAACAAGGAAGTAATTCGCTGCTTCCCATGGGCAGAGAGGAGTTCAGACAACCCAAGGCAGTAGGGCCCCATCACAGGTGGCTGTGATGACCAACACCATCACTCCAAACATTCCCCCATTGCTCCTTCTCCCCACTTCATACACTGAGCATGATCCCCTATGGTCTGGAATATCCCTCTGGTCAACTTGTAACACCTATCCTGGCTTTGTCTCCTCCCAGTCTCTCTGGCAGCCCCAAAATCCTTGTCAGAGTGTGCTGGTACAAATAGCAGAAAAGGCCTTGGCTCCATATAAGACTTGCTCAGCAACAGCAAAAACATCTATATATTATCAACCTGGTGATTAGCACAAATCCAAAACATAGCCCCACACGAGCCACTTTGAGAAAAATTAACTCTACTCCAGCCAAAACCAGAACCAATAATTCAAAAAAAATCTATTACCTGGTCACTTTTGCAATTCAAGGTGTATTTAGTATAGAGATTTTGTTGTATTATAAGACAGTTCTAACTCACCTTTCTTCCATAAAGTAAACCTTTTTTCCAGTAACTGAGAACTCTGGACTTGAAGCCTTGCATTTGTTATTTTATATGTGAGGGTTGCACAAATCTGCACATGGATGTAAGACCTTGCAATTGTGCACAACAGAAAAGCAACCAGAAATCTCTGGTCCTGAGAGAACAGCTTAATTCTTCTAGCTCATTGCAGCTACTCATGGCTGGAAAATGTTCATCTACATTATAACATCTGACTTGCACAATGACCCAACAAGCATCATTTCAACCTGAAAAATATAGGCTGTGGCCACAATACAGTTATAATTCACTGGAAGCATTTGAACATTCACCACAGGATGGCAATCCTGATACTACAACAGAAAGGTGTGTACCTGTGTGGGCTCATGTCCATGCTTCCCCCACTTCCAATTGACTGGGTGCAGTTTCCATACTGGAAGCTGTGTCCTTGTCACCAGCACGCTGACTGTGAAAAGCAGTGCTTTTTAACTGAGGACCATTGCTATAGCAGACTTTCCTTTAGCTCCTAGACTTCTTTCTAGACAGTTCAGGGCATGGACAGATTAGCACTTCTGGAAGTGTTAGTGCTGGTTCTGAAAGTGTGTTTACCCAAAAATATTGAAAACCACCCATGTGGCCAATTTAAAATACAAAATTTCTAATATTTAATGGCAGAACATTCTTGATATCAATCCAAATCATAACCGGGGTACTGCCATAGGGTAACCAACCAGGAAAAAAAAGGAATACAGATCTCTGTATATCAGCAGTCGAGTTCCCTGAAATGTCTCAACTCATAGAAAAAATACCTCTTCAAGGAAGAATTTATTCCTTTACTATATTTTGATGGGTCCATGGATCTAAGTGAGCAATTGCACCCCATTTACTTAAGCCGATTAAACAAAAGAAACCTTTGCTTCTATCTTATCTCCAGAATACATTTTATAGCTAAATGTGTGATGTATTTTTTTTCAAGAACACTAACATTTTGAACCCATGGATATCCATTAGATTTCTGTTAAGCAAAACAGTTAAATACTTCTGCTGAAACTTTCACAGTCTAAAAGTAACATCACTCCATGCTGCCAGCAGGGATCTCCACTAAACACAGAGTTTGGAACTTACATTAGAACAAAATAATGAAACTCCAAAAAGCAAAAGATAGAGGATTACAGATGGCAGGCCAAGTCAGAGAGCTGTGAACCAAGTAACCCACCTTCTTGTGAGAACGTTTCAAAATACAACCAGGACACATCACCTTATTCTATCATGAAAGCACTTAGTAATGTCACAGCTGCAAGAAGTAATATTTAAGAAAGTCTGTATTTGTAATTTTTTATATTCTACTGGAAACAGAAGTCCCACTTATGATTAATAACAGAATCCTGGTGCCTGCTGATCTCACATCACCTAGGGCTCAAGTAACAAAACAAGAGGAAAAGGACATCAACTGAAACAGAGAAGGCTCCAAATGAGCACCAGGAGGTCCTTTTTCACTGTAAGAGTGACTGAGCACTTGCACAGGTTGACCAAGAATGTGACAATCTCCCTCTTTGGAGATATTCAAAAGCCACCTGAACGTAGTCTGGGGCAACTGCATCTAGGTAGCCCTGCTTGAGCTGGCAGCTGGATCAGATAACCTCCAGAGGCTCCTTCCAACCTCAAACCATTCTGCAATTAGAAGTAGACTCAAGACACACTAGCAAAATCCCGTTAAATATGATTCAAAATTTCTTATCTTCAGTTATGTCACATAACAATAACTTCAAAAATGTAGTAGTGTTGCTTTTGGTTATGTTGATAGGTAAATCATATTTGTACCTGCAAGTATCTGGAAAGTTTAAGTAAATGCAAATCAGAACCACTTTTAACAATTCAGAAGCATGGAATCCTCAGTCCTTTCCATTCAGCTCTTCCCTAAGGACAAAAACAAGTAATAATGTGACCAGTCATCTGAAAATCCAGACTTGGACAAAAGTGTGAACTGAACAAATACCAACTACTTCAGCACAGTGCAGAAAAAGTGAAAGGAATAAGCAAAATCTCTAAGATTTAAATGCAGAACTGGCTGATTTTACTGTCCATTGTGATGAGTGAGAGATGTCAGATGTTCCTATTTATGGACAGCCAGATATTTTGCCCACAGCTGCACCAGTTCCTTTGTCTGGCCTGCTTCACCCATTCTCCCTGAGTTAGACATACATGGAAAATTTAAACTGTGAATCTGTAACTGTTTAAGAACTTCTTTACACTAAAAATTAAACCCACAGCAATTTTGAAGTACAGAGTTTGTATCAAGCACCCAGTAAAGATATAGTGGATGAGGTAGATACAGTGCCTACTTGTATGAGACATCTCCACAAAAAAAAAAAAAATTCATTTTTTAAAAAAAAAACAAAAAAAAAAAAAAAAAAAAAAAAAAAAAAAAAAAAAAAAAAAAAAAAAAAAAAATTTCTCTGAGCTGGAAAAGAAGGATAAACTGAAATATTGATTTTTAAAACTACAGTAAAAATAATTGATTTTTAATATTTCTGTAAACCTCCCAAGGGAAGGTTTGCAAAATTGCAGACTTCATGCAGTTCCTCTACCTACAGTTAGTGTTAATGGCAATAAATAACCTCTACTCCTATTAATGACTATGGCTATGGAAATAGCCATAGGCTCTATAACAATTCTCCCTGGAGAATAAATACACATTTAAATAGTATTTTTCCAGTAACCTGAGTTGATTGATACAATCATACACAAAATCAACAGAACCAGAAGGATCTGAAACTTCAGAAGGAAAAAAAAAAGCACATAACAGACCAAAAACCCACAAGAACAATCAACCAAATCAAAAAGGCTCCTATATAAACCTCAAGGGTAAAGACAAATAAATATACTGATTTGCCTTACACAGGTTGTATCTACAAGGGCTAAAACCAAACCAATATGTTGGTCCTCTCAAGCCTAGTAGAAATGGATTAAGAGGGATTTTGCACCTTAGTAGCCTCCTGATGGAAAACAAGAATGCAGCTGTCCAAGATCTGACAGTGAGACCTACCATGCCAGTAAGGCTGAAAAAATTGCTGACAACATCCTATTTCCCCAATCAAGACACAGGGAAAAGAGTGACAAGAAACACAGCATACAAGAAAAGGAAGACTAACCAAGTGGAAAACAAGCCAGCCACGTGTCCTTGTGGCAGCACAGGCTGACATTGTCCTGGGCTGCATTAGCAGGATTGCTGCCAGCAGGTCAAGGGAGGTGACCCTTTCCCACTGCTCAACAGTGACCACTCCTGAAGTGCTGTGTCCAGTTTTGTGTTCCCCACTGCAGAAGAGGTAGAGTACTGGAGAGTAGTATATAGTACTGGAGAGACTCTTGCAAAAGACCATGAAAATGATGAAGCAACTGGAGCATCTTTCATATGAGAAAAGGCTGAGAGATCCTCTTATTGATGTGTAGGTATGCCTGAAGGGAGAATGTGCAGAGGAGAGAGCCAGGGTATCAGTGGTGCCCTGTAGAAGGACCAGAGGCAATGGGCACAAACTGAAACTTTCACAAATTGAACATTAATAACAACTTTCTCTTTGTGAGGGGGACTGAGCACTGGCACAGGTTGCCCAGGGAGGTTGTGGACTCTCCATCCAAAACTGTCTGGACACCATCCTTGGCAAAAGGCTCTGGATGACTGTGCTTGAGGAGGAGCACTGAGCAAGTCCCCAGAGGTACTAATGACCCAATATATAAGGTTAGTAGGTTAAATTCAAGGCTTACTTTTCATTCAGATTCTGAATTAGGCAGCCAGATACTGGCATTAAAAAGAATGAAGCATGATCAATAGCTACACTTTTAACTACTTTATGTTCTAATAAATAGTCTTAATTTTAGGAGAAAAGTACCCAAAATTATTTGGTTTCAATATTGCCTTCAGAGTATATACAGTACATTTTCACTGTGAGGCTTAGGTTTTGCTATGGGTTTTGGTGATTTTTTTTTTTT
>VZRH01003102.1:68115-127954 GCA_013397555.1 Urocynchramus pylzowi
AAAAACACAAACTATGAACTAAACATTTTTCATCAAGTACTATATCTGTATTTGTTATTCACTAAAACTTAAAAGAAGCTGTAGTACACAGAGAAACATAGTAAAACAACCATTCCTCACCATACCCAAAAACTGATTTAATCTGCTGCCAAAACATCTCATGTTTCGCTTATTTCATTCAACACTACTTTGCACTACTTTCTGTGTCTCCATAGATGACTTATCTCATGGAAAATTGCTAGGATAAGTAACTAAGTAAAAATAAAGCATGATTATTCCATTCATTCTCTTGGTTGCAAACTGTAACTGTAACTAAAGGCCTTTGTCCCAAAAGTGCAATGAAGCATATGTGTGAAATGTTACTCCAGACTAAAGGGTAAGTTTTTTTTACTCTTCTGATTGAACATCATTTCACTGAAGGCAGAGCCATGTCAGTTTCCAGCAGTTGAAAATATGATCAAAATATTTGGGATTTGAAATTACTCTTAAGATCTGTGCTTATAAGATAGAGAATCTGCAAGGCAGATCACTTTTGCTAGTTCTTGAATAACAAAGGGAAACCACCTTAAAACTTCATAGAGCATAATTTCTCATTGAAATATCAATTTACAAACCTTATACTCTTAATGCTATTTGTATCAGAGATAGCCTGCTAAAATTTAGAATGACTTTTGGTCTTGCTCATATTATATTAATACCTATAGTCCTCACTACTATAGTAGTATTATTTCCAACTAATGAGTTGCTGGTTAGTAACAAAGAAATTCACTCCAGCTACTGGAGTGACTGCAGTTCTGGGAAAGGGAAGAACAACTGATATCACGTTATCTACCTTAACTTCTGCAAGTTGGACAAGAAATTGGACATGGGCCAGCAACACACGCTCACAGCCCAGAAATTCAAGTGTGTTCTGGGCTGCATAAAAAAAAGGCATGGCCATAGTTTGAGGGAGGTGATGTTTTTCCCTCTTCTCTGCTCTGATGTGAGTCCACGTGGAATACTGCTTGCAGCTTTGGGATCCACTAGAAAGACACAGACCTGGTAGAGTGGGTCCAGAGGAGGGTCCCAGAAATGGTCAGAGGGCTGGAGTGCCTCTCCCATGACCAGATGCAGAGAGTGGGACTGTTTAGCCTGGAGAAGAGAAGACACCAGGGAGATGCAATTAAAGAACTTGAGTAAGTAGAGGGTGTGTGAGAAAGGTGAAGCAAGACTCTTTACAAGGGTCTGTAGTGACAGAACAAGGGCACAAATTTTAAACTAAAAGAGGGGAGATATAAGGAAGAAACTCTTTATGAAGATGATGGTTGCCCAGTGAAACTGTGCATGCCCCATTCTTGTCAAGGAAGCTGTCAAGGTCAAGTTGGATGTGACTTAGAGCAACCTGGTCTAAGTGGAAAATTTCCTTGCTTATTGCAAAGGTGTTGAACCAGAGGATCTTTAAAGGTCCCTCCCAATCAAACCATCTTATGATTTTATGACTTCTTCCTTTAACTGAATAATCTAAACAATTTACAGTTCTCAATCATATTTCCTTATTAATAAAGCTTAAAGGCTTTTGTACAATTCTTGATTGTTCATCGTATTCCCTTCTTCACTGAACATGCCTCTCCATATGCAAGTGTTTTCATATATATATGTATTAAAATATATATAAATAAACATTCCCGTGTGGTCTGAAAACAAACTTTAATTCATCATCATTGACATTTATATTTCTTTTTAATCACAACATGTTTCCCTTCTTATAGGTTACTGCATAGCACCACAACCCACTCAGCACCTCCAGCAGAGTCTCACAACAGCTGTTCTGCTGTGCCCGAGAGAACTGGTGTTCCAGACAGGAAAAATTTCTCCCTTTCCAAGTTTTTTCTTCATACCAGAATGTAATTCTTAAGAAATGTATATAAATTAAGCACCTACCACTGCCAGGTGTTTGATTTTTATCCCAGATGTTCATGATTCAATATTTAAAAAAAATAAAACAAAAAAAAAAAAACCACACAAAACCACAAAAAACAAGCAGGTGTAGGGAAATTTGAGTGCTATTTGGAAGTATTTTCCACACAAGGAAAAATTTGGGACCCCTTATTCTAAAAATATAGGTTCCAATTTTTCAAGGGATTTTAAGTAGAATTGACTGAGAACTTCTGGCTTTTAACACATTTTTGTACAAGGGCTATAGAGAGTCATGTTTCAAAGAGAAGAAAAGTACACAGAATCACTAATAAAATTTCATCTCCTGTTACCAGCTGTCCTAAACCATGCATGCAAATGTGGTCGCCCACAATTGGATTCATATTCTTCTAAGATGTCTCATTACCTTTTCATGGCAAAATGACAGTGTATTTCTAGAAGAGTAGGACACCTATACCTAAGTTTCCAGACATTTCATTCAAGCACTTATACACAAATGAAAAACATCAGCCCGCTAAAATTGACAGCGGTGGTTATATAAGTGAACTGTTGACTGTGGTAAACAGTAATCATGCAGAAAAAAAAAAACCCCTAAATTAAAATCAATCATAATAATTCCATCAAGCAAATGGAAGAATAGTCTCCCTCCTGTCTGTTGTCAGACATTTACATGGATAATTCAAATCCCCATGAAAACTTATCCATTTCCATTGTTTGCAAAATAAACAAGTAGACAAATCAAAACAAAAAACAAAATAAAAAAAACTCATTGTAAGTCTTTTATGCAACTAACCAAAACCAAGGGAACAAGCACAAAAAGGACAAAAAATTAAGATGCACAAATTCTGCCCAAAAATGCACACTGTGCTATTATGAAATATTAAGTCAGTTATATTATGGATAACTGACAAATATTTTTTGTTGCATTCAGTTCAATGAATTACAGTCATCCCACCTTGTTAGGGACAGAAGTTGTTTTCACTTACCATCTGCTGGGTGGCTTTTCTGAGCATGCCAGTGATCCCTACCAAATTCAAAAGCTGATGTGTCAGTACCACAGCACCCTCTCAGATGCCATTTGACAAAGCATCTTGTAATCCTACTCAGACAGAACAGATGTTTTAGATGTCTCTTTTCCACCAGCAATTCTTCAACTAATATAGGCTCTATATGAGTGAATTACACAGACAGAGCTGTTACTGAGGATGTCAAACTTTCATTGATATCACAGGAGTACAGAAGGCACAGGTTCCTCACTGCTCTCCACACAGTGTCCAAAGAACAGCCCTGGGAATTGTTACAGCCATCAATTGCACAGGACACAGCTGCAGGTCTTTCCTGGCACGTATCCAGCTGCAAGTGTCACTGTGGCTCAGGATCATCAAGGCAGCGCCAAATTTTCACACTGCCTTGCAAACTTTTTGTCAGGCCTCTAAGTCCACTTTAAAAGCTCATATATGCAAAAGTCAAAATTAAACTTTCCAAGAAGATTTAATGGTTTACTAATACTGTTTTAAAATGTTTTTTTCATAGAGTACTATGATAAATTATCTTATAACAGGCATTGCTCGAGGTGTGCTAAAAGCCTTTGGTAGGCTTGTTGTTTCTGCAGAAAATGGAGACAGATATCATTGACTGCCTTCAGTCCCTTTCCATTTAAACCATATTTAAAATTGTATCAGCTTTATGTCAAGAAATGGAATGACATAAACGTACAGCTTTTTGTATCTAAATTAAATGGCAGAAGTGCCTCGCTGAAGAAGACAGTTTAAAAGGTAGACTGTTTTTAACTTTGTAGATCTTTAACAACAAAACTGACTGGGAAAAAAGAATGTAAAACCTGAATTGTGAAATAGACATAATTAAGTATAAGGGAAAAAGGGAAATTATAACATTATCTAAATTTATAACTGACTTAGTTGAAGTGTGCCCAGGCTGCTCCATCTTCACATATGATTTTTCTTCCAGGAAATCTTCAGTGTTTATTTATATTGAAGCCAAATCTTCTGGGCAAGGGAGAGCCAGCTCTGCTTCAAGAAAGTGCTATGTAATAATTGGTACAGGGCTGTGTTAAATACCACTGTTATATCATCCTCTATTCAGGGCTTTAGATGTACTTCTGAGCTGCTTGAAAGTTAGAGACTGAAGCAAATCACTTGGCTGACATTCATGATACAAATTCTGATACAAATCCCTGTCTTGATAGAGAGGATCCTTCAAGTGCAGAAAGAAAAGGTCCAGATATCAACGTTACTCATCTTCTGACCCCTAGCTTGAGCTGATCTCCTTAAAAAGAACCCAGTTAAATACCAGCAGGTCTGAAATAGGGCCACTGACAGCATGTGCCTGCTCACAAGCACCACAAGAAGCCAAGACAGTTCTGGTGCATCTGCCATAGGAAGACCAAGACCTCTAAATAGGACCTCTGTGCTACTCCAGTGGCTCAAAAGGTCTCAATAGCCTGGATATTGCCCCATGGAAAGAAAATACTGACCTAGCAAAAACTAAATTGGAGGAAAATTTTCCCTTGCCATAAAGAAATATGAGCCCATAAGGCCTGAATTTAACTACAGGTTTTTATAATTCAAAATAATTTTTTTCAGGTCTTCAGTTTTTTAACAGCTTTGTTTTAATTAGTTTAATCAAATTGCACTTCAAGCAAAGTATTTATCTAAATACAACACAACACCTATTCATCTCTCCTGTGCATGAGAGTTAAGGATTTACAATACCACATATAGCATAAGGCAAGGAAAAACCAGCCTGGACTGTGATGTGAACATAGGTCGGTGACAATGGCTGCTGGGCAGCAAAATATTTTAAGCTCAGTTTTTGCTGTGCCTCTGCCCTAAGAACTTGCAAGTCTGCTGCTTCTCATCCATTGTGCTCTTATTTGACAGTCTCACTTCTGCTTTACTTCCTAGATTTTTCATACCTTTGCATCTGTTAGTTTATCTGGTCTCTCCTTTGTCAGCTAGCACATGTCCTGAATGAGTGGTGGCAACACAAAGCTTAGCATGGACAAAATATACTACTTTTTCCTCCCACATCAGCATTTTTCCATTCTTTTTGACGAACCCTCTATTGTCACCTCTATTTAATTTTGCAGCACTACAAAGTCTCACGCTTTCATTCACATCTCATTCACTAAACTTTTATCAGCATGAAGGATAGCTAAGTTTTCTTTGTCCAATGGCTTTTAGCACTCACTCACACTCACGACATTAAAACTTCATGTCAGTACTCACAGCACTGCTTTCTGGAAACTCTAATAAACATCTGTTCAATCTCACTCTTTACTCAAATCACATCCTTCCTTCAAACCTCTACAGTACTTTCCTCCACACTTCCATATTAGATCAGGTCTGGTCTTAAAGGTTTACCATCCTAAATTAGCCCTTGGACCTTGCCTCCTGTCACAACAACTTAGTCAGAAACGCCTATTTGTCTCCTTCCCCTGCTACTTTTTCACACTCCCTCCATGCTGCCCACTCTGCTAAAAAAATAAGAAAAAACCCTTCACACTCCAATATGCCATCCCCCTCCCCCATACACGCACCCTCATTCAAAATCCTCCCAAGATCTCTTTTTGGTGAATCTTAATAAAAGTCACAGTTCTTCAACCCCAACGTTGACCTGACAGTATCCTGACGATCTAAAGGGAAAATTTAGGTACAAATAGGCTTTTCTTTCCCTTCTGCCAGAGCTTCTCCTTGCAGCAAGCTTCTCATAAAATCTCTGCTCCATCCTCATGTCCTCTGCAAATGATACAGTTCTCACCTTTTCTTGCAGTCACTACTTCACCAATATATAAATCTCTTTAGAAGATGTACTTCTGAAATGCTGCTTATCCTGTCTCAAAACTGATTTGAGATTTAGTTAAACTGTTTTAAAGTTCATTTCCATAATTGGTACTGAAGTTCTCGAAACCAGAGATGATTTCCCACTTCTGTTGAGAGTACAGAGATACAACATGCATTTCAAGCTCATCACATTTGATTTTTTCCCTCCTTTTTTTTTGTATTGTATAGAGATTAACTTTTTTTTTTTGAGAGACAAAAATCTATTTCATAGTCAATAAAACAAGAGATAAATCAAATTACATTCCCAACTGCAGAGATAGATTCTTTTTAAAACTCAGACCAATTAATGTTCCAGAAAGATTAAGAGTAACAAGCAAGTGTTCCTTCAATAATGGGTAGACAGTGGCTTTAGATTAACTAACTGTATGTTTAATTCTACTGAAAAAGAATACATCAGTAAACAATCAGGTGATCAGTG
This sequence comes from Urocynchramus pylzowi, assembly GCA_013397555.1. NCBI lineage: Eukaryota > Metazoa > Chordata > Aves > Passeriformes > Fringillidae > Urocynchramus > Urocynchramus pylzowi. The sequence continues at coordinate 74,311 of VZRH01003102.1, forward strand.
AGAAGATACAGTCTTGGACTACAATGTACAGACTATTATGGTTTTTTTAATCTTCCAATATGAAAGTTACTTATGTCTACTAAGGCTAAAGTGAAAGATGTCCTTCCTCATTTGCATTGTAAATGCCCACAGCTACTCCCACAGCCAAAACCAAGAGCAAACCTGTAGAGCAATTCAGAATAGATTTCCTTGGTGCAGCAAATTCAGTGCCTGCTGTCACTGCAGCAGACTTTTCTGAAGTGTTACTCAACTGACAGCTTAGAACCAATTTTAAAATAATTACATTATATATTACAATTGAAATCCTGTGATTAAGTCCATTATTCTTGCAAATCTATGAATTCTCTATGAATTTCCTAATTAATAGTTGGAAGCCACTTTCTTGTTTAATCTCAGGAGGAATAAGTAGTGTGAATTACCTCAGTCCTCCCACAAGTTCCCTAGAGAGGTACAGAGGACCCCATGAGAGTAGGCTCCTTCTCCTTCCTGGAAGGACAGCTCATTGAAATGTAATACAAACCAAAGAGTATGTCCCAAAAAGAAGACTTCATTACCTCTTTCATCACATTGATTCAGAAAAGTTTTTTTTTTTTTCTATTTCTCTTCCTGACTAAAAATAAATGCTATTGCTTTACTACTCCTGGCTTTTGGCTCAGAAGAGATGCTGAGACTTTATTTAAAGGAGTTGTTCTCATGTATTGTAAAGATTTTGCTATGAAACCAACTGTAATGACATGACTGAACATCAACAGCATTGCACATCACATTTCCTTACAGAAATAGTTTCTGAATATTTTCCTTCCCTTGTAAGACTCTAATTTGAACAATCTCACAACACACCTAAAAATTGTTTATATTGGTACCTCAAATCAGCAGCTAAATTGATGCTGTGAGCTGTCAATACAAAATAAAGCATTTCTTTTCTGCATAAGTTTTCTGCAGCCACTGGACCATTTAAAATATGTCTTCATCAAGAACACATAGATTAAATACACACATCTAACCTTAAACAAGTAACAGAGCTATTCTAAATCAAAACTTATAAGAGATGGGATTTGTCTTAATTTATAGCTATATATTCCTTTTCTCTCTGGACAGGACCTGAGTGAATGGCCTGAAGTTGTGTCAGGGGAGGTTTAAGTTGGATATCAGAAGGTTCCTCACCCAGAGGGTGGTTGGGCACTGGAACAGGCTCCCCAGGGAAGTGGTCACAACACCAAGACTGACAAAGTTCCAGAAGCATTTGGACAATGCTCTCAGGCACATGGTGTGACCCTTGCAGATGATTCTCTGCAGGGCCAGGAGCTGGACTCAATGATGCTTGTGCTTCCTCTCCAACACAGCTTATTCTACAACTTGGACACATCCAAACACTTGAGTAAGACATACTATTTCTTATGGAGATGTGCAAAACACATTTTCCTGGCTGGTCTTTCATCATCAAAATGAGTGTCTGCCATGCATAAGCTGCCCACCTGTCACAGTTTAACCCCACTGAACACCAAGCCCCACAGAGCTGCTCACTCACTCCCCCACCTGCAGGACCAGAGAGAGAATCCAAAGGGTAAAAGGTAAAATATTCGTGGGTTGAGATAAAGAAAGTTTAATAGGGAGAGGAAAAGCCACACACAAGCAAAGCAAAACAAGGAATTAATTCACTGCTTCCCATGGGCAGGCAGGAGTTCAGCCATACCCAAGATAGCAGGGCCCCATCACAGGTGGCTGTGACTTGGGAACACCAACACCATCACTCCAAACATTTCCCCATTGCTCCTTCTCCCCACTTCATACACTGAGCATGATCCCCTATGGTCTGGAATATCCCTTTGGTCAACTTGTAACACCTGTGCTGGCTGTGCCTGCCCCCAGTCTCCCACACATCCCCAGCTTGTAGCACATCATTATGAAAAGCAGAAAATACCTTGGCTCTGTGTAAGTCTGCTCAGCAATAACAAAAATCTCTATACAATCAACCCTACATTCAGCACATATCCATGTACTAGCTACTGTGAAGAAAATTTACTCTGCCCCAGCTGAAACCCCCTCATAACCCCTCAGTAGTGTCATTAGGCTACCTGATGTTTGCAAAAAAGAACTGTCAGTAAAACCATTAGAACAATTAATTTACCTGTTGACCCTCTTTCTGATAAGGTCTGAGACACCTCTGAAAATCATGGGAAATGGCCATAATCCTAATGAGATTTCCAAGCAGATAAATTATCTGCAGAGGGAGACAGTACCAGGCCACAACTAAATAAATAAGAGAGCAAAATTCACTTAAAGAAATGGACATTCCTTCTCACATTAATTTACAGTGAACAGGCATTTATTATGCTTGACTTTTTTTAAAAACAAATGCAAGCAGCTGGTTGCTATTTATTTTAAGTACCCAGCATGAAGTTTTCCATGAAGTGACTGTCTCCTAACAAGACATGAAAGCAGCAGGTGTCGAGACCTGATCTTCTTCCTCCTCCCAGCATGCAGTAATGTTAAATGAAAAAACATTGTAATTTTGAGCTTACAGATTAGAACAACAAATCTGTTACTGTGCTGAAAGCCAGACAACTTAAACAAGAGAGCCTTTACAGCTCTTCATGTACTTTCACTTCAGAGCCTTTTGAGAAGAGACCAAGAAAGGCAGAGCTATAACCATTTTTTCATTGTAATTCCTTGGAGTTTATGGCTTTATGCAGCATGGCAGGTTTGGAAAGAGAAAGCAGGAAAAATTGGTAGAACGTGGACCATCAGTGTCTTTTAGGGCAGGACTAGGCTTTGTGATTTTTCATATGGGCTAAGAGACTACTGCCATGGTGCCAAGGCACACACCAGAGAGGGGCTGGGTGCCACGGGCTCTGCTGGGGGCAGCCAAGAGCATACCCATGAACTGTGAAGGAACAGCTCTCCAGCAAAGGAAATTTGATCCTTAGACAAGTTCATTAATAGAGATTGATCAGCCTTCAGAAGAAGCTGACACTTGAAATATTCCATTTATTAATAACAGCAATCATATTTTGGGTTTTCTTGTCTACAATGCTTTAGGCCATTAGCAATGGACATGGGAGGAGAGCACTGACATGCCATGGCAGCACTGCTGATGTTCCAGATTCCACGTTTGTGCAAAGGCACTGTATAACATCGCTCCTGGCTACAGAGACAGCAAAATCTACATCACATGCCTGCAGTCACATCCTGTAACCACTGGAACACAAGGAAACACAAAAAACTGAACAAGTTGTCAGACAACTACTGCCACAGCTCACATCACACAAACAAATGCTGCCTGATGTCACAGCAGATCTCTTGTAAAAGAAGGATCATCCCTACAGTGTAAACTCAAACAGCTTTGATCTGTTAGAGCAATGTATTGGGCGGAAATTCAAAAGGAAAAAGCATCTTCTCTTTAGCTTTGTTACATGTAGAGCTTTAACCGGGACTTCATAAACTTTATATCGGCCTTTTATCACTTCATTAAGAGCACCTGGCCTCAGCATTACCAATTCACTACCTCCCTCTTTGTGCCTCACTTTGAAAAGGTTTGCAGAGCACTAATGATACAGCTTTTCCTACCATGGAGCTTCTGTTGTCAGCTACAATTTCACAGCTATCCCCCTGCTAGCACTTCATGTTGCAGGAGTTTTGTAGAGGGTGTGCAAGACTTGCTTCCTAGCTGTTTTAAAGCCACAGGAGTTCATATTTTTTGCAGGAATGAAATTATTAACTGCAGAAGCAGAGACTTGGCATAACATATCCTGACTTCATGGGTAAGTGTCTCTAGCATCATAGTATAAGGCGGTAGCAAGATAGTACTGATTTCCTCAACTAATGTGTTTCTACATCTATTTTTTTATAAAGTTTTCAACACTGAGGAATGCATCTGTGTCTTTGTCCATCTTCTGTTCCTGTTCTGTATCCTGTATCTGGTCTCTCTCTAATGGCACTTTTTACTTTCAACAACATAGCATATTCCAACAAATTTTTAAAAGCCTCGATTTTCACAGCTCAGTCCTTTTTACAGAAATTAGAAAGAGCAATATAATTACTTATACATTGATTATAGCATAAGTCAGCCTGACCTTCACATCAGATGCTTCCCAGTATCCTTATTAATTACCATTTATTCATGGTCATAGCCATGAAGCTTCAAGTAATTAATATTTTATGTTTTGCTGTTCCACTCCTGTAAGTCAGTCTTTCTTTTTTTCTTTTCAAATCTGTGGCATCTCTACTGGAAAATTTCAGGTTCAGAAGAAACTATTTTTCTTTCTTTCCTCTGCAGTAATCCCTCTCCATTCCTCACATTATCTTTATGCTCTACCTAAAAGGTGCATATTTGGTACATTTTCAGACACAAAAGGCACTTTTTCTAGGAACACAAAAGAACTTTTGTAGAAACCTCATATTAAATCTTATTTTTTGTTTCTTGCCAATGTCATTATAAGGTCACAAGCACACAGGGACAAAAATCCAGGCATGTGCTAACACAGCAAGGTCCAAGTACTACTAATACAAGAGGTTCATATTTTTCTGTTACAAGTTCCAGTGCTGATACAAACAGTAGACATGTTCAAAAGGTTCTACTTAGAACAGGTTAATACATTTATTTATATTTTAAATATTATATAATTTAAAGATGAAGTTTGTTAGGGCACAAACTATGTCTCAGCTCTCAGCAACATTTTGCTTACAGTTTACAGAGCAACTGTGAAAAAAAGTTTCAATTAAGAGAACAGCCAGAGGAATCTGTCAAAAAAGTCAAGAAAAAATTCGTTATAAAACAAAACAAGACACATTGTTCCTTGTATTGATCATGAAACAAGGACTACATTTTTGTAAATGACTAAATCAAACAAATATGAAAGAAAAAGCATCTACTTGTAAGCAAAATGATTCTCAAGGTTTAAGAAAATTAAGAAGGATAGTGTACATTGCTGAGCATGATTCCCCCAGACTATTCAATCTACAATAAATAAAGGAGCAACATGATTGAGTCATAACATGAATCAAGAACTCAAGTAAAGAATAAGGAACAGAAAGAAGATTACAGTAGCTGAAGTCATTGAAGTCCTGAGGGCTCTAAGATATGATAAAATTTAGCTTGACATACAGTATCTGCTCAGTGAAATAACATTATTCAAAGTGAAAAATGAAAGAGTGAAACACAGTACATGTTCATTACTTCATAATAGTTCAAACAGCCTAGATTTCCTTCTTTACATCTGTTACAGAGTCTGAGAAGCAACAGAAACTGGTACTGACAAAGGAAACTAAAAGGATATAGTTTTTTGTTTTGAACATTACAGCCAATTTCTGAAGTGTTTACAGGTGGTAAAAATCCCTGTTTTGAGCTCCACTTCCAATACAACATCCCAGTTCTACAGCATGTAGCAGATTAACAGGTTTTCAACAGCAGTGAGGTTTAAGTACATTCTAAAATTAAGAATGCTGGGATTTTTACCAAAAAAGAAAAAATTTCTTAGACATTCTTCTATACAATAAGACTTATAGACTATTCTGTCTTCTTTAAGCATTAACATTTATTTATTAATTTATATCAAGGTTCAGTTAGTGGTTACCAGACATTTTAGATCTTTTTTTTTGCCCTGCCCATGAGTAAATGTAGCAGTAGAACCAACACATGCCTTTAGATGCAAATGAGTTTGCTCATGCACAAGTAGGGCCATTCCAAAAGCTAAGATGCTGTCTATCTTAGGTCCATCTTGTGCTTGTGGATTTTCAGGGGGTTTTTTGTAAGCTTCCTTATGTAGGCTTATTTATTCATTTTTGAAATGAAATTAGATAGCAGTCACCTCATGGGAACATACAGAGAAGATGGACCCAGACTCCTCTGCAAAGTGCACAGAAGCAAGAAAGTTACAAAAAGGGACATTCTGTTTAGGTACAGAAATTTCACTGTGGCAGGGGTCAAGTATTGGGATAGGTTGCCCAGGGAGATTGTGGAAACCCTATTCCTGGAAGAAATCAAAATTTATTTGGACAAACCCCAGGCTGTCCAGCTAAATTTTGAGCACCTCCAACCTCCTGTTGTTTAAACAGGGCTCAAAGCAACTTCCACAGCTCCTTTTCAAACTAAATTATTCTATGATTCCACAACTGACAGGTAAGTTGAAAGGCCATTTTGATCCATAAAGAAATCAAACAGCTGCAATCTAAGTAAAGAACAGGCCACAGCATCTCAAATTCTCATTTTTGAGTGACTTTCCTGAAAATGTACAGCAACTTTTTCATAATCCTTCAAAGGACAGCACATGTGAGACATTATCACACCCTGAAATCAGGCCACAGGGCTTGCTTTCTTTGCAAGTCAGCTTTCATTTAGTCTTTCATTATATTCTTGTTGATGTTGAAATAAGTAACCTATGGCTTTTAAATAGCAAGTTAAAAAGGCCTTGCAGGTGGTGATTATTTTTACTCATGCTTGCTTTCCACAAGATAGATACTGACAATTCCTCAGTACTTTGCAGCAATGATTCCCCCTAAAAATATAAGACCCAAACTACACAACACCTACACAGTCATTTCCTGATACCTAATGGTGAAGCTGTTATGCAAACGGTGAGGTGGTTTACACAACAAATCATTTTGGCTGCAAAAAAATAAGTTACATTAAAATTTTCTCAGTAGTTGGACAAGGCTGCATAAGTGTGATCCCCAGAAGAAGTGGTATTAGAAACAGTTCCTCAAGCACACAGCTGGGAGCAGTGGGTAAGCACCTTTGCTCCAGCAATTCAACAGCTGGTACTCCATGCATCCCAACCAGCCACTACACATCAGATAACAGCTGAGGGAAACACAGAGGCTGAAAATGTCATTGGCTCAGTCTTCGTACAGCACTTTTCCTGCAATCATATAATACTTCAGTTCTCTGGAGTTGAGCAAAGAACAAAAACTTCCCAGCACAAAACTTTCTGCACTATAACAAAAATTGAGTCACAACTGGCAAGACAGAAGTTAAGGCATTGCCAGTAGATTCAAAGATATCTAATGATTTTAATGAGATGCTGTTGTTGTAGTTCAGAATACTAATCACTTCTCACACTAAAGAGAATAGCCCATCTATGCCCAGAAAAGCAGCATGAGCCAATCATAACAAACCAAAATAGCAAAGTTAAATTTGGAATTCCACAGTGATTCATTGACCTGCCTGTTTCAAAAGAGCCTTTGAACAGATGTCATTGCTAAGTCATGTTAAAAGAAGCAAATATTTTAAGAATGCTCACTTTGCTCCCTTATACAATTGAATCAAGCCATCTGTGCTATAGTGGTCCTTAACCAATATTCTATCCACTCAGAATATTGGTTAATATATGAATAAAAATCATCCCTGTTTAGTTCTCTGAGCAGATCCTTCTGCTCAGAGAAGATACACCTCTAAAGTGTTCTTCAGAGAGCTAGACAAAAGTGGAGAAAAACACCAACAAAACCCACACTTGTTTAAGATAGGAGTTTGGATTCTTGTTTTGTTTTCCCTTTCCTGTTCACAGGATGGGCCAGGTTGGAAGGGATCACAGAGGGTCATCTGAGCCAATCCCCCTGCTCAAACAGGGTTATCCAAGAGCACATGGCACAGGACTGTGTCCAGAGGTTCTTGAATATCTCCAGTGAAGAAGAATTCACTGCCTCTCTGGGCAATCTGTTCTAGTCCTTGGTCACCCCCACAGTAAAGAAATTCTTCCTCATACTCAGGTGGAGCTTGCAGTTCATCAGTTTCTGCCCTTTGCCTCTTGTCCTGTTGCTTGGCACCACAAGACTCTGGGTCCATCCTCCTGCCACCCTCCCTTCAGATATTGAGGGACATTGATGGGGTTCCCTCTCAGTTGTTTCTTCTTGAGGCTGAACAGGCCCAAATCTCTCAGCCTTTCCTATAAGAGAGATGTTTCAGTCTCTTAATCATCTTTGTCCCCTCCTCTTGGATAACACAACATTTAAACTATAAGAATTATGTGAGTATTTGGAATCACAATGTTCCCTAAAGACTAGAAATATCCTTCTGATATTAAGTAGAGCATGTTTAAAAGAACCATAATTCTTAGGAATTTCTACTTTAGGAGGACAAATTTCAGTCCTCTTCTAGATACATAGATTTGATGACTTGATTACAAAGCCCCAAAATAGCCTCTGTTTAATGGCAGTGATGGAAAGGCACAATCTTATCTCTAACTGCTCCCAGATCTGCATGACTGTCTCAATTAGCACTGGAGCATTCAAACTTGGCACCCTGGGGTTTTTCCTGTGTCTTTCTCAGCAAAAAAAATGTATTGCTTTTTCCACAAGACTGTGTTTGTGTATTTTGCCAGAATGGGGACACAATTATGGGTTCATCAGGGGTTGCTCAGCATAAAGCAGCTTAATCAGTATTTTCTAATCTCTGAAAACAAAAAGAAGAGAACATTTTATCGTTAACTCTGCCCATGCTGAGACAAAAAATTCAATTGGCACAGTAAAACACAGAATTACGATGGCTGTTAGCAACAGGTAACTCCAAGAAGTCTCCTGGATTTCTTCCAGTTAATCTAGACTCTAGAAGACTCTAGAATACTTAACAGGTTTTGTTATTGTGTGGGGATGCTTTTCTTTTCAAAAAAATATTTCAGTATTTTCCACTGTTGGAGGATGAAACCTAAAAGTTAGCACATTTACAAAAGGTTACAGAAACATTTTCTCAACATTCTGTGAGGAATATTTTGGAAGCCAAATGAATTTAGGAGAGAAGAAGTAAACAAATGCTATTATTGAATTTCTCCACACAGTTTTACTGCCCAAGTACCTTTGAATCTTTTTCTCTGAATTGCAAGTTTTTCAAATTGCCATAGGAATGGAGTATAAAAGTGTCCAGACTCCCCACTTTCTTTTGCTGTGCAATATTGCTAAGGCAGCCAGTTGGCTCCAAGATAAAGCCAGATTGAAGGTCAGCGTGCAGACCGTACCAATATAAGCGTGAGGCAACAACAGTGACCTCAAGCTAAGAGTGCAAGGCAATGCAACATTTCAATCCCTTCACCTCACATCTCTGCTTTCAGATTCTTTTTCTGAGCATGATGCTCCTGCTCTCCTGCAGAGCTGGATGAGCAGAGACACACCCCATCAACAGACCACACTGCTTTTCCCTCTGGGAGGTCAGGCATGTCCTTTGAGACGTTTTACTCCACACAACTAAAGCCTTGTGAGTCTGCATTTCCAGAAGAGGATTGTTTTGGCCACATGTGAAAGTTAATCACAGTAATGGTGGTAATCAGCAAGAGTTACACAAACTTACATTTCTTCTCTTTTTTTTTAAATCACTTATTGCAAATCAACTCAAAGCCAAAAAAAAATGAACAAATAAATGAATCCATTGTCTTTTACTCGCTAACTTCTGGAACGCTATCAGAAAATCTTTAGATGGATTAAATGTTCAAACATAAAATGAATTTACTGAGTCAGGCATCCATTTCAGGAAGCTTCAGTAATACATTAACTCATTTCTCATTTTGAGGTGAATGTGTTTTTCCTATGAAATAATTATTATGTAAGTATAATCCTGATGCTATAGAACCTAATCTTATGGGGGTTATTTTGAGCATCACCAAATTTGATTACATAGTAACTGTTAGATCATAAAAAGGAAATATTACCTTAAGTCTCATTCAGGCTCAAGTTTTGGAACTGTTCCCTCCATTCCCTCCTTCCACAAGATAAAGTTCTAAACCAACCTGGATCTAATAAGTCTTTGCCTAGTTACAATTTTTTTTTTAATTATCATCTGTGAAAGCAAGCCTACAACACATGTTAAGGGGAAGAAAAAACACATCTCTTCACTGAAGAAAATGTTGCAAACACACACAGATCTCTTTTTTAAGGATATTTAAGTGAGACTGTGGCAAGAATCAGACACTCTAAATCAATGCAACAGCTTCATTAGGTCACAATTTTCTATCAAGGAAGCACATGAAGCAATGAATTAATTCTACTCCCATTGCTGAAGATTGTGCTTCAATACATACCTAACAAATTAGAAAGAGCTGTAAACGTTCAACTTAAAACCAAATGAAAATTATTTGGATGCAGCTATCTGCATGGAACTCTGCAGTGAAGGGTTCAGGGTACAGTGGCTTTACACTAAACACATTACTGTGTACCCACCCAAAGTGTTTGTTTGCATTTTGAGGAGCAGTAGTCTGCTGGCTAACAAATACTAAGCTGTCAAAGTATGTCAGTTTGGATCGTAAAGACAAGAGAAATCTTTACAGCTACCCACAGTATGCTGCATTCCTGGACAAAACCTGTGCAGTAGCCACAGGCTGACATGGGTTCAACCACAGCTGCCAGGCTGTGGACAGGAACGTTCAGGATGTTGAAAGTGTGTGTGAGTGTCAAAGTCCAAGACTCTCGGAACGATGACAAGCCTCGAACGACACCCAAAAGGTTTTACTAGCCAAACTAAGCTTAACTTTACTTTCTGGTAGCTGATAATATCAAATAAATCAAAATATCTGTGTGCACATGCTGCATGAAAAGACTTTACAGTGGAGTCTACTTCATTATTAATAACAGAAATTTGTTTTAGAGATCACATTTTCCTACACAACACTCCAGTTGAAAGCTCTTTTCCTTGAACCTGATATTCATTTTGTGACTGCCATTAAATAGAAGTCAAAATAAGTTTGAAAATAACATTGACTTGTTTATAATTGTAAGACCATGACATTTCTTGTGAATTTATAAAGTTATGAAGAAGCATAATTTGAGGAACAGATGTCTCTTTCATCCTAACACTAGATTATTCAAAGTTCATTTTCAGTCTTAAATTGCAATAAGGAGTTTTACACAAATATAGGACACCTATGTTAATATGACCCAGCTCAAGTGAAGCCAGCAGAGCTTTGGATATAGAAATGCATTTGCTTTTAAAAATTAAATCTTACTAAAAATTTTCTTTGTACCCATCAGAAAGGTTTATTCTAATTCTCATGTTGCTGCCAACACCAATTCCAGAACACTGTGAACAATAACATATCACCTTGAAAGTAACAATATTAATTTTTATAATTTAACTACCTTTTTTTTGATCAAAAATAAGTTTAAGTATTTTAAATGGATATATCTGAGGATGGTAGACAGAAATGACCTTCAACAGCCTGATTTGCACATAAAACTGATCCATTTACTATAGTTAGTACAAGTAAAGATTTACTTATTTACTATTACACCTTATAATATCAAAAAAATGTATCACTTGTGTAAAATAAAGCCAGTAAAGATTTACTCATCAATAAAAAGAACATCCCTGGCCCATGCACTCACACTGCCTTTATCAGAAATAACAGAACTCTGCTCAAACACCAGCCCCCCAAGAAAAAAAAAAACAAACATATTCACAGCAGGAAAAAAAATTACAAATTTTTCTCTTATTTAAAATAACAGCAAAGCAGCTTTTAAAGTTGGTGATCTCCTGGGCTAAGCTGAACTTCTACTTAAATATTCCTTTGTTGGCTCAGATTCTCATTGAAAGAACCAGAGAAATTTTTAGAAAAATAGGTAGCTGCACAGTTGATAAGGAAAAAAAAAATATATATTTTAAATGTTATTTAGATGAAAGAAGAGTTTAGGGCATATCTGCAGAACAAGAAACCAAAATCAGCACATCATTCCCCTGAATAATACCTTCTTCTCAACAGGACTATTTATCCCAAAGATTATGAGCTGTGATGCATCTCTAACAGTTTGATCATCTAAGCACCCTCATTCAAAGCTCTACAGGGACAGTGCCTCATGTTATGTAGATGTATCCTAAGTGTCAGCATCTGGAAAAGAGATAACACATTACAGGTATTTGTAGAAAGAACAGCAAATTCATCCACTGTGTTTCTTCTGATAAACCAACACAAGGTTTAGACTGGAAAATACTTTTTAAGAAAGCTGCAAGGACTAAGCATGGCTATAGTCTCTGTTCTCACCAAAACTCACAGTATTTATCACTGTATTTTTTTTGTAATTATGCATGATGAAGCAAACATGAAGTTATAGGTTAACAACTAATGACTTTTCCTAGCCATAAAATAGTAGAAACACTGTAAAGCCTTCGGAGATGAACCATTCAAAAGCAGAACAGTGGCCATACTCCAGGAGCTTTAAGATACCATATATAGTGTTCCATTTGTGGTAAGAGAGCAAGGAACACATTAAAACACATTTGGTATTCTAAAAGTATAATCAAATCTACAATAATTACGGTACTGTCCACAAACAGCATATTTATCATCATGACTGAAAGTTATACTATATCACACTTCTTTACAAGCTCCTTTGATCAAGCTCTTTTCTCTGACATCTTCCCTAACAGCCTTCTGCAAATTGACTCAAAACCATTAAATTGAGATCAATAATACAAGACCCAAAAATTAAGAAATTTAGCAATGTTTGCATGATACCAGTTTCATGCGACAAGAAAAGCTCACCATTTTCCTACTCTACCTTCAAAGAACAGCAAATTTAATGTCTACTTTCTAAAAATCATAATATTTGCTAAATAGAAAGTATTTTCTGTATGGAGCAAGAAGCTATTTTGTAACTCTACATTCACACTTGGTGTTAGCTTCTGAAACAGGTATTTGGAATACTCTTTCAATTCTAGCATACATCTTTACAGGTCTGGCGAAGAAAAATAAACCAAAAAGCTTTTTTATTGCCCAGAGAAGGTAAAGACTTCCCATCCTTAGAAGGGTTCAAGGCCAAGCTGGATGAGGCCCTGGGCAACCCTGTAGTGGAAGGCATCCTCGCCCATGGCAAGGGTGTTAGAACTGGAAACTTTCTTCCCTTCCAAGCCAAATCATTCTATGATTCTATTGACACATTTTGTGAGCAAACAGTTCACTGGTTCCTGTAAACCACTTGGATCAGTCATCAGCTTCTGAAGGTTCAGTGTGGACATTAGAAACAGCCTCTGGACACTAACGTAGCACTGGAACAGATTCATTAAGATTGTCATGGAATTTCCAGTCCTCAAGATTGTCCTGAGTCCCCTCAAGATTTGGCTAGACCACACAACAACTGAGCTGACCTAACACTGACCACAATCCTACCCTGAGCATGAGCTCAGACCAGATGATCTACCCAGGTCCTTTTTAACAAGTCTTCCACAATCCCACAAAAAAAAGGATTTGATGCTGAAACTTTATGATGGACCTTATCCATGGTAAGATACTCTCTTGTCTTTAATTTCTGATGGGGTACCCATTTTCAGTACAAGCTTCCACTCCCCCACATTAGTGTCCAAGCCTCCCAAGAGCACACAAGCCATTATCTCTTACTATTCCAGTCAGCTGTTTTCTCCTGGTAATAATCATCAAGCTCCAAGACACTGTTCACTATGTTACTCATAGTGTGAGTCTCAAGTGCACAGGACTCTGAAGGGAAAGGGCACAGATCTCTTAAGGGAAAATAGGTCAAGGGTGCAATGTTGTTGGAAAAGCCTGTCTGGCACTTTTGTATGAGCAGCTAACCTTCAAATTCCACTTTGACTGGCAAAATACTTGAAAGAGGCTTTCCGACAAACTGTCCTCAAAAATTCTTTATCCTCTTTGAAACAAAGGTCATTAATCCCTTTCAAACCCCAGCTTTGATCACCTCAGCCTCTACAATCAGCACATCCCATTTTAAACTCAGAAACTGATAACTAAATGTACATGCACTCAGCTCCTCATGTGAAGAAATCCTGAATTCCAATAATTGCAAAAAAATACCAGCAGATCTTAAATAATGTAATGTTTTTTAATCTCTAACTTAATCTTTACTTGGCCTACGTTCAAGACTTGCTTCTACTAAGAACAGGATTCATTCAATCTTTTTGTTGTTACCATCATTCATAAAGGCAGTCATAAATAAAACAGAAGTCAATAATTCTGTGTTAACTACATAAAAGAAATCCACTCATCCCCTTCTTTCAGAAGTCAGCTTTTACTGTTACAGAGTATCTCCAGCACAGAGAAAAACCTTACATGCCAAGAGGGACATGGAGAATTTCAGTGCTCTAATGTCAGTGCTCAGGAAAACAATAGTTGTTCCACAAGTGTTCTTAAGGCTGTATTACCCTTGCTGCCAGTGGCAAAATTTTCAGGAATCCCTTGCTAATAGTGTGAAGCATGACATGAATGTCAAAGAGCTGGGGAATGAGTATCATTTGTGTACCTGCTTCCTCTTATAAGCAAGCCTGCTGATGTGAAGCCAAAATTGTACAGGTCTGTAACAAGCTCAGAGAGACCAGAGTGACTCTCTTAGTTGAACTTTTTCCTTCAGGCCTTCTAGTTTTTATCAGTTTGAGATACCTCAGTGTCTTAAAACCAGATAAATCTAGAACCTTCCAGTTGCAGCCTGCAATCCTGGCAAGATGAATTAGTGTGTCAGCATTCAAATAAGGCAGATTTACACAAGGCTGGAATGAGTTCCAGCATTCAAAATTAATTACACCTCAACTGTTACACTCTCTCTCTTTTTCTTGTCTCTTTTTTGCTAATGGCAAGACTATCAAAGAAACCACCCCTGGAGCATTTAGAGCTTGATAGATTCAATAAAAACAACACTGTCTCCAAGTAAAAATTCCACTAACATCTTGAAAAGCAATGGCTATAGACTAGGACTTAAGGAAATAGCTCCTTAGCAAGTATATATAAGTTCTTTTCATCATTGCACATTGAAAAGATTTTGAAACTTAGCCTAGCAGTCCAGATATTCACACAGAAGACCTATTTATGCCTACATTTGAACTAGCCTTACAGGCTTTTGGTGAGCACGAAGGATTTCCCTCAACTTCAGGCAATTTGTTGTTTAGCAATGTAAATAGGGTAGATAAATACAGCACCATTACTCACCACCTGATTTTAAATTATTGAGGAAGTAACAAATGTCATCAGGAACCCTAGAGTGCTTTCATGCAACCAAATGTCACCTCTTCCCATGCAGTTCACACTCTCTCTCCCTCATTAGACAAGCTGCTTTTCAGAAATGTCTCCTTGCTTTGCAATACCATCATTGATAGCACCTCACTCTGTATTTGCTTTCAAAAAATTGCTTCCACTAAGCCTACTCTTTGATGGCAGTCACAAATTAAGAAAGGAATTTAAAAAAGGAAGAGGGTCTCTCATCCAACCTATATTTATTAGGGTCTTTTTCCCCAATGGACATCAAGGATAAAACTCTAAAGAGAGCAAGGAATATGCTCTCTTCAAAAAAGAGATATGTTCTCTCTACAAATCAAACAGGCTTCTGGTTTAACTGAGCTTGAAATTGTGGATTAAGGTATTTCTAAGTTAAATCTCTTTTTTTGTAAAATATTAGCTGCTCCATATTTCTGCCAAGACAACTTTCTAATTCAAAATTAATAAGAATTAGAACACCCATAACAGGTGTTTCAGAACTACATGGTATCTCACAAAGGGAAAACACTAAACTTCATTCCAGAGCCATAAATAAAGCATCTTCTCTGATAAAACTTTGTGACCTAGTTCCTTTCCTGGCTAGGAAAGGACTTGTGAAAGGACATGCACTTCACTTTCTCATTATCAAGACAGTAATCAATTGTCAGTTAAGTTCCTAAATTAACAGATTTTATTAAGTTTTTATATTTGCATTAACTCCTTTGAAATACTTACCTATGCAGAAAAATGTAGTCCTCAAAGCCTGACTCTGACTTCCTTGAAAAACAGTATTAAGAAGGAATACTAATCTTTAAAAGCAATAATTACACTATTATAAAGAGGCCCAAGGAAAGATCAGAAATAAGCACAAAAGAGATTTTAGATTGTAAAAATGCTAATACACACATATATACATTAAATATACATTTTTACATCAGTATACCACATATATATTAGACAGTTATAAAGTCTGTGATATAAAAGTGCTAGATCTTGATAAATAGTATATTATGGTTACAATGCACAATGAAACCATGTACAGTGTGATCCCTTGTGATACCTACCCAGACAAAACCAACTGAAAGAGCAACAAGACATTTTTGGCAGGGTTTTATCTGAGATTCAACATGCAGTCTTAGTTTTTAATCCTGTCACACTTTCAAGGCTCAGATACCAACTAGATTTTCAGATAAATGTGCCTCTGATTAGTGAAAACTGGTCCTTCACATCTGTCTCAGAAGTCTGCTGTATGTCTTCTGATATCAGCATCAACACATCTCTGTCACCTCACAGCAAGTCTATTGCAATGACAGGTTACAAATATTTTAAAACACTCCATTGATGCCTTCATTCACATTTCTATTAAGCTGATGGTACATCTTTAGCATTTCCATATAATGCTTTTACCTTCAGGATAGGACAGTTTTAAAGGCTTTAAACCACTTTTATGGTTTTATTCTGGAACTCCTGTGTACTTGGATTTTTTTTCCACTTGGTTTCAACATTTTTATCCTATTTAAACATAGCCAGTCAAGAAATGACACTATGAAATTATAAAGATCCCTTCAAAATTCATTCAGTACAGATGAAAAAGCTTATGAACATACAAAACAAAAAAATTAGTTCAGGACCAACACAAGAAAGTTACAGATGCAAAGACTAAACCTTGGGGCCACCCTCCCCCAGTTCAGCATGGTCAAAAGGCTTTCCTGTCTTTGCTCTCTGTCCTGTAGCAATAATCCCAAACCCTCTGGAGGAGCTCTAATTTACTGACACCACAGGAAAGGGAGACAGCAGGACCTGCAGTTTCTATTCCTTGTGCACAACTCACCTGAGCACCTGCACACCAAGCAGGAGAGGCAGCAGCTGCTGTTTCACAGGTGGCCTCTCACCTATTTCACTTTTTTGCTGCAATGCATGGTGAAATAACCTCCAGGGATTCTTACACCTTTAGAAAAGGGCAACTCTCAATATCAAAAATATTAAGGACACCCTCTAAGATTTCTCTGCTGTAGCATATGCTTTCCACCTCCATCTCCAGTTCCAGACATTCCAGGGAGAAAACTACTCACAGAAGATTAAAAAAAGCACTTGGGGTAAAAAAAATATTTTGTGGATTTTTATTTTCTGTTGTTCTTGTCTTTTTTTGGTTTTTCTAAATAAAAATTAGAAAAATGAAAGCACAGATACATGACAGCAAGTCAGGAGAAAGGGTAGCCTATGTCACATCACCACCACCCTTCCTTATTCATACATTTACAATGATTTTAATGTGTACATCTGAAAGACAACTGCACCAAGCAAGTTTCCTCCTCTTTAAATTATGTCTTACAGTAACACTCTTTCACTACACTACAAGTTGAATCTAAAAGCATTTCACACCCTGACTCAAGCAGAGCAGTGATGCATTTTCTACATTAAAAAAAAAACCAAAAAACTAATGGAAAAAGGCAGGCCTGCTGCTTTTAGATAATTCTATTTTTATTTCTTCTAAAAATCGTTTCATCCATTTGACCCTTACTTGACTTCCACACAGCTAAGGTTTCTCCTTTCTTCTGCCTCCATGTCAAGTAGTATTTGCAAGTACTTTTGGAGATATCCCAGCCACAATACCATTAGGCTACAAACATTTAACAGTTGCTCATACATTTCTGAAAAGCAGGGTGCTGTTTTGTTACCCAATTCTAATGGGAAATTTCTATCACATCACAACTGGTAATTAATCACAAGAAGACATGAAACCTGCATTCAAATGGGAACTTTGTTATTTACATTTTCTGCAAACTCAGTTTGCTTGCAGACACACGTTACACTTAAATTAAATAAAAATCCATTTTGAGATCCCAAATAGAGCATAAAATGACCAATATTTGATCATTTCCCTGACTAGGTGTCATGGTTTAACCCCAGCTGACAACCAAGCCCCACACTTGGTATGGTCTATTAGCTCTCATAAAGACCACAACCCCCCAAGAATATAGTTTATATGTAGGATATCCAGCAAGAAGGAAGTTTCTTCAAAAAACTGTCATTTAAATAAATAATAGCAGCTGCAGTTATACTAAGGATATAATGTCACAAGAGCTGATCATATCTAAAATTAGGTCATGAGCTCATCACAACCAAGTCATAAATAAGTTCTTGGGAAAATATTGCACATAGTCACGGGTACAGCCCAGGCAAAGAGAACTAATTGCTCATTCAAAAGCAGCTAGTCATTGCTACTTAATTTTATTAGTCTTCAACAGGATTCAGGACACAGCCATGTTAGGAATAGTGCAGGCACAACGAAATAAATTCACCAGAGCAGGCAATCTACAGCAAAGGGAGTTGCTAGCTGCTAAGACAGACTTGGCAGCAGTTGTGGGGAAGATGTCATTCAGTTTTGACTATAAAAATGCCATAATTGTCATAGTACTTCCTTTAGATTTACTTACATGCTGCATAAATCACTTTACATGAACACATGTAAACACTACTACCTGTGAAGACAGGCTGCAAACTTACTCAAGGCAACTGTGGCAAATACCCACTTCAACTTCTAATTTAAAAGACTACCAGGTGCAAATAAATGAAGAATCAGGCTCATGATCTCTAGTAATACATTCCTTATTCAGCAATACTACAGTTCTCCCTTTTTCGTCTTAAAACTTCAGTGATATCTCCTTTCAATCCAGTTTTGAAAATGCTCAAATCTATAGATATCTTTTAGGTTAAAGTTGACAAGTCCTGTAATAAAAGAATTAATTCCTTGATATAGCTTAAGAGAAAATTAGCCTGAATATGTATAGCATAAATATAGCTCTTCACAGATCTATAAGGAAAAAAATTTATGTTATAAAAAAAAAATATATATATATACAGCAATCCAAAATTTCTTTAAATGTTTTTCCTGGGGTTTGATTCAGTAGTAGTCCAGAAATGGCTTCATTCCCTATTTTAAAATGTTAATTCCTCTATCCTTTCAAAAACAGCAGAAAATATCAGGAAGAGGTTTAGTCACTTGGAAGCCATTTCAAATGTAGAATGCAAGTGCTGCCTCATACAACCTAAATATTAAACTTGCACGATATTCAAATGTTACTATAACAAAAAAAGTGAAAATAGAAGGGACACTTTTTTTTTCCCCCTGCACCTCTTGTTTAATGTCAAAAAAACTGGGGGTTTTATGGCAAGACAAAAGATTAATATGGAAGTTTAACTTTACCTGTACATTTACAGAGACAAGAAGTAGCCTGCCAACTGGTTCTTCTCATGATTTTAGTATAGGCATACTAAAAATTTAGTTGCAATATTAATTAGTTCTCCAATTAAAATTTCTTTTATAATTATTTGCTCTTAAGATACACATATTTTCACCCAGATATTGTGTTTTGCCGATTTTTAAAAAATAAAACTCTGACTATGCTGGACTATAGTGATGCAGCAGCTCCCAGTTGAAAAAATACAAGTCAAAAATATGCATTTCACTGTAAATAAGAGTATAAGTACTTCTCACCAGCTTATTTATAATGTGCTAGAAGTGATAAGTGATTGCTTTTCATGAAGAGGAACTGAAATGCTAATTAGCACTTTTTTCATAAGTGTTTCAGTTTATACAAGTGTTTACTTGCAACAAAAAAGGATTAATATAACTCTCCTTTTCTACAGCTGCATTTAAATTTTCCACTATATTGTCTTTATACAGAACTTGTTTCTTCTTGGAAAGCCGGTGTAGTGGTGTATGCAATAATCCTTCTAGATTCCTAACTCTTGAAGAAAAATAAGTCAGTTACTTATTCGTAATAAATCACGAATTATGCACAGAGATTAAAACCATTTATTCCTCCTGATCTCCAGAGTTAAAATTCCCATTTTATGTGCTTTCTTGTCCAATAAATTGGATTGATTTTCATACCATCAGTTAAATAAGCACACAACCATTTTGATCTCAAGCATATTATTTTTCACAGAATCTGCATTTATTTCCACAGCTATGACCCTTTTCATATGACTACATCTATAGCTCTCCTCCGTGGTCATGGACAGTTTTATCCACAAACAATTCCACCTAAGTGACCTCTTGATTGATATCCTGTTAAATATAGAGTGTCCCTGTCCAAATGTGCTACTTTCCAAAGTATGTAGAGCACTAGTTTCTCATTTATTTTTATTTCCTTCCTCCTCCTCAGCTCAGTAGGTCACTGCATTAACCTCACATTTGATCTGCACACAAGCCACGTGCAGGACACATACCATTTTCCAGACAGATGCAGACAAAACAATACAGACATGCCCCAAAACAATAACCTGCAGTCAGTATGGCAGGTAGCTTTGAACTAGCTGTAAGAAACAGAGCTCAGCATGGCTTCCAAACCCAGTTAGTTTGGCTTCTGACAGAACTGGGGTGTTACTGGTCTCCCACCACCAAGCAGCTGACAAGTGCAACCCCATTGCAGTGCCAGCCAGCACCATAAACTCAGGTACTTACTACGTAATCCATGCAAGGTCAGGGAGGACTACTGCTTCAGCTCCAGTTTGGATGAACAAAATAAAGTTATAAGGCTTTAAAATCTCTCAAATCCTACCTACAGGGATCTCACATTTATTTGGAGGCCCTGGCAGTACTGTGCACATGAGAGCTGTTCTGTCAATTCTTTCCAATTCATTTCCACAGCGATGCCAGTTCACAGCTGACAAACAATACATGCTTTGGTACTCATCTGTCTTTGGTCTTAATCTTAAAAGCAAATCAAATACAGTAAACTTTCAGCTCAAAAGCAGTCTCATTTAATCTCATAGGTTTTCCTACAGACAGGAATACCCTTTTTAATTTTCTAGTGGCTTCAGAACATTAAAGAAAACAACACACCTGCACATCTTTCAGGCAGCAGTGTCAGCCACTGAGCAGCATTTTATGCATGGCTTTAAGACTCAGATTTCACCCTCCCTACAGGGAGAGTTAGTGAACTGTGATGTGTGGCATGAAGCTGGTTATTTCCTTCTTAATGTAACCTTGACTAAAATCAGCACATCTCCCATGAGGGAATAAAACCAAGCCAATATGCTTAAAATTTTACTCTCAATATCCATTACAAGGCCTTAGAAGATAGAAAAGGTAAACTTTAGAACACAAGCCAATTTCAATTTGACCAAGACCACCTGTCTCAGAAAATTCAGGTCTTTTCAGGTTCAGGGAAGTCAGCAGAAAGTTAAAAATCTAATTCTCAGCTCGCCTTCCTTCCTCAGACAAATTAGGCTGACGAATTGAGGCTTAGACTTTGGTAGTTCCAATTCTCAGAGGATTTCCATGGCCTACCCCTTTGGAACATAGAAAGAACATTTAATTGAATTGGAAGGCAAACCAGTTAGAACCATCAGGAAAGAGCACTCACCAACAGATCTGTATAAAGAACTCACAATTCCATTTTCTCTTACCAATGACAGAAAAGCAGGAAAAACTCTGGATTTGCTGCACAGGACAAGGCATACTGACCCACAGCAAGGGCAAAAGTGCCTACATTTGGATGCATTCATGAAATCTGAAGAAATAAAGTACAGAGTTCACACAGAAGAACAAAAGAACACACAAGGTTGAGGACCACCTGAAATGCACATTACATCCTTGCAAACTTCTTTCAATGGTTTACCATAAAAATATTTCAGTCAAAATCAAATAGTAACTACAGATTATTGCTGTTTGAGTCCGCTGTTTGAAATATATTCATTTCACTCTAAAGTTAAATCTCAGTGCTCACATTTGCAATAAAAATCCACTTAGGCAAACAGAAACTCTGTTTTACCAGCTAGAATTCTAAGAATACATGTCAAACTTGAAAACTCAGGAAATTTCCACCAGTGAACTTGGCACAACATGAAATGTACAAAGTCAAAATTTTAGCTGCCAGAAGTGTGAGCACACCTACTTTATTCCAGCTCACACAAAATCATTTATTTCTGAAGGAGCAGCTTCACCCTCATCTAATTCACTGTTTAGCAAACAAGGTAGTGTATTGGAGCCAGCACAATTATACCCATCAACACTTACTCAAGATTTATATGCACATTTATATCAAGACTAATACAGCCCTTAAATTTTCATGACTAGCTGCTTGTGCTGAGGGCCTGTTTTCTCTCTAGCTACACCACGATTCATGGGCTGCCATCTGGTCCAGTTAAAGCAGCCTTACAGAGACAGAAATAACACAAACTTTCATAGTTCATCCACATAGCAAGAATAACAGTAAAAACTGCTTACTCTACTCCTGAAGCTATTTTTAGAACTACTTATCCCAACATGCACATTACTTATCATTTGTATGATACCCAACAGGTTTTATGCTGAAATGAGATTTTACTCTGTATTAGGTGATTGGATCTTGTGCAAAATGCTTGCTGGCTACCAAAAATTGTTTGCTATTCTGCTTTGAATACCTGGCTGAGTAACTGCCATCAAGAGCATCAGTTTGACATGAATATGTAGATATGTGAAAATCTGTGTTCAAAACAAAACAGACTATGATGAAAGGCCAAATTTGACAGCTGGAAAGAAGCCTTAAGGCTCCTCTTCAAATCAAGTTTGAGTTTTATTCAAAGGTCAATGTCACTGTGACCTACTTCAGTTTTCTTCACTTGGAGGATTCAAGAAAGCTTTGAAATACAATTGGTCTAGGCATTTGGAGAAAACTTAAAAGTTGGTAAAGATTTATCACTGCATGACCAGCACAATGCCTGCTCAGCCTGTCAGTTCTTGGGATTTAAGGGGATTCTCTGTATCATACATTTTTGCATCAAAATCTAGAAGCACTTTCAGTTTTAGAATGTTGCAAAAATCATTCTATCAAAGTGGTCAGTCTATGGAATACTTCCTCAAATATAATATACATCTTTTTCACATAGCACTACTTCATGTAACTTGATTTCTTTTGTTTCAGAAAAGTCAGTGATTTTTGTACTCCTGCTGAAAGCCAGTCAATGGTAATTAGAGCACTCCCATAAGAGTGATCAAAATGATACCTACTTGTGATTTTTTCTCCCAGGAGACTTCCTCCAGCATCCTCTAAAGATGACATCTAAAGATGATCCTGTTTGTTCAAGTCTGCTGTGTCTCCTTCATCAACCAGCATTACAGATACAATTACAGATACATTACAGATAAAATCCATAACTACCACCTAAAGGTACTAAACAAGACATTTCTTAAAATGAGATCTGAAGGTATAGGAGACAGTTTTATTCAAATTTCTGTCAGTTTAAGACCTACACAAAATGACTATATGAAGCTCATTCCTATTTCATATTTCAGGTTCTTGCAGCTTTCAGCTTAGATCTTGGGGTCCTGCCTGATTATAGATGAATCCTCCAACTCTTTTTTATTGGAGTTACTAACTGCATTAAATGTATGCTAGAGCCATTGCTTTCCTTTAAGTACTTCTCATTAAAGGCCAGAGAAGGTTTAAAGATACAGTAAGCACACATGAAGTGTCCCAGTTCCCCAAACAAATGTTTGGTCTAGCATTTTCCCCTTGCATGGACCCTGTTTGAGAAGGGATCTAGACCAGGCAGTGTTTCTAACTAGTTTCAAGACTTGGAAACACACTAAGTCACAAGAGTAGCTATAGCAAAAAACAAGATACAAGTTAGAGGGTTCTCACTTCACCTGTTGCAAAAATAAAGAAATCTTAATAAGACAGCAACATATATTTTCCTACATCCCCTTCCTCCCCCCCAAAACAAACAAAAAAAACCCCAAACAACAACCACACCACACAGTTCTATGGCAGATATCTCCTGATAGACCTAACATTTTCCACTTTGTTCTGAAGTTTAAAAATCATACAAGCAAGAAAGAACTTAATGAAAAAAAAAAAAATCTTGGTATTGGAAGACCTCATGATATACTACTACTTTTTGCATTAATTACCTCCCAAAAGTATACAGTTTCCCTGAAAATTCACAGGTAAAGTTCCTTATTATCAATATCACTACACAACACAAATAGATACCATGATATGAGAAAATAAACGTAATAATAACAGTATTTCCTGATGCACTGACTGTGGTTCATCCTGACTTTAAAAACAATGTTAGTACTGCAATGCTTTGCAACTTCAGGGCAAGAGATGCACAATGGGTGAAACAAATATCAGTTTTATGGGTAATTGAGCCAAATACAATTTAATACAAGGCAGCTTTAGCATAATCTAACCCTTATAGACAGGGTGACCTCTAAACAATGGCATCTCTCCCCCTCTCGTTGAGAAACTGCTTTTTTTTCAGCTCAAGTACATCCAGAACATTTGAGGAGAGAACCTCTTTGCATCAGCACCTGGCTAATTTCAGTGCAAATCACAGCAATAAACAGCCCTTCACCCACTACCCACACAAAACACAGCAAGGGCATATGTCTGACACCTGAGAGAGAGCCCAGTACTCCTCTGCTTCACCACCTGTAGGCCACACAGAGCTACTTTGCAGCTATACAACAGGCATGGGCAGTCACAGACAACATAAGCAACTACAAGTCAGTGTACTGGAGCTGGAAGTTCTGCTTGCAACTCCCAAAATTCATAAGTGCTACTCTGCAGGTGAGTGTTTCCATTACACTCACATAGACAACTTTCAGGTGTTGTTAAGTCACCAATTCTCCTTCCATCAAGGGATGCTTTAAAGAGTTTTCACTGCACAGATTTTGAGCAGTTGTTTCACCCAAGCTCACAGTTACCTCATGGGGAAGCACCTTCCACAAAAGCAGGGGCCAGTCTTCAAGAAGCTGCTGCAAAACTAAAACCACTATCCCTGTTCACTCACCCAGACCCCAGACATGAGCTTCACGGGCCTGTATGGCTGACCAGGCAGGACAAGAACAGCACTCACACTGGAAAGGGATATATCCTGGCTGTCTCAGGGGAAAGTTAGACTTCAACACAAAGTAAAACACGCTGAGTTGAGAGAACAGTGAGAAAGAAGGACATAGCATTTTTATTTGTACAATCAGGTAGGGATAATTAGCCCATTAGCACAACTCAGTGGTTACTAACTAACTTAAAAACCAAGCAAGCCCCTGTTTCCTCTCACCTTCTCCTGACAAAGGATCTGCTTTCTCTCCTGCCACATGCAAAGGCAGTGTAAGCATCCTGGAGAGCCAAATTACATACATACAAACTTACATTTGTAAGTAAAACAAAATTACATACGTACATTACTTACGTACAAACCCCTCTGGTAAAAAGCACAGAGACATCCAAGCTCACCTCACCATGCTAGCAGCAAACCAGGGTGCATGAGGTGTGCATACAGAGAAGGAGGAGATGGGTCAACACCTCACAATTTAAAGATATTTTCAATCATTAAAGTATTTTGCACATTAGCAAAAAGCACAGGAAAGCCTGTTCAAATTTGACTACACCATTAGTGCTCCAGCTGCTATAAGTAAAAAAAAAAACCACTACCCACACAAAACAGAAATATTGCTCAGACTGAGTTGCACACATTTGCAAAGGCTCTTTTTTTCTGAAGTAGAGCAATAACCTCTAAGCACAATCACCTGACAAAGGTATCAGACATGCAGTTGAAGGACTCTTCCTCAGTAGCCTCACTTTACAAACCTCACAACACATGAAAGCACTTCCTCAGCCATTGTTATTCCCTTTTTAAGGCAGTGTGTGTACACCTGTAGAAGCAGGGCATCATGGAGTGAGCTCATCCCAGGTGGAAAATCATAAAAAATTTACCCAGAAAGTTTTTTATTAAGTTTCCTTTCTCCTCCTTCCTCTTTTATTTCTATGGAAAGGTCCTCATCACAAGCCAGTAGATCTCACCTCCTTTATCTCCTAACGGAATCATGAATTCCCTCTCAATTTATATAACCAGCCAGGAACATTCACAAAGTATCTCTCCTAAGTTCAGAATTAAAAATACAAATATGCTGAAGCATAGTATAACACCACAAATATGACCACACCTACAAGATTCCTCTACTCTTTATTTTCTAACCCAACTTCCTGGAGCTTTTCCCAAACAGAAATCCAGAGCCCTTCCCTAGAAACTCTTGTTCCCTAGGAGCTCTTTCTTCCTTAGCTCCTGGAAAAAGCAAATCTCTACTTACCCTTTTGTCCTTCAATGCCCAGGGAACAAGCAGACAGGAACTTATAGCCCACTTATAGCATTTCTCATCCAAAAAAAACCCACCAGTGTCAGCAAACCAATTCTCCCATTACCTTTCTTACTGCAAGAGAGGCAAAGAACACAAGGTAAACTGGAGCAAAACATATGAAAAGTAGCCCAGTTTCCCTCTCCTTATTTCTAGGTGCAGGTGTCACCTGGCCTGCCCACTTCCCCATGAGAGCTGGATGGGGAACACCTGCTCCATGGGGCACCAGGGAGGGCTGACTCTATTTGCCATCATATGCCATGAGTCTGTAGCAGCTCTAACTGGCTTTCATAGCTTAGAAAGAGCTGGAATGTCAATGACTTAGTTCTTTCTAATGAAACCCTGCCCAATTTTCTTTTTTACTCAGAGACAGCTAATGGCTTTGCTTTTAAAAAATCCTTGTATTGAGTAACTACCTTTTATGAAGTAGCAGCTCAGAGGGGTTTTTTTTAGCTTTCCTCAAATGATCTATGAAAACTGTAGTTCTGTGCAATCTGGAAAATATTTTCTTAAATCAAATACTAACTCACATTTATTTTGTAGGGGTAAAAAAGCATTCATTATATCTTCTGGACCTAATAAAAACAGGACAGTTATTCTGTGACATTTTTATGTCCCAGGAATTGCTGAATACTCTTCTTTTACTGATTTAAGCCTTTTGCAGGTTCTGAAAAGCCAAAGACTGGCTTAGAGTTTATGAATCTTGAGATACCAGAAAGGAATTGGCTGAATAAGGCTTAACTACCAAAACATGATGTGCTAGCACCAGGGAGAGTTAATCCCAACCAAGACTAATCTTCTAAAACAGATGACCTGAGCCAGCTTTAACTTTAGCTGGGCATGTATATTATAGTTTCAGCTGAATTATTACTTTGTAGTTTCTCTCTTTACTCAAGGCACTAAATGGGCCACTTTTTATTTTGTGCCCCTCTCAAAAAGAAAATAAGAAAAAAAAATAGCTGAAACAGCAATAGAATAGCAGGCTTATGTTAAAAAAAAAAAATTAAAAGCATGATGCTTGAACAGTGTGTCCTCCTGTCTCTGGCCCAGTTGTGCTTTGTCACAGGGGAGCACTCTGGCTGCTGCTGCTGCAGGTACCAATCCCTCACCTCTTGCCACCCGTCCCAAGCATCGCCCCATCCGCAGCCCAGCAGGACAAACCAGCTCCTTGGGGCAGGCAACAACCATTTCCCCTGCTCCCAGCAGTGAGAGCAAAACACAGCCCACCAGGGATCTGAAAACCCAGATCTGTCCCATGCAGCTGACAAAACTGGAGCACCCAACAGGTGGGAATGAGCACATTCACTCTCTAACTGCTGGATCTCTCCGCATTAGGTAACGCGCGTCGTGGGTTGTTGGGAAATGCTGTCTCTTCCCTTTCTTGTAAGAAGCCTAGTTACCCTGTGTGCATCAAAGTTCTCTCACTGCCAGCAGCTGAAGTGTGGGTGCCAGCATGTGAATACCAAATAATAACAGAATCCCCAGGAGACATCTGATTCAATTTTCTCTGCGGTACAAGACAAACATGAAAATTCATTGTCTTGATTAGCTTTAGTGCAGGGAAACAGCTTTCACAGCTGATTGTAAATCTTCTGAATGATCTCATTTAGCTTTTAACCTTCCTCTTCTTTTCATCCCTTTGCAGACTATTCCAGCCCAGACATTCATTTATTTGAATAGCCTAAGACATGCATATGTTGTCTCCAGTCAGAATGAGAAGCCTCTGAAGTGCACAAATAATACTAAGACCATTATAAACATCTTCCAGAGTTTCTTAGTTCAGATCTTATTCCTAGAAATAAGAAAGCTACAAGGAGCATCACCATCACAGATAAAATACATCTACTTTCCTCAAAAGTGCTAGTGTTAAAACTGGGGAATGGCCAAGCAGTTGAGAAACTGGCAACTGCCCCCTGTGTTTTAAATCAGCTTTTCAAGGACCTGCAGAATGACATGAAAGCCAGTAATGTGTGATAGCACAGCATCAGTGGGGGTCATAGAAACAGGGGAAGAGTGTTGTGATCTAATGAGACACTGGCAGCATACCCACATGGCTGTGTTATTCTTACAGTCACTGCATCTGGATTATCTGTGCCAACTCTTCTGCTCTTCCATGGCTTTATCTGTGATGTTTCTGTTTCAGCTACCAAAGGAATTCTGCAAATGTCAAGAATTGTTATGACCAAGAGAGAAATCATTCTCCAGCATGTTTTTCCAGAATTTTATTAATGCAAATGATGATGGAAATAACTTATCTGCTTTCAAAAGGCATATGGGAGATTAAATCACAAACAGAGCATCATGTCTCAATCTGGTTTTTATCAGTATTCATCCTCATAGGTCAGAAAATCTAAAATCAAAGCTGTTGCACATTTCACAATACCAAGTAGAAGGAATTGAAATCTCACAATATGTAGTCCTATCTCAATACTCTTCAGCCCTAATAATGTTTTAGAAACTTTATTTAGCTATAAATTATACGGAATCTTCACAAAATAATAAAAAAACTGTGTTCTCAAAGGTACAAAATGTCCAGAAAAAATGGGATGTGCTTTTTCTCACCATCTTTTCCTAATGTAAATAGGAGGCAATGAAGATCAGTAGGAATATTTTGTTTAGGTTTCCTTCATTCTTACACATGTCCACAAGACCTTAGAAGAAAAATGAAAATTAATGTTTGTCTTCAGATAGAATTTAAAGACACAAATATTCAGGAAATCTCATTCAGGACTTTCATTCTTCAATTTCAGACCTACTCTAAACTGGTTACCTCAGTTTCATCCACAGCCTGCAGGGAGAGATGGGCATGTTTAACCAGCTATTCAGTTCATACATCCTAAAGACTCTCAGGATGCAATGTACAGGAGATTTTCTCTCATTGTGAATTATGACAGCCCAAATGATTGTTTAAACTGGATATCTGACTTTTAGAAAACTAACCCACAAAACTCCTACCTACAACTCTTCCAGTTAGATTTTCCATACGAGCTGCACAGAAAGCATTATAACAAACAATAGCTGACACACATTTTGTCTTTCCCCAGTTACTTTCTGTCAATAATACAGAATACCAATAGCAGAGAGTCTGAGGATCCATCTCAGATATTCACCAACCACTGTACACACTTGGCAATGCCAGGTACACAACTGGTCAACCTGTACCAGAGAACAAGTCTGGAGGGACTTGAGTGAAGGCTGCCACCTCTTGGTGAACTAAACAGCACAAATTTTGGCTTATCNTCGCCCCATCCACAGCCCAGCAGGACAAACCAGCTCCTTGGGGCAGGCAACAACCATTTCCCCTGCTCCCAGCAGTGAGAGCAAAACACAGCCCACCAGGGATCTGAAAACCCAGATCTGTCCCATGCAGCTGACAAAACTGGAGCACCCAACAGGTGGGAATGAGCACATTCACTCTCTAACTGCTGGATCTCTCCGCATTAGGTAACGTGCGTCGGGGGTTGTTGGGAAATGCTGTCTCTTCCCTTTCTTGTAAGAAGCCTAGTTACCCTGTGTGCATCAAAGTTCTCTCACTGCCAGCAGCTGAAGTGTGGGTGCCAGCATGTGAATACCAAATAATAACAGAATCCCCAGGAGACATCTGATTCAATTTTCTCTGCGGTACAAGACAAACATGAAAATTCATTGTCTTGATTAGCTTTAGTGCAGGGAAACAGCTTTCACAGCTGATTGTAAATCTTCTGAATGATCTCATTTAGCTTTTAACCTTCCTCTTCTTTTCATCCCTTTGCAGACTATTCCAGCCCAGACATTCATTTATTTGAATAGCCTAAGACATGCATATGTTGTCTCCAGTCAGAATGAGAAGCCTCTGAAGTGCACAAATAATACTAAGACCATTATAAACATCTTCCAGAGTTTCTTAGTTCAGATCTTATTCCTAGAAATAAGAAAGCTACAAGGAGCATCACCATCACAGATAAAATACATCTACTTTCCTCAAAAGTGCTAGTGTTAAAACTGGGGAATGGCCAAGCAGTTGAGAAACTGGCAACTGCCCCCTGTGTTTTAAATCAGCTTTTCAAGGACCTGCAGAATGACATGAAAGCCAGTAATGTGTGATAGCACAGCATCAGTGGGGGTCATAGAAACAGGGGAAGAGTGTTGTGATCTAATGAGACACTGGCAGCATACCCACATGGCTGTGTTATTCTTACAGTCACTGCATCTGGATTATCTGTGCCAACTCTTCTGCTCTTCCATGGCTTTATCTGTGATGTTTCTGTTTCAGCTACCAAAGGAATTCTGCAAATGTCAAGAATTGTTATGACCAAGAGAGAAATCATTCTCCAGCATGTTTTTCCAGAATTTTATTAATGCAAATGATGATGGAAATAACTTATCTGCTTTCAAAAGGCATATGGGAGATTAAATCACAAACAGAGCATCATGTCTCAATCTGGTTTTTATCAGTATTCATCCTCATAGGTCAGAAAATCTAAAATCAAAGCTGTTGCACATTTCACAATACCAAGTAGAAGGAATTGAAATCTCACAATATGTAGTCCTATCTCAATACTCTTCAGCCCTAATAATGTTTTAGAAACTTTATTTAGCTATAAATTATACGGAATCTTCACAAAATAATAAAAAAACTGTGTTCTCAAAGGTA
Source organism: Urocynchramus pylzowi (assembly GCA_013397555.1). Taxonomy (NCBI): domain Eukaryota; kingdom Metazoa; phylum Chordata; class Aves; order Passeriformes; family Fringillidae; genus Urocynchramus; species Urocynchramus pylzowi. Next base: position 104,984 of record VZRH01003102.1, read on the forward strand.
CAAAATGTCCAGAAAAAATGGGATGTGCTTTTTCTCACCATCTTTTCCTAATGTAAATAGGAGGCAATGAAGATCAGTAGGAATATTTTGTTTAGGTTTCCTTCATTCTTACACATGTCCACAAGACCTTAGAAGAAAAATGAAAATTAATGTTTGTCTTCAGATAGAATTTAAAGACACAAATATTCAGGAAATCTCATTCAGGACTTTCATTCTTCAATTTCAGACCTACTCTAAACTGGTTACCTCAGTTTCATCCACAGCCTGCAGGGAGAGATGGGCATGTTTAACCAGCTATTCAGTTCATACATCCTAAAGACTCTCAGGATGCAATGTACAGGAGATTTTCTCTCATTGTGAATTATGACAGCCCAAATGATTGTTTAAACTGGATATCTGACTTTTAGAAAACTAACCCACAAAACTCCTACCTACAACTCTTCCAGTTAGATTTTCCATACGAGCTGCACAGAAAGCATTATAACAAACAATAGCTGACACACATTTTGTCTTTCCCCAGTTACTTTCTGTCAATAATACAGAATACCAATAGCAGAGAGTCTGAGGATCCATCTCAGATATTCACCAACCACTGTACACACTTGGCAATGCCAGGTACACAACTGGTCAACCTGTACCAGAGAACAAGTCTGGAGGGACTTGAGTGAAGGCTGCCACCTCTTGGTGAACTAAACAGCACAAATTTTGGCTTATCTGCTGGTAAATGACACACCATAGGTACTGAGTTAAAATTCATTCCTTCAAAAGTCAGTAATAGATCCTTTATGTCATGCCAGTGTATGTTTTAATGTACGTTGGTATGACAGTAAATAAATAAGAAAAAACCTAAATTATGCTGAGTCTTCTACAGAGGCCAAGATCACAAAATTTAAAAAAAAAAAGTGAGCTTCATGTGTTTCAATTCAGAAATATATCTAGACTGTCAAAAACTAACACCAGTTTGGGTGGTGTCTTATATTCTAAACAGATGATATATCATAAATAGCATTAAAATGTCCCCTTAAATACATAGCATGTCAAACAAATACTGAGACATGTTAACATCCTTTTTTCCGCTCCAACTGAAATGTAAGATTGATTTGTAAAAAGTTGCCAATTTGTTTTTATTTTCTTCTGGTGCAATGTCACAATTTGAGTACTCCAGGCTTTTTCTCTTCCTTGGCAATTGTTCTGTAATATTGCTAAAATCCCCAAAGCAGCAAGAGCAGCAGTGCAGGAGTTGCTGCTGTGCTGTTGTTTTTGTCACAGACCTTTATATTGAATTAAATCCAATGATGACTCTGTAAGATCTCAATAAATATCAGCATGCATTTGAAATAACATTTGTCTTGTATTTTACAAATATTATCTTGATCCAACTTGTCCTCATGTCTTACATGGGACAGCAATCTGACAGTGACATCATCCACATATTTTTCTTCATGTAAAATCCTAGAAAGTAGAAACAGCACTTTCAAATGCCATTTAAGTTTACTTCTGTTGAATTTCTGCTTGATGAAGAATGAATATATTGACTCCTCTGGCCAATACTACGAAGAGAAAAATTAAATGAGAGGACAGATTTAAATTGATACTTCTCTTTTAGTATGAAGCAAGTGCACAACGCATTTATTAGTATGTGAATACAATTACCAGGATGATGCTACTTTTACTGACACTCCATATTTTATTTTAAAAAGTCAGACATAAGTACCTTCTCCTGACTATACAAAACCCATTGCAAGAAAAATCAGAGAGGCCATTTTTCCCATGTGCAGCATTTAGCCTGGGTTTCAGGTGTTGGGGTGGGGGCATGAAGGGAAGAGATGAGGCACTGTTAGACTTTGAACCAACATCTGCTGAGCTTAATGAGATCCTCTCAAAAGAAAGTCCCCTTCCTCCTCTACAGAGGAGCCATGGTTAAGAGGACAGTAGGTACCTAGTTAGTCTATAATTCTGTTTCAGGTAAATCTAAAGGGCACAGTCCCTGCAGAGGCCAGTACAGCTGGGGTTTGGGGTCAAGACATGAATGGTGGGTGGATGAATGCTCAGAAAAGTGCTTGTTCTACCCAGTACCCTATTCGCTGTTCTGCTGGGATCAGCACTGCTAAAAGTTCCTGAAACATTCTTAAAATACCCCATTATAGCTGTTAAAGCCAACTGTAGGAATTGAAAACTTTTGCCAGGTATCTGCAATGCTGACAGATCTTTTCATAAGCCTACAGAATGTGTCTCAAAAAGTTTTATCACATTAATTGCTTTGCAAAAGGCTCACTTTGACATTGCCCATTGGCTCCAAGTTTGTAGCTCACTGTCACATTAGGCAGTATATCCCCATCAGTGGTACCAGATATTTATGGAATAAAGAAAAATATTTTAGTATCAAAGAAGTATTTAAGCCTTTTAACAGGATGGATTACCAGCTCTGTCTCCAAAGAGGTGTACAGATACATATAAATATTGTGGCTAAACTGACACTGAAGAATTACTCCCACAATAGGCATATCTCAGAGAACAGGAAATTAATTAATTTGCTCACAGTGCAAATAATTTTGCTTTCTACTGTAGACCTAATTTAAGGAGCACAGTAAGTTCTGAAGCCAATTTTTTACAGAAGATCTGCACAGTATGATTTAGCTTAACAGTATCTAGTTTGCCAATGCTTTTTTTTTCCCTGTCTTCTGCAGAGCATTCCAACTTCTAAACAAAATCCTCAGCCAAAATTTTGTTTAGAGTAGAAAAATCATTAAAAAAACTTGAGCGTCCACATGAACAATTTGATTTTATAATAGCAAATGCATTCCTAGGAGAATGAAACATTCTTGTAGCCTCTTAAATTCTGCTTTCTGAACTTCTAAGTATGAATTACTTCTAAAGACTGAATCCCTAGCAGGCATTTCCATATTATGTATGGATGGCTTGGTCTGTCCTGCTACACACAGAACATACTCCAGAATATGTTCAAGAAAGACATTTTCCTCAGCAGAGGGATTATATGTCCTTCCCCATAGCTGGTCTCTGTGCATTACCTATATCCCAGCTCCACATTCATAGGTACCTACCAGAGCATGCAGTGTTACCACATACTAGATTTAGAGCCATCCAACCACATAATAAAAAATATGACATGGAGTATAAAAACCAAATTGGGATCAAGCCAGGTTTTCACCTGGCTTTTGGCCTCCTTCATATTTGCCACTTGCTCTCTGGACACTAAATAAACCCTTTCCATCCTGTTCTGTTACTTCTTAATAAGGCTGACATTCTTCTCATAAAAAGCTCAAACACTTTTTCCTCCCACAGGAGAGCTACAACTACCCTGTAAGTGTCTGTTCTAAACAGATTGACATATTAGGGGCAACTTGAAAATGTGTTAACCAGGGCATGCATGTAGTTTTAGTCTAATCACTTCCATCAAAATTTTGCTCCAATGCATGGACCTGTTCCATCTGGAAACAGATGATTTGAGTTTGGGAGGAATGGGTTGCTTCTGAGGGGTCAGCAGGTTCCTGGGTGGAAATGGGGGTGTTTGGTGATTTGACAGAAGGAACCACTCTTATCTTCAGAGCAAAATGAGTTTTCAGTGTAGAGATATGAGGAGTAAATGTATCATTCATATCTGAACAGGTGTTAAAAATCTTATCCCTCCAGCAATGCAGTAAAGTAGCTGTACTGTTATGTCAGACTGTGCTCCCACAGCAGTGTCACATCTATGGACGGTATGTCTGAAACTTTGCTATCTCTATTTTAAAATAATCTAGCATGGGATCAGAGCAGGAGCTCCAGACGTTGTCACCAACAGTTTGTGGTGTCTAGGTGGGTGAGTCAAAGATAATCCATATGGTGGTGATAATACAATATGGAACTTCAGCTGAAATCCTAACAAAACCTACAGTTATCTACTATAATATTTTTTAAATCTGATTTTAGGTTCTTCAAAGAAACATGTTTAAATTATGGCCCACACCATTTATAATTAAATCAATAGAGAATCATCCTTGTTCATAAGCTTTATTCTGAATACCTGAATAATCTGAATACTTTTTGTTGGACATTTCAAGGTCGCTTTTCTCATAAAAATTGCATTTGATTCTGACAAAGGCATGTAAATAAGCCCAAAGTCATAGTACAGTGGCTTTCCCTATACAAAATACGTAAGTTGATTAAGTAATAACAGAGCCTCCTCATGTATCAAGATAATTACATGATATACCAACACTTCTCTGGTCGTCTTAGCCACTGCTCAGTAATTTTTAATATCAGCTTATCTTGTGCTTTGACTAGCTATGAGCTGCCTGGACTAACAATAGTAGAGAGGATATTAATTTAGCACTGGAGATGCATGCTGCAGTTTGACCCAAATACACTCTATTGTTGAGGACTGCTTGGTGAAATTTTATGGCTTCTGTTACTTAGGAATTAAAATCAGTCGAAATGTTCTGATGAATACTTGTCAGAAAATGTCAATGTGTGGAACACAAACTTTTATTAAAAATGTCTTGGCCTTGACAACCTTTTGCCAAATGCTTGAGTGTTCTAGGCCTGAGTGTTCTAGGTCATGGAGCCTATAGCAGAATCAAAATCCCACTATGATGTGCCTATCCCCAGGACCTTCCCAAAGACAGGAGCACAGCTCTTTCAAGGACCACATTTTCAGGGTGGATCTTTTGAGAAATAACCCAAGACTCTGGCTCTGCAGTGGAGCTGGGAATCAAAACCCCTACCTCTATCCAACACAAACCCTGCAATTTTAGACCACTCTCAGTGAATTCAGCATCTGGCCAATATGAATTAGACAAGGGTTAGAGGCTCACAGAATATCTTTAAAGTGTAGCAAGCATTTTTAATATTAAAAAAAAAAACCCACAAATATTTTAAAACAATTTACGTGGTAACTTTTGAAAACAAGATGGTTCCAGTCCAGTTCTTATCTGAAAAAAACTTTTCATCATCATATACTTACAGAGAGTGAGGACCCAGCCAAGATCAGTGACCTTGCTTACTAGCAACATTTTAATGCCTGCACTTCTGTACATGAGCAGCAGATCTTGAAAAAGCCTACATTTATGCCTACTTATCTGATTCTAGAGCTGAGAGCTTTAAAGTCAGATGTTCCCCACTAAATAGAGACTCTCCCTTGCTTCTGAGAAATGTTAAGAAAGTTCTTGCTAGCAGATAGAATAGGAGCATCTTTCAATTTTACTGCATGGATGTGGAATGGAAACATTGATGGTTCCCTTATGATTTCATTGACCTTTCTGTCAGTAAGAGAACTCTTAAGATGGAGATACTCTTTAGTGAATAAAACCTGATTAAACTCTTTTCAAGCCAACTGAAAAAAAATGAAAGTAGAAGGCACCTGCAGCACCTTTTCTACCTCAAATAAGCACAAGATAATAGAATAAGTTAGGTATATTGAGGCACTGAAAATATTACTTTAATCTGATTCATGTGAGGAAGTCATATTGCAATTACTATGGTGATCCATCTGAGCAGTGACCTGTTTAAAATGTGTGTTTAAAATACTAGCTTGGGATTGGAAATCTGGTAGTACCTGCCTCTAACACAGACTTTCTCATCAGCTTAAGCAAACTGGTTGATACATCAATATCTCCTGTGCAAAATGAGGAGAAATTTACAGAAGTCACAGGAGCTCAGGAAAATATCCATTGAGAACTGCAGAGTGCCCAGGAAACTCAATAAATCAGCTTCTGACATTTTTTTAAATATGGTGGGGTTTTAATGAAAACAATCTTCACAAAGTATAATATGGAAGCAGTCTTACTGATAGTTCTTGCAGTTTTCATCTTTTCTATACTTAGAAATAATGTATCAAATTCAAAGGTATTAAAATGGTAGGGAAAAATCCTCAGGATTAGAAAAGAAACATAATGGAAGTAGCAATCAAAACAGATCATTTACGATTTTTACTTTTTCCCCAGTCTCACTGAGAATCTCTGAAGATTTACTATGTCTTATTTGGTTAATAAAAGTGAAGCCTCTCTTCTTAGTTTAGTTCTGTTAGGAATAGCATTAGAACTGCTGTAATAGTTTAAATACACAAACTATGTGCATAAAAAGTGTTTCTCCAAAGAAATAGTTATATTCCACATCCTCTAGAAGATCATATTAATCACATGAGTTTTGCCCCATTAAGATTAGACGTGTCCCCTCTCTAACACCTGGATGTTCCCAGGTCAGGTCCTCAGGCTCCCCTCCATCTTTCATCCTTTGAAGTGCTTTTTTTGCCTCACATCCTTCTATAAGCCCTCTCTGAGACCCTTCCCTTGGGAACTGCTCTGGTACCTTCCTGCAACTGCCTTTTGCTGCAACATTTTAAGCAGAAAAAGGAAAATTATCTCAACCTTAACCAGATGGGAAATAGTGGTGGGATCAGGACACGGCCTCTCTGCAGTTTCCTACACTGACTGTCACTGTGGGAAGGTGGCTGCTACATCCTGAGTTTCTGAAGGCAAAATACCTCCAGGAAATACTATTATAGATCTTTCAGATTTAAATAAGCAACAGAATATATCATTGACTTTCATTCATGACATAACATAAGGGGTGTCTGTAAATAAGCTAAATGTTTCTGAGTCTGGACTGTGGAGCTCTTCCTACTCCTGTGCATTCAACCATCTTTCTCCTGCCACAGCCTCTTTCCTCCTCCATAACCTTCTCTAGCTTTACTTTGCTTGCTACTTTACTTCTAGTTTTTCTCTCTTTTTGTGTCTTGCCTTCTCATTGACAGCTAAGGAATTGGTACTATCTTATGCTCTCAAATAAAATCCTTTAACTCCAGTTTCTCTCTTCAGCCTTTGTACCTACTATTATCAATGAGTGTGACTCCTCAGCACAAAGAATCAAACATCCATTTGTGATTCCCCTTCACTTAAAACTCCTTTAAAATGGCAGTAACCTCTACTACTCTCCTTCATGTTGTTTTGGAACTTTTCTGGAACACATCAAACAGACATACAAGTTTGGTTGTGAAGAGCCATTAAAGTTATACAAAATCACAGACTTTCCATTTGATGAGCACTTTGTGAACATGTGTAAATGCCTAAATGTCTGTACAGAAAAAAGTTGTGCAATGAAAATATCCTCTTCACCAGAACATAAAGTGCAAGTTCATGCTTGGCAGATCTCCTTGTATTTTTATAGATATTTTAAAAAACTTTCAGGAGATCCTGCATCAAAAAGTGTTAAAAATTAATTCCAGTTCATGGAATCACAGAATCACAGAACAGGAAAGGTTGGAAGGGGCCACTGGAAGTCATCCAATGCAACCTCCCTGCCCAGCCAGGGTCATTCTAGATTACATTAGTCAGGATTGTGGGCAAAACCTATCTGGGCAACCTGTGCCAATGTTCAGTCACCTTTAAAGGTGACTTTAAAGAAGCTCTTCCTTATATTCAGGTGGAACTTCTGTGAATCAGTTTGTGCCCACTGCCTCTTGTCCTGTTGTTTGGCACCTCAGAGCCTGGCTCCATCCTCTTGACACCCTCACACATTGATGAGGTCCCCTCTCAGTGGTCTCTTCTCAATGCTAAACACAGCCAGATGCCTCAGCCTTTCCTCACAGGAGAAATGCTCCTGTTCCTTAACCATCTTTGTAGCCCTTCACTGCCTCTTAGACTCACTCCAGGAGATCCATGTCTGTCTTGTACTGAGACCAGAACTGGATACAGCACCCCACACCAGGAGTTACCAGGGCTAAGTAGAGGCATCAAGACCTCATCAAGAGGGAGGATAGTAGCAGACACAAATGCTTTAAGAAAACCTGCCACAGTCAAGAACGTCAAATTTACTTTGCTGAATGGTTCTCTTTATACCTGCTACCACAGCTTCTTCCCAGAACTCCATAGGTGACAGTAAACTCACTGTCACACCAAAGGGAAAAGCAGCAACACAACCCCTTTCATGGCACAGGGCACCATTGCTACTGCTGCAATCACCTCACAGGCCTGGAGAGCTCTGTCCAAGATGTGATGCTATCTAGAGCTGGATGTACCTGCTGCTTCCACCTTCTCTTTGTACATCACAAGTTAAATGAGCACATTTAACTGTTCCTCTAGAAAACTTATTCTATGGAAGATAGGACAGCCTGTGATATGACACTTGTTAAATTATGACTAGAAATTAAAGGAAACTAAATTAAGCAAAGTCAGATGAGACAGTAATCCACAGTTTGTTCAAAAAATGCTGAAAAGGATCCTCATTCTCCCAGTAAGAATATAAAATAATATTATCCACTTAAGCTTGTGACACAGAGTTCCAGAATGAACAATTCAGAAAACAAACAAAAGCTTGGTCTTTTTTATTTTCTTCATTTTTTTTTCCTTTTTTTGGATAATTTTGGTTTTTGTCATCCAGTTTGGTGAAACTACTGAAGCTAGTTTTCTGCTCAACATTTGCCATTTTGTTTTGCTCAGTCCTAAAAATTACCAGCCTTCTTTGCAAGTACACAGGGTCCTCTGTGACCACCAGGACATCTAGGAGGGCAGTCTCTCTGTGAAGGCAAGTGTCCAGTGTGATGTCATTCATTCTGCTGTAGGGTGTTTGTTTCTGGAATGCTGCCCAGTTACTTCTGACAAGCTGGTCATGTTGCACACCCAATAATGTGTTGTGACACAATTGAAAACGAGGGGATTTTGCACCAATTTCGACTAATTTAAAAAGACTGATCCAAGTTGCTTCTTTTGTCCCCAAGAGAAGTGCATCATGAAGTCTACAGACTGTGCTGCTCAGACAGTAGGTTTTTCCTTTCATTTGGGCAAATAGCCAGGCAATGAAGAATTTCTTACCCAGAACAACTAATGGCTGCCTCTGTCACCTTTTCCCTTCAATTATTTAGACTTCCTCCACACTTGTGCTGGCTTCCTGCTGGCAGCAGTGTGGACTGTGTCTATTAATCATTAACTGTTGTGCTTTAAAAGAAGGAAGTGAAAAGATTTTTTAAGAACTAAAATAGACCTCTCTTTTTTTTCTCATGAAAAATAAATGACAGCTATGTGTTACCTGGATTTACAGTGTCTTCAAATATATTTTCTTTTTTTTATTATTATTATTTTCCTTAAGGAATAACTAACACCCTGGACAAACGAGAAAATTGGCTGATCCAAGTAAATACATATTCCAGGGCTTCCTTTTTCCTGTCATATCAAGGTCCGGTAGCCTCCAATAAAGCTTAAAATTCATCCTCTGCCACCAGCTCCAGACAAATATTAGGAGGACAGGACTACTTTCTCTATGTAGCACTGAAGGCTTAGACCATTAAATCAGTGGAAAGCTGTCTCTTCCCAAAGACCCCCTTCAGTGTTTCCCAAGAACCCTCCCAGCAGTGTGTGCTCTTTGGCCTCCTGTGACAGACTTAAAAATCATAATTCTTAAACACTGTTAAGATCACCAGAGGACTTTGTCCACTGTAGCAAAGAAGCAGCTGCTCATCTGCACCACCAAAGCCCACCCTCCCTGGGGTGTGTGTATCCAATATGCCTCCTGGATTTTGGGAAATTGGACTGTGAGTTCAGCCACCTGATGGGAACTTGAGATAAAACAAAGGTGGTTCTGTAGTCCAATTATCTCAGGTCTAAAAAGACATAAACAAGGCTGGGGGAAGCTATAGCCCACAGACTCATTTGCTGAGTCTGGGTTTCCACACTCTTCCCCACGAACCGAGAGGGAGCAGGAGAGTTTTTGGGGTGATGGCAAACCTCTGGTCTGCATAAAACAGAGGAAGTGAACATCCACCACCAGAGATTACAAGCTGAGTTTTGGGCCAGATAAGAAACAGACCCTGAGGATGGTGCTTTTTATCATGCCAATTGTCTTCTCTTATATAAACTAGCTTGGTTGTAAAACTCCCCATCATCCCAAGGGAAGATCACATTCACATGAGAGGCATCTCTCATGTCTCAGAAGGGTGCACAAACCATCCCAGACCCCTGAAGTGCCCCTCAGACACATTTCTGAGGCCTTCCACCAGAGGACTGCACACAATCCACAAATATTGTAACAGATCCAATGTGGTAAAAGACAATGTCAAACTACCCCCAGGGAAGGTGCTTGGGCATTCCCACTGTACCTGAACATATCCTGACTCATTGAGCTCTGAGTTTTGTGGGACCCTCACCACTGAGAAGACCAGAAGAAGAGAACCAGTGGGACACTACTGGATCTACAGAAGTGGTGACTGTCTTTCTACTTAATTTGTCTTTCTGTCACTCTCTTTCTCTCCCCCACTCTCTCTTTTCCCTATTTCTTTCTATCTCTCTTTACCTCATATTTACTGTTAAACAAAATCCTTACTATTGGCTTTGGCATATTGCCTTGTTTGCACCTTAATTCAGGCAGAGGCATTTCTAATAATTGCAATAATTGGATCAGAGCACCTCCTGTGCTATCCTTCCCTGGTAGATCACAGACAGGATCCTCCCCTGCATGTTCTCCCAAGTGCCCTTCTCACTGAGGAGTCCACAAGAATATTCCAGGCCCAGACGATCTTTCCCTGAGCCTGGATTCCCACAGCTTGTTTTCCTAGCAGTTCTTCCTCTTCCTCAGTTGTGTGCTACTCTGGAAGCCACAGGCAGAGCTGAAGGCTGGCCTGTACCAGGCCAGACAGAACAAGAGCGTTCCCCAGGCCTCGAGCTGTAAGAACACATAAAGCTCACGTCATGTCTGCAGACAGGAAAACAGACCAACATCCACTTCAATGCCCACTCTCAATTTTGCTTCTTAGAGACTGAAAAGCCACTACAAGCAGAAAATCACATCAAACTGCTGCTATTCACTGCACACTGTTTTTCACTGTTTTGAAATACACTACTGCCACATACCTGACCCAGTCACTCCAATAAATAATTCATTGTATCTCTCACTCCAGTGCTTTCCTACAGGGTCCAAGAAAACAGGATTTCAGAGAAAATAACATGTCCATTGAAGAAATGGCCATTTGAGTGTACATAATGAAAATCCCCCTTGAGTTGTAGCACATCCTGACAGAGATAGAAGTCAGCCCCAGTTGGAGAGGCAGATGTGAGGACTGAAGAGAGCTGAATCTATATGGCAAAAAAAATGTTGTCATTGATCATCTTAGTGTGTCCTGAAAACACAGCAAGACTCTGAAATGTAACAGCTATAAGGTGCCATCTGTTTCTATACTGTTTCAAAATGTCCCAAAAGCCCTTAAGAGTACAAAAGTAAACAGCTTTATACACTTCACTGTGATACATAATTAGGTTTGTGAGTAATACGTTTATTAAATTTTGTGAGACTTTACTATTGTCAGACATTTTCAGTGCTGTTTTCTCTGAACAATCACGATGTTGCTGCACTCTGAAGGCACAAACAGTTATTTGCTCAACAAATTTTCAGAACTGTGCTTTTATCTTCTGAACAGTTCAGCTCTCTCTTTGGAGAGCAGCAAGCAACCTCTATGGCACCTTCTCTATGAAGAATGAAACGTTAATTCATTCCTAAATACAAGTCACACCAATGTCAAGAAACCTCTGTGCTGCTGATGTCCCAAAATACTGCCAAACAGTAGCCACATTATTTGCCAAGCAGTGCTGCAGAGGTGGACAAACCCAGCAATGCAAATAGCCCCAGAACCTGCTCTGAGCTGCCCATGTTTCACACCTCATGTCTGTGTCATCAAAGAGAAACATTCAGTCTTAAATGCTCAGTTTTGATGTTATACCTTAAAACAAAAATTGAAAAGGGGACACAATACAAACACACCATTCCAGGATGCAGTGTTTGTTAAAAATTCAGAAGATACTGCTGCTCAAGGGAACCATGAAGTGGAAATCACCAAGGAGCTGCCATGGTAACTTGTAACACCTATCTGCTCTCACTGATTCAATGCCACAAGTTGAATTTAGCAGAGAATGTGGATCAAAATGCTATTTTCCAGGTGAAGAGTTAAATGACATCTTCTGCAGTTGTGTTATGACAGTACCAAAAGTAGTCCTCTCAAGACTAATAGACTCAAGACCATTGTCCTGGCCAAATCCTGATTTGGTAAATTAGATTATTTCAAATTTTTAAATTAAATTCTTTCATTTTAACTATCACAACTACTGAAATTTGTAATGGACACCCAGTGCAACCTGGAGGGTCTTATGCTTGTTTTTCTCATGATTTCTAATGCTTCCACCCTTCCTGTGAGGCAAGGAGACACTACAGCTTGTATCTCAGCTCCCTCACAGCTTACTAATGAGGAAATGATGCATATAAACTTACTGCTAAACCTATTCAGTCATCAGCTGCAGCTTTGACTCCCTAGCTTCTGCATATCCCTGGAAAGAATTATTTTCTAAGGAAGGAGGCTCTCAGAAATCATAAGGCTGAATGACCTAAACTAGCAATTATGGAACTAGGGATTCAGCAGCAGCCAAAGTTGCATCATTATCAGCTGGAATTACATCCTTAAATTTCTCAGATTGGTTAGTCCTAATTAATTTGTTTAGTCATTGCAAATGTTGACAGGCCTTGGAGTTAAATCCTGATACCTTGACCATACCTCATTCAGCAGAAAATTCCATCAGCAAGATGAAGAGAATACATAACACATATTTGGGGCAAAGAAAACCTGAAGGAAAACCATTTTACTTAGCAGCACATTATAATACACCATAACACATTTTTCAACACCCAGTAACAAACTGAAGTCTGCATACTTTGTCGTGCATACAGCACTACAAAGACACAAAATCACTGTAGGCATGAGAATTTGTGGGGTAAATACATTCAATGCCCTGCCTGGCCTGGAGGGAATCATCTTCCTGACTCAGATTTAATAATTTGTTTAACTGTATGTGCTTCATCCCAGTTCTAACTGTGCTCTGTCTCCTACTGAAATCACCGGGTGTGAGCACTCACATCCTCAAAGGAAGACACTTGTCGTGTTTCACATTTTTATGTGCTTTTATAAACAAATGAATTGGGGGGGGGGNTTGCTTTGATTCATTTTGTTAGTTTTTGTTTTGTTTGTTTGGTTTTTATTTAACAGAAAAAAAGAGTAAAAACAACCACCTCTACTGATACTCAAGGAGAATTTGGGGCTGGGTTCCCCAAACATGCCTGAACTGTCCCTTTACCTCCTCAGGCCTCACTTCTGTCAATAGAAGGCAGCTACAAAAAAGCCAATAAAGCAATTTCACACATTCCTGCTGGGAGAACAAGCTCTAATTCTGAAGAAGAGGGAATTTATTATTTTTAGATTTTTTGTGGGTAGTTGGACACCTTAAAGCAAAGCTTTTACATAGTTGTTTTTATAAAAGATTTAACGCCATCCAACTGGTTTCAGTTGGCATCCAGACAAACAAGAGAAAACCGTGTCTCTTGGAAGAGCATCTGCCAACTCTCTTACACAGGAAAACTAAAAAAGGAGTGATTGCACCCTTCAGGCAGCTCAACTGATAGGAAATATCAAATGGCATGTAAAGCACACTTACCTGCTCACAGAGAACTTGGCAAAGATTGAGTCAGAGGTTGGTGCCTGGAGTTGAGCAGACAGTGAGTGTCCAGGCACTTGTCTCTGCCTGGTGCCTGCTGCTGCTCCCATCCAGCCCAAGGGCAGATTTTCTTCTAAAAAAAAGGAATGCAGAAAAGGAGCTGGTACATCATCTCACCTTAACAGCAACCTCAATGGCTGTAGAGCTGAGAGCCCTGAAATATTTTTGCTGTTCCTCATAAGACAAAACATGTCCTGTGAGGAACAGCTGAAGGAGCTGGGTTTGTTTAGCCTGGAGGAGGCTCAGGGTGGACCTCTGCTCTCTTCAAGCACCCGAAAGGAGGTTGTAGGGAGGTGGGGCTGGTTCCTTCCAACATAAATACAGTGAGATGAGTAGAGGAAATGACCTTAAGCTGAGACAGGGGAGATTCAGATCAGATATTAAAACAGATTTCACTGTTAGGGTAGTCAGGCATTGGAAGAGGTTGCCCATGGATGTGGTGGAGTCACATCCCTGGAGATATTCAAGACACATCTGGATGTGGCACTGGGTGATGTGGTTTAGGGGTTAGAGGGGCACTGCTGGGTGGATGGTTGGACTTGATGACCTTAAAGGTCTCTTCCAACCCCGACAATTCTACAATTCTGTTTTTGCATCTGCTGGTTTATACACACCTACATTGATGAAAGGGCAGACTGATGTAATTCCCTACAATAAGCAATGCATAACTCATGGAAGAGAGTTCATACATTATTTAAATAGCTCAGCAAACATGATTAACTGCCAAGAATAGACTAAACTGTTCTTGCTTCTGTAAAAAAATATTAAAAATCATTTTACTGAAGCAATGAACCAAACGACCAATTCTTTTTGTGGATAAAGATTATTTTGAATTAAAATTCACCCTTGGATGATGATAGCTGTCTTCATGATTCTTCAGCAAATGTTTTTACATTCAGGCTGCCTAAGGGCCTTCACAACACTTCAGAGCACAGCACTGTACAACTGTGACATGGCAATGATTGCAAAACATGTCTGTGAAGACATTTGGTAATAAGGTACTCTGTGCTCCATCAACTTACAGAAATCACTATTAGCAACAGTAGACTAGACACAGAAATCCACTGCCACCACTTCTGTGCCAGAATAATTGGATTCATGCAAAGACACTGCCTTTTGCTCTCACTGCTTGCCTCCAAGATTAGGTACATTGTTCTGGACCTGGAAAGGTGGAAGTTTCCTTTTCCTCCAGCACAGCTGCAGTATCAATTCAGGATCCAGATGAAAAATGATGGCACATACTAAATAAGACTTTAAAAAGTGACAGATGCTTTTCCAGAGCCCCTGCAGGTTAAACAAAGCTTAGCAAGTTTTTTTCTTTTTTTTTTCTTTATTTTGTTCTTAGCACTAAGAAGACAAATTAATGTTGTTATTATAATCCTACTCCCCCAGGTCTTCATATGGCTAAAATAAACTTGCAATGTCAATAAATCCCATAAAATCACATTAACAGTGGAGTGTAAATGGCATCATTTCCTATTAGTGCAAACACATCAGAGAGCAGTGACTTTATTCTCCATGTAATGTGCACAAATAAATAAATACAAACACAGAGAGACAAATGCAAAATCAGATTGTTAAATTTTATTCACCAGCAACCTTGCAACATGCATATTTTGACTTATGCATCTAACATTGACTTGCCACTTGTGCAGGAGGTAAAGTTCACTTAGAAGAAGAAAACACTCATGAAACCTGCACAGCAGATGGGCCTCTCTGAACTCAGCTGCAGACATGCACATTCTCCCTGAGCTCAGCCTCTTCCTAATTTCTGTTTCGGATATGATTCCAAGATTCCCTGCCACAACAATCTATGCAAAAGCAGTGACACAGAAACTTGGACAGGCTCTCAGAGAAACATCTCAGCCTTCTGTCCCTCCTCTTTCTTTACTTTCTGGTTTGTACTTGTGCTGCACTTCCTCAGAGAGAGTGCAATGTCTATCTTCTTTGTTGCCATAAGCAACTCCTAGACCCAGAAGCCTTTAGGTCCATCTCAAATGTTCTCATCATTTGGGACTTTACCATGCTTGTCACCACGACCAGTATATATTCCAAAAGACTAAAGCTCCCTTTCACTGTCCTAGGAGAAGTGTCTATCAGGGAGGAGCAGGGGCCACCCCAGTGCCCTTGGTGAAAAGGAAGAATTAAGTAAAATAGGGAATTGGGGAGAAGAGAAGCTGAAAACGGCTAAGGGAAGTCATGAACCCCAGAAAGCACAGGGAGAGATGAACTAAAAGTGAGTGGTTGGCCAAAAAAATGAGGACAACGTGGGGAAGGGAAGGGGAGGAACAACAGACGAACACTCACATTGCACAAAAAGAGGACCTGAAAAACAGGTGTTGGGCAATGCAAAGACACAAACATGTTGGACAGGAATCTGGGAGATGTATGAAAGAACTGGTTAAGACAAGCAGAATGGGATGAAGAAATGGAGAGGAGAGTAGGATGAAGTCCCTAGGGAAGCAGACCAAGTATGTGAGAAGACTCGGAGGGTGGGCTGAGGAGGGAAAATGTGGCTTAATGAGTAAATTAAAAGCATTCAGAGCATATTTTGCCTATTTTATTGTAACTATCTTTAAGGATGATGCGGGACCATAAAATAAAGCAGATTGCAAATTTATTTTTAGCTGAGGTTAGGAATGGGACAAGGAATTAAAGGAAAGAACCACTTTCACAGCTAAGAAAGTGAACATTGCAGAGGGGGAGGGAATGACATTTTGTCCTGGCTTCTACCCCAGATTTCCTGTGATGCTAATTAAGTAATTTAAATTGTCAGGAGTGGTCATTAACTCTAGGTTCTTCATTTTCTGGGGACCTGACTTGGAAGTCCTAAAGTTGATACACAAAAACACTGAACACTCTCAGCTACAACCAAAGCTAATAAAAAAGCATGCCTTTTACTCAGTATCTAATACCAGTTACTCTGAAAAAATGCAGTCCTTGCTGTCTCAGAGAGGGCATCCAAAATTAATTGATACTTTAGGTGTTAGTTTTCCTGTGCTTCAGTGCAAAAAGTTTGCTTCAATAAAGAAACACGAAACTTCCTCTGGCTTGGGTGTTACTCAGCTTTTGGAGATGCTTATGCATTTACTAACTTAGGAAATTATATGGGACACTTCACAAGTTAAAATCCTGCTTCTAACAGGGTCTTCACAGTGACCTGCAAGCGTGCCTCCAAACACACCCTGACAAAGAGCTGAAAACTGTTCATTAAATGAACACCCCTCTTTTCTGCACTGAGTTATGAAAAGGGATTGTAAAAGAGAGGGCTGGGTCAGTTAATTATAGGTTGCTATAACACCTGTGTGCAACAGGGTAAAATTTAAAGGCATATGGGCAAATTTGAATTTATCACTGCATACTCCATGTGAATTTAGTTATCCATACATTCTTTTGTGTCTTTTGAGTGTGTACATGCACCTATGCTTGGGGAGTGTACACCTACATATGTGTGCAAGAGAACTCTATCTCTGCATTAATTAAAACTGCTTCTTTTCGTCTTCCAGCAGAAACTAACACACACCAAAAAAAAAAAAAAGAATTATGTTATTTTAGGTCTGAAGAACCTTTTAATCAAGCATGAGACGAGATAAAATTATAGATGTGCTGTAGCCACGTACAACATTAGAGAAAAGGCTATGTTTGCCTTGCTCAGTTTGAAAGAAAACAGAAAATTTCTAAAGGAGATTAAAAAAAAAAATCCACACCAAAAAAACCTAAACAAACAAACAAAAAAACCCAGGGTGCAGACCTTTCAACTTCCAGTCCCTTGTCAAGCCAGGGGTCAAGGCAGATTCCCAGGTGGCAGGATTTAGAACAAAATAACTGAAACTTGGAGGTGGAAATGAAGTACAGCTGTGCTTACAAAGGTACAAACCCAATCAGGTATTAACCTCTCTCTTTTCCTTGAAATACAAAATTATCTGTGTATTGTACAGGTGCATAATCACATTTCTTGACAGCTCCTGAAAGCTAGGATTGCTCTTATCCCTCTGTATTTGTAAACCATATTCTAGGCTGGAGTCCTCTCCTTAGAATTTGTGAAAGTGAAGTCATTTGAAAACTTAACACATATCCCATTACTGCATATTCAAAAGCAAAATAACAAAAGGGAAAATTTAAACAAAACTGTATGAAATTGTGCAAAGAACACAGAGAAGTTAGTAGAATTTTATTACAGGCTCATCCAAAAGAAAAATGTATTCCTGGATTAAAAATATGGAAACTCAAACTTGTCCTTGTTTTATGAAACCCAAGTTTAGCATCCTCTTTTGGATGAAATAATGTAGGTGTTACAAAGCATAAGAACATTCCAGTGGGCTGATGTGGGATAATCTGTCTCCCATAAATCTCCTTTTGATGACACAGAGATTGACTAAAGTTGCAAAGTCTAATGAAATGTTGCATTTTTCCAAATTCTTATTACTTCTGATGAGACTAGATTGTCTCTTTTTTTGTATTCCACACACGTTTCCTTTCTTTCTATTAAGGCCTTGGTGAAGGCTGACCTAGCAATGCTTTCAGTGCATGCCTTTGGATGGCATGACAAACCATCTGTGAACCTAAAGCAAACCAGTCCAGGGTCACCTAAGTCCCTGCAGTCAGCTCACAGATCTCTGCTGCTCCAAGCTCCTCTGAAAAGCAGTAGGGCAAAATGAGTGTCATTCCTGACAGGTTCTCTGTCACAGCTTGTTAACCACGTGGTCAGTGATACTGAAGTCTCCACCGAGTCTATCAGCAAAGCCTGATACAGCAACCTATCCTAGCATGGGAGAGATCCATCCCAAAAGTCTAGAGGTGTCAGAGCACAATCAGTGGAGCAAAGGAAGGAAGCATTTTTAGCACCCAAAAGTGGGTGGAAAATGGAAGCCTACATCCAGTAGTGTTAGCTGAACCCTGAGATGGCAGAAAAGGTCCATATAGCAGTCCAGAACCCATGTAAGATTTACTAAGACATCCTATTTCTTGCAATCAGTTTCTTGACATAAATATAAACTCAGTAAGTCTCAGCAGCTTGTCATTCCTAATTTGCAAGGCTAATAATAACAAGGGGATTTTTAGTGAAGCATGAATTTTGTGAGCTCTCTAGTCTCAGCACATCTGTCCCTGCTCTCCTGCCAATCCAACCATTTTGGCAAAAGTAATATAGCACTGTCAAGAAAAAGGAACAGAGGAGGAGCACATAAAGTTTCTCCACTTAGTTTCAGCAGCAGCAAGCTGAAGCAGAGACAAGCACAAATAGATGGGATGTTCAGACAGCCATGGCTCCTGTAGTAAGGAGCTTGCTCAGTCTCAGCACATCAGCACCTTGAGGAGAATGGTGCCTGGGGAATGCACTGAGTCCTCATTAAGCCGCCAAAAACAGGCACAGAGTCACAGGGTCTCGTTCTTGCTTAGAATGTGATTTTATTGCCTCCTTCTGTCTGTCGCTCTAGGCAACTGCCTTCCTCGCCTGCTCGTAAAACTGGGCCAGCTTGCTAGGGAGCAGCAAAGTAACACTCAGCTTTCAGTTACTATTTCACCAGATGATGTAACTCTACACAGGAATCTTTTAATTTCTACACAAAAGATGAGATGCTGGTCAATTTGCAGACCCTTAAACCTTGTTTTTTGACCTGATCTTAAAACTTTGCCTTCCTGTTACCGTTGTGACACGAAATAATAAAACTCACTCAAGGTGTTTCAGCATCCAAACAGGAACAGGAAAAAAGCACTTTGTTTTTCAGACTTCAACATTCATAAAATTCTAAAAGTGACAGTGGATTGGAGGATGACATTGTCACCTCTCCAACCACACTGGTTAAACTAACAATCCATCAAAATTCTCCTCCTACAGAGAAGAATGTAAACCAACTATTATTTACATGAAAACCTATGAGAAACTCCATTACAAGAATGTAAACGTCAGAAGGTTTAGAAAAACTCAAAAAGAACAGGGTGACACCTTCCCAACTCCTGCAAATAGTTACTAGTTTGGAATGAAGACGATAGCAAGGTTGCACACGCAGCCCCTAGCAGAACCAGGCTCTAAGTATCTGAGGAGAACGGATGGGTATTTTAGATATACACCACAGTGCCTGTATTTTAGTGCACAGCAAAACACTTCACTTGAAAGATATAAATAAAACCCCTCAACTATTGTGGCCCTGTCACATACTTGGTATAGGTTTTTCCAAAAGTGCCAGCTACAGGTATGCCTTCAAACAGAAGAACTGAGCCTGTCTCCACTGACAGCAGTGAGACTGAAATTGAACTACTACCAACTGTCTTTGCACACCCCACAGTATATATTGAAGTATTAGAACACATATGAACAAGAACTTAAATTTAGCTTGCAGACTGAATAAGTGTTTCTCATAGCTAAGTTTGCCTCACAACACTACCTGTAGCATATCTCTCAGATCACTTTACTTCTCAGGCTCTTCAACACAGCAGAACTGATCTGTAATGCTCATTTTCAGACAGCTTGACTCAGAAAGCTGGTTTTAATTTGCAAACCCTTATCATGCTTGGTTTAAGCCAAATAACTTGGTGCATTTTTTAGTGACCACAATGGATGTGAATCAGGACTACTGAACTGTTATTCCTACCATCAGTATCTTACCATTTCCTGTGGGAGTACTCAAGAAATAAAGCACTGCTCTATTTGAGTTACAGCAGGATCAGACCATCAGGAATAACTAGACTTCATTCATGTGTTTTACCAAGGAATTAATTCTGTAGCTCCATTTAAATGTAACTCAAACTGGAGCAAATAAGCACAGAAGGATAATCAAGAAACGTTATGCTGAAAGGGAAAAAACATACACCAAGTGCATATGTGCAAAGATTCCCTGCTACTATGCAGATATATTGCTTTTCAGGATCAAGCCATGCTTATATGAAGTGACTGCAGAATTATAGATCTGTTTTTACTCCTGTTTGACACAAGGAGACTTCCTGCACTAACTTTAATGACAGATACTGTAGATCTGCTGCAAGTACAATAAAGTCAGGGTGAAAGTTTGGGGATCATGCCTTCAGGCATGCTCTACCATCTTCCATGGAGCAAGGGCCTCTGCCCAGGCAGCTTCCACATAACTAGTGTGGGGACTCAAATACAGACACTGATTTTAACATACCACTTCCAAATGAACAATTTAAAAAACATGCCATTCAATGTGAAAAAAGGTAATTTTGATGTATGCTTATAACGGACACAGAAGAACCCTAGACATCATTTTTATTTTGTTTTACATAATTTTTTTATATTGTTTTAATTTTTTTAATTAACAAAATAAGTATTTTTAATTCGAGAAAAGCTACTAATCTCCCAACAGAGTTCACCTAGAGTGCTTTCATACTGATTAAGTCTCAGGTAAAGCAATAAATTATTTTCTCTGTAGTCATTTCTTTATCCTGTCCGCTTCAGCCTCACTGTACTTCATTCCCAGCATTTTATATTCACAGGTGCTAAAGCTTGGACATTGAGCCCCAAACACAAACAGATTGAAGCCGGGCAGCAGAAGAGATTACCACTCTGAGGCATCTGTCCATTTCAGCTTTCACAGAGGTGGCAGCTACCGTGACAGGAAGCTGAGTCATGCATAAAAGCAATCCAGTGTACAGATCAAAATAGTAATATAGATCAGCACGGGTTCTGAGCTGCACCGTGGCAGCCTGCAGGCTGCACGGACTACCTGCTTCATATGCAGCACAGCTACACCTGCCACCAGCACAGCATCAGCCAGGCAACAAAGAGACAGGGCGAACAGCTGGAACTGATACGCCTGGTCCCATTTCATTCCTGGTTCATGAGACAACATATTCAGTTAAAAATAATGCTGGTGTTGATGTTGTTGTCAATGCTGTCAAAGACAAAATTTTGAAAAAATTCAAATTATGCAAACTCAAGTTTTCAACTTAGTAAAGATGACTGCCAAAAAGAGTCTCAAAGAAAACCACTGCATTATGGCTGGCATGGTAAAGGGGTAGATCAATGAGCCTCATCTTCCAAAGAAGCTGTCTGAGGAAATGATGATAACACTAAGGCAGCAGCAATATGAAGTGATAGTCTCTGCATCCTTACCAGGAGCTGCTTCCACAAGCAAATTCCAACCTGAGAACTGCCTAGTAGTTTATGCGGGAGAAGCAAAGGAGATGGACAGGCTGAGAGTTAGTCTCAGCAAAGTAAGTTACAAAGAGGTAACTCAGCCCACACTATAAATCATTTCCTTCGTGCACTCATTAACTGTCTGCAGCCTCAAGGAGCTGCTTTTCATCTCTGTATTAGAGAAATTACCTGTTCATGACACCAGCCAGAAAAAGGCACGCCTAAGCATATTGGCTACACAAAGGCTAAGGGAAGTGCAGATAAGACCAACAGTCTTGTAGGCAGTGACATATATGAAGCCTCATTTCCTAGGGAATTGCATCTCATGACTGTCAGATTTTTAAACCGAATTATACCAAAGCTTCAGGCTTGTCTTAAACAGAGCATCAGAGAATCCAGAGAGAAGATAAATATGCATGTCTACCATGACAGGCTTCAAGTGAGATTAGCTCCTTATTGGACACTGCTGAATCCTACAGGAATATATTTGGATTAAAAGTCGGATTTTTCCAGTTCCTGGACATTCAGTTCCCAACAGTCACACAACCCTTCTTCCCAACGCTGACATTTCAATATTAATGGCTTAAATATATGCTACATATTTTTCCTTTTTGCACATAAGCACATTCTCCCCTGCCCAGCTATGTTCACAGAATTTAGAGGAATGTTCTTTCTTTGAGAACTAATATCTGAAAATATATCACTCTGTCTCACTTGTTTGCACTCAGCCCAAAATTCATGGGGTGCAGAACTAACAAAGCAACAGCAAGCAAACAGCACCACATTTACTCCCTTATACTCACATGCAAATACATGCGGGATGCAACGCTACATTAGCCATATTTCTTTAAGAAATCAGGATTTTTTTAACAAATCTGCTCATCAGTACTTAGGAACCCATCTGGCCGTCACCTTCTTTTCTGAAACAGAGCTGAGCAGTTTGCTTTCGCCTACTTTAGCAGCACTGCCTCCGCGAAAGCCAGCTCAGGCTCCCCCACTGCTGCCACAGCGGGCAGCTCGTCCGGCTGGGGCCACGGCAGCGCAGGGGGTAACGCAACCGAGGACCGTCTTAAACACTGCGTGTAAAAACACAGTAGGAAGATTTCGTGTACATTGTACATACTGTATTTCATATCTGGAAATAGACAAATCAGCTTTGTATCAGTTACAGCAGATGCAACGTATAAATACCACCCGCGTTAAAGACTTTTGTCGCCAGCCTTTCAAACACGGACAAACACCTGCAGAGTCTTTGACAAATCCCTCAGTCGAAGTCTCCATCCTCCCCCCTAGAAGGGATTCCCACGGCCAACAGACCCACCAGGCTGCCTGCAGCCCCGTGCCCACCCCTCCCCTGCC
>VZRH01003102.1:129184-195565 GCA_013397555.1 Urocynchramus pylzowi
GCGAGGCGGCAGCGGGGTTGTGGGGCGGGCTTCGCCGGGTGTGGGTGTACGAGCTCGGAGGGGGGCTCGGAGGCACCGGTGTACGTCGCTTCTTAAGTTTTATGTCTGTAAATGACACGCCTGAAAGGCCCCGGGGCGCGGGGCATCCTCTGATTCCTGCGCTGTCGGAGCTGCGGGGCACACGGGGGTCTGGAGACACGGAAACGGGCTGCCTTCCAGCGAAGGGGAGGCTTTTCAGGGGGGATGTTTCGGAGAGCTCTCCTGCGGGGTCTGGTTAATAAGGGTTTCCGGTAGATTTCATAGCACAATGATAGCAGGTCTTAGCCTGCTGAGGCTACAGCTAAGGTGATCCTTTGATCCCGGCTATACTCTGCTACCAAGGAAGCATGCCTTGAAACCTGCAGTTTTAGCTTAATAAAGTCGGGGTCGTATACCCAGTATCTGAATTAATTAGGCATCCCGCTGTTTAAAGCCTATTTTTAAAATTACCCTTTGATTCGAGGAATTTGCATACATTCAGGAGGTGTCATTCCCACTTGTAAGATAGGAGTTGCTGAAGCATATTCCCACTTGAAGCACGGAAATAATAAATTAAGCGTTCACACTTATGACGTTACTTGTCTGTAAAAAAATGAGCCCACTGTATTCACAATTATCTTTCACACCACCACCCACCACCTTCCCCCCAACACTTCTAATTCAACAATACTGTCACCTTTTATGCAAACATCAGAGATCTGAAAATCATGCCTGAAACGACAAAATAGTTTGAACTCTGAAGTGAAAATTGTCTTGGCACAAATACTTACAGGAGTATGAGAAATAGTGCACACAAGCAAAAAAAAAAAAAAAAAAAAAAAAAAAAAAAAAAAAAAAAAACTGGGCATAGTGCTGCTTTGAAGAAATCCCACACCTGCAGCACTTCTTACTTGATTTCAACACAAGGAAACTCTTTGGTCTCATATTCAACATCCCTGTTTGTTTAAAAAGATGACCTTCTTTAAGGAGGGCATGAAAATGTTTGCAGTTTGTTGCTGCAATCCAAGCAAAGAGATATAAAAATAGTGATAATTGAAAAAAAAATCTATTTGGCTCTGAAAGAAAATTACTGTGGATTTTTAGAAAAACTGAAACTCTGAAAGAAAATTACTGTGGATCATTAGAAATGGATTTCTGCCAGCATTGCCTTAACTGGGAAGCTGCTGATGCCTCTGCATTTGATGTAAATGGCATTTAGGGTAGCTTGGTATGTTAGCTAGTTATTTGCTAAAATAGAAAACCCACTAAACTCATTCTGAAAGTTGAGATTTAAAGGCATATATATCCATTATAGGCATATATCCATTTCCAGGATTTTACCCTGGAATTGTAATTTGAAAATATCAGCTTTAAAAAATTCCAACACTGAAAGGAAGCAATTCAAACATTTTAGGATTATTTACATTATCTTTCTTGTAGTCTTACGTGGTCACAATGATTAGCACTCCTCATGCCAAATATTTTATCTGTTACATTGCTGCTGCTTTTAAAAGTTAATTAAAAATTTAAAATTTAAAAATTTCAGAGTGGTTACAGGTTTTGTTTATGAACATGTAAGGACTCTCAATGACAAGAAACAACCATTGCTATTGGTGGTAGCACTGTTGTTGAAGTATTACTGACTGAATGTGACTTTTGAAAAAGGAAACATGGATAAACAAGAAATTAGCCTATAATGGGGTTTAGACGTCATCTAGTGAAGTACTTTGAAATTGAACTGTTGTTAGTAAAACACTTTAAAAGTTCACTGTGCAAAAATTCTGGATGAAAATGCTGAAGTATTCCTACTCAGTTAACCTTTTAACACATTCAACTACAATTTATATTTGCATGACTAGGGCCTCTCTTGTTAATTTTCAGCATATCACCACAGTTTATACCATTCTTCTTGCATTCTTCTTTCAGGAATGCAGAGTATTCCTGAAAAGGGCAGTGAGCCCCCAGACTCACAGAGGTAGACTTGAACTGTGGTGTCAGAGAAGTGTATGGATTAATCCTGCTAGCAGTCACAAGAATAATTTATCTACTACTAAAGGTTTTGTTTTCTAGGGGAAATCTTGTAGATAATTATTTTCCCCTAGTAGTCAGCAGAGTTCTCTTGCTCGAGTTGTTGCTATCAATTAATCCATCTTCATATCACTGAAAATGACTGGATCTTTAGAAACATGGAAGTTGTTCTATTATTTGAATACAAATAAATCTGCTTTCACATTTCAGTAGATAAAAGCAATCAGCAATATTTTGAATATGCATTTAAATAGGCATTTGGGCTAAGAGAGGTTGAAGATTTTTATTGGTTTTGGTTTTCTCAAGATGTTTTCATTAGTTCAAAGTGATAAGAGAAGTAAGTCATATTTGCCTGATAGTGATGAGTGCTTGACTGCTCCATGTCGTAATCGGTGCACTGTTAGCAGCAGGACAGTCAATGACAGTTCTCTGCTACTCAGCAGTGCCTGTGTAAATGCCTGCCTTGAACATACAGTTCATGTGAAAAACAACAGGTGTAAACTCCCTTATGGTTCCATCACATGGAACTGTGGTGTCAGCCCTATATAGGTTCAGAACAATCTAATGATTCTTGTCACTACTTCAAACAGAAAATCATTTGTGTTGCAAAGTTGGCTGTTTCGAGAAGTTACGTGGAGGTGTAAGGAAATATTAGGAGCTCTCATTGAAACCGGTGCCTAAAATTGAGTTAGGAATTTGTCCTGAAAATTAAATCCAGTGAATTGAAACAAGCGATCAAAACTCTGAACATTTTAAATCCTATTGGTTCTTCTGAAAGTGGGGAAATCAGCCCTTGCTAGTTTCACTTAAGGTCTTGTTATTGTTTCAATTAGTTAAGACATGGATAAATGTTTTACTCGGAGCTCTTGGAGTTTTAGCTGTGGAGATGCCTTAGTAATCAGTAGAAACAAATGAATGCACTGACAAGGGATGTGTATGAAGTCAAATCCTACACACAGGTGGTTCCCCTGCAGACAGGATGGTAATACCTTTATATAGAACCCGAGTGTGTCCTGGCACAGGTGGTGTTAGCCAGCCTGATCTCGAAGTGTAAACAGGGTTGCACCTAGCACTTCACTCAGCAAGGATGATCCTTCCCCAGCCACTCTTTCAGCTCCATACTGCACTCTCCTTTGAGCAGCACCCTTGCATACTCCCTGTGTTCCAGCACTGGATTGCTGTTACCGGATTTTGATGGTTAATAGTTTTTAGCCATTTCTAGCCTGTTAATACCCTCTGTTGTACAAACAAACAACTTCGATGAGATCATGAACAAGCTTTCTTTTAACAGCCCTGTTTAATTCCTCATGGTTTCTGTGCCTCCAGTAGCCATTTTTTAAAACCATTTAACCAACTACTAGTTTTGACGTGATTAGCAATCTTAAGTATGAAATCCTATGTATACATGCAGAAATATAAAATGAAGATCTTATTCTATTAGAAGATACTACTGATATTACCACCACTTTAATGATTCCATTGTACAAGCACAGTATAAAACCAACTTGTAGAGGTGGAACTTCACTAGCTTCCCCATGAATTGCCAGAGTGAGGTTTCCTTGTCTTATGCAATTGAATGACTTTCAGTTTACTTGATTTACTATTCAGTTTTTCACCTTAGTTCATTTCCATTGACATGCATCATCCAGAATATTGTATTAATTTGAAAAACACTCAGTTGTAGTGAAGTATAAGTGTTCAATGCCAAATTTACTTATATTCTCATGATACATAAAGCAAAATTGCCGCCAGCAGTTGGTTTTGCTAACTAGAGAAGAATTAAATAATGACTGCAGAAACAGGTCTTACCAACGTTTTCATTTGGACCTGTTGTTGTAGGCTGCTTTGCAGGAATTACATGTGTTTCTATCTATGTTCATGTACGTGTGAAAGAAAAAAAAAGTCATGTGAATTTGTAGTTTAGAACACAATGGTAGATAAAACAGATGAAGAATTACTACTGCCTTATTTACAAAGTTTTTGCCATATGTGATAAGAGAAAGGCATAATCTGGCATTCTTAGCATGTTCAAGGTCTGCTATATTATTTTTACCTGAAATAATGTTTTCCTTAAGGAAAATATAATTGAGGAAATGTTAAAGTGGAAAGATATTCAAAAACCTGAATAATGCTTAGTTAATGATGGTCTGTTTTGACCGGTCCCAAAAAACCATATGGTGTCCCTACTTGGATATGTTACATGAAGATCTTTTTATAAAGACAATTTTATATAATCTGAGTAGAATTTATTCCTTAGCTAAAGAAAACCACAGATGTTCAAGTGTATGAAATTGCAAAGGAGGTGTTGCGGAGATGTGGAGACAAATAACTCCAGGACTTTTTTGTGCTAAGTGTTAGTTCTGGTTACCTAATTTTGTACCTATTTCTGGTTTTGTGTGACGCACATCACTGTAGTGTTTAAGAGTCAAAAACCAAGCTACCACTTTTGGGGGGGAGGGGAGGAGTTCAATAGTTTTAAAGTATCTCGGAGTCTGGGGGAGAAAAATCATTAAAGTACCCAGGTTTGGTGTAAACCTTGACTTGAAATATGTCTTATTTCAGGAGGTCCAGAGGTTAGAGATACCAACAGTTTATTAAGTTGGAAAGCAACCTGCCATTTCCAGTACTTCTGCTCCTATGTATAATTTTCTCTTTTCTCTTGCGCTATGAGACAATTCTGTTGTTGGGGTGGTTGAGCAAAAAGCAAGATCTGACTTTCCTTGAGATTGTATGACCAAGTTCTATGTAGGCTTAAACTTTTTTTGCAAGGCATAACTAGCCAGTACAAGATGTTTTTTTGCTAAGTAGATCCTCAAGCCTTTGTTGGTGTTATTCTGTCACACAGATAAACTTGAAAAACTGTAATAATCTGACAATCTGTATGAAAATAACTGCTCTTCATGTCCTCCTGTTCTTCATGTGAGTTGTCTGCTTATGTAGCCTGTGGACTGGGCTGAGGATTTCCTCTAAATGTACCAAATATGCGAATAGAAACACTGAGAACTTTTGTTTAATTTTCCACAAAATTTTCATTCATGTACACAAAAGGTAGGATGTGCAACAAAAATATTGGCAACAATACTATAATCAAGAGGTGTTGGGTGGGGGTATTTTAGTAAAAGAGCAAGTTATGTAATTTGTTGTGTTTGTAGCTTCTTCTTGCTGTTAGAAATCAGCAAAGTTACCTGCAACTCCTGGTCATCAGTCATCTTCCTGGTAGCAGCACCTGGAGTTATCAGCTTCAAATGGATTAGGTATTTACTCTAGCTACTTAAAATTTTTGACCACATGTCTGTTATTTTTAATACTAAAAATATTTAAATTGTAATTTTATGTATCTATAGTTGTCTGTACACACATATGCACACATATACATAAAATCAGAAAAATACTCTAAACTGCATAGGATGGTATAAATGGATGTGTGACACTCAAGTCACACTGTCACAGACTGTATTCAGACTTGCTGGTAGTGCTCAGTTCTCTTGAGAACTGAGTATGTTCAAAGGGTATCACTCAAAGTTGTATTTCTAGCAATACTGAAGAGCTGCCTAGATTCTGTTGAATGCTGTTGTAAAAGTCAAGGCTTTACAGAGGAGTATCACTGCTTTTCATAGTGTTGAAGACATAATACTAAAACAAAGCAAAACCTACCTATAATTTCTTTTTTTTCTTTCTAACTTGGCAAATATTGCTTTATTTCTTCTGATGTATTTGCATGCTAGACCATGCCTCGTTCTTGGGGACAGTGGCTTTCTTTTGGTGATGAAGGGGAGTTTCTGGACCCTTGACACAGTTTCTAAGTACAGTGAGGGACAATGAAACAAGCGTGCAAATTTCATGTGAAATTAATTTCTCAAATAATGTATTAGATGATGAACAGCAGTGGTGTTGAATTGGGTCTTTGTTGTGAATTGCTCCCTCAGCAAGGTATGAGACATTTAAATGGGAGGCAGCAGCAAGCAGGCATCATCCCAGAGCCTTCCCCAGTCAAGAGAGGGGAGCTTCTTTTCTGCCTGCTCAAGGGCAGTGGGATGACCTCTCAGCTGAGCAACACTCTGCTGGGCAGCAGGCTGAAGAGGATTTCCAAGGCTGTGCTTCAAGGAGGCCACGTGTATTCTGTGGTGGATTTGTGTAATCACATAAGAGCAGTGTCGTACAAAAGGTACATAGCTGCATCACTTGGCCTCCTATCTCTAAGCTTATGCAGCAAAATAATTCCTCTTAAGAAACTTGCATACAATGACTGTCTGGGCATGTGTCCACGGATTTGTGAACACGCAATAGAAAATTTATATTTTGCAATAGAAAATCCTACATTAGACTTTCAGTTTTGTTGGACAATTTTAAAATATATGTCACATAAAGAAAACTTCAAGGAGTTACTGAACTTCTAATTCAAGATATGAGGGCAGTGCCCAAGTGGTAATTTTTTCATCGAAAACAGATGAAATTTCTTTGAATTCAGCAGCTGAAAGAGTATTTTGTGATACGATATCCTTTCAGGCTGCAGTAATAATACATTAGTAGTATCTACCTACAGTAATTTAAGGTTTTAATATATTGAAGGTGGTAGATATAAATAGAATATCATAAATAGTCATGTGCATGGATTATAAAGAAATCTTGCAGATTTTAATATAGGCAGCACTGTTCAAGAAAGCTGCTTTAGCCCCTTTCTGGAATTTTAATTAGAGAAGGATAATAATAGATAGAATTAGAGAACACAGTTTAATAATGGTTGTGTCAGTGCTCCTCTAAAATAAGGCCTGACACTACTCTTATTAATACAGGGTTTGTATCAGAGAGAAGTTTTTACTTACAAAATCTGTAGTCAAAAGGGGAGTAGGGCTAAATCCCAGGTAGCTGAAAACAAGCAGTGCAGCAGAGTAAATAGTAAGAAGGCCCAAATCAGTGCACTGTGCCTTGTGCATGATGCTGTGCTGGGTAAGGAGGACATGTGCCAAATGCAACTTTTGTAAGCCACCTCATCACCACCATAATTAAATGGCTCCATCTGTCTTTGACCTGGTCTTCAGCTCCCTCTATCACCACCTGTGACTGCTGTCTGCTGGAGATGGGACAGACCTTAGGCCTGAGCAGCTGCAGTCATTCTCGTGCAGAATATGCATCTAGAGAAAAAGTCACCTTTAGAGACTAGATTTATCAGAGTGTTCAAAATACACTTCCTGCCAGAAACTGGAAAAACTAGAAAATGGCAGGACTTCCACACTGAACTTAATCCAGAGTCATGCTGCTGTGTGTATCAATCATTGGCACTGATCAAATAGCTGAACAGGTCAGATTTCAAGCTGTCAGAGCCTGGCAAATACTCTTGCTCAGCCTGCTGCTAGCATTTCCTGGGGTGGCAGAGCTGCAGTCTTCAGTATAGTAACACTCCTCTGTGGTATGTTTAAACCCTTGAAAATATTTAATAGAGCCCATTTCACCCTCCTAACAATTGAGTACCTTCACAGTCTCATCTAGGCTTTATGAATCTCCAAACTGAAACAGGTGTTGAGATACCTATTATAGTATATGCATGATACATAGCAATGTCATTTGTGAAATTCTTATTTAGTCTCTAACTAGTAATGCTTTACAAAACATTAAGATGAAAGGAGAATTAATGACTAAGAGCCCTATCTGGACAGCTTTAGTTTCAGAGTTTAAGTTAAGTTTAAAATATTAGATTAAGATTACTTTTAAATGATTGAGAACCATAAATGAAATGAGTAATCATGTGGGTTAAATACTTTCAGATGAGAGGAGTTATCCATACTTGCAGAGTTATGTCAATCAGCTGTTATATACAAGATAAACGAGAAGCAAATGCAGTAAGATCAGGCTTAGTGAGTTAGACTAGAGGAACCCAACATTCCTCTCTGGCCCAGGCAATCTCAGATGTATGATGAAAGAATAATAAATCACGACAGGGACAAAATGATGAAGGTGATGTCTTTGAGCTTAATAGCCTGTGAGGCCCTTTGCTTCCATGAATTTAGTTGCTTTACTAATTAGTCAATAGTCTTGGTACTTGTAACAACCTTTCCAAATCTTGAGATGGATTATTGCCCAGTAAAATGCCTAGTCCTGCTAATTTTATTGGGATTTTTTTTATGAACAAGACCATGCATATTCACCCAAAGAAGAGACCTCAAAAAACAAACGTGAGAGTATCTGTGAAGAAAGGGTACCTAGAAGCAGATCTCCCTAAAAGAGTAACTTTAGCCAAAACTATCATTGTAATGATCCATTTTTGTCTATCTGTATATAGAAAGAGAGGTTAACTGTGAAGACCTAGGTATCCAAATGTCCTTATTCCTACAGAGTTATTAAAAGGGAGCCATAATAAGAAATAAATAAGGAAATGACAGCATTCAGCAATCTAAGGAGCATAAGGTATGAAGTCTGATCCAAAGGAGTGTTATGCAGGACTCTAATCTAAGGATTACCTCAAGAATTTTCCACACCTAATTATGCCAACATGACACATCTAGAGGATCTTGTTTTGCTGTCATAATTAAACATAAATCTTGTATGAACACTTTATAAGTGATTTTTTGAAATTCAGGAGTTAATATTTTTATTTTTCCATACCTACTGCTGTGTCATAAAGGCCCCACAAATTCTAGAAAAGGAGATCAAAAGAAAAATATTTTCTTCCTTGGTAATGGTCCTGCTAGCTAGATTCACAGCCTGTACTGTTCTGGCAAGACAAAGTAGTAAGTTCTGAAGAAAATTTGTATTTTTCACTCTATATTATTTCTGATAGCTCAGATATCAGTGAGCAGTAAGTGTTGATCTTTTTAGGAGTGGTTGCTAGAAAATACTAGGACAGTTGTAGAATCATATTATTATTTGATAATGGGTTTGTTTTATCTATATATGTATTGTATTACACTTAAAAGTGATGAAGAATTATGCAGTGCTCTTGAAACAAGTTATTGAAGCATTTCTGTTTGTGTGATCCCTAATTTGGTACATCAGAACACTAGCAAAATTTGGGTCATGATTTACTTTGAAATGCAAGTCATTTCTGACATGGGATTATAAAGAACTAAGCCATCTGTGGTGAGCAAGGTTAGTGCCATTGAGTTCTGTGACATGCCACCTAAAGCAGGTATGTGTGGCTGTAACAGGGGTCTCAGGGACCTTAGACAGATATTTCATTTGTCTTTTTTTGTTGTGCAGATCACAGACTGCAGGGGCTGTAGGCGACCTCTTGAGGCTTTCGGATCTGTCCTCCTGTCTGAAGCAGGAGCCATTCTGAGCCTTACCTGTGCCATTCCTGGCCAGTTATCTCACTCCTCATGAACTGTCTCCAAACCAGTTAAGAAAATACACAGGAAGGCAGACTTTACAGCATTCTGCAGTGGTATGTCTTCAATAGCACTATGGTCGTGCTTACAAGCAACATATAGGCACAAAATCAGCTCATTAGTCAATAAAATTACCAAAAGTAAAAAAATTCTTGAAATTTTCCTTGTTTAGAATGAGTTTCAGTAACTTTCAGTAACTGGTAATGTCATTATTCACAAATTTGTCAAATCCGGTTTCTTCCTCCTCATCCTTTTACCATATCAGGAACTCAATCTGAGCATCTGTACAAAAGATAGGTAATATAAATCAATAGACTCCCATAAGGATAATTTTATCATGGATATATGTCCTGCAGTGATCTGCTTGTTTCAGGTAAAGCTTTTTTGGAAATGAGGAAGTTATGAAGGGTCTATAATGGTATGGCTCATGTTACAGCTTTTGATTTGGTGGTTTATTTATGAATAGGAGACTCATTTACAGGATTTCTCTTATTGACATGGTGATTTGTTGGTCTGATTTGTTTAATGTCAGTTAATGTGTTAAGAATACTTTTCGAAAGAGAACAGAAGACATGTAGAAAATACAGTTAATCATTTATTCCTCCTTTTTTTTTAGAAAATGGATATTAAAATGCAAATAATTGCTTTACACTCTACCTGTTTTAATTAAAAATGTTCTATTTTACACTTTCTATAATCAGCCATGTATAATATTATATAATTCTATTAAGCAATTCCATTGCTGGTATTTTGTTCCAATGTTAATGCCACAGTCAGCTCCACATAGTCATTATGTAAATTCAAAATAGTTTCAAACAAAATCTCCAGTTATAGATTCAGTTGCCTTTAACTGTGTGTAGGTGTGGCAGATAAAAGATTAATTTTTCACTATTCCATGGCCAAGGGACAAATACCTTTGCAGGCACTGAGAAAGACTGATACTGTCTGGCAGTGCAAGAAATGGAAATAAAGTCAAGTCCACCCTTTCAGCCAGATTCTGTACTGCCATTGAGACCATAGCAGCACAGAAGGTCTTTATCCTCCTTTAAATGTAACTATAACTCATTGGATATTATAATCAGAAAAATAAAAGTAAAGAGTTGGGGAGGATGGTTCAAGTAATTTGAAGGTGCTAATCTGGGAAACATTCTGTAGTTCAGTCACCGATTATTAAATTGGTATGCCATTTGGAAGTTTTCTTTAAGTATTATTTTCTGTATTGTACTTGCATAAGGTATTTGTGAGAAATTAAACTTACTTGTTTCAACTACATCTGCTTTTCAAAGTGACTAGAATATATATTGTCCTTTTTCAATTACTAACTCCTCAAGATTGTTAAACTGCAAATTTACTGTCACCTTTACATGTAATCATCAAAATGTGGTTAGCAAGCAGAAGAAATTAATAAAATCTAGAGCAAGAAAGCAAAAGCTAAGAAAATCAAGGCATCAGAAGAATGATTGACTGATAAAAACAGCTACATGTTAGAATTTATTAAAAATGGCCTTTTCAACTGGATTATATAATCTTCACTAAAAATAATGCATAGATGAATCATTAGAATTGGAAGGGTAAGGAGAACAAGGTCTGATAAATCATTCTTCCTTTGCATGTCAATCACTGTTTGCCTCTCAGACATTACATAATCCATCAAAACGAGCCAGCTTTGTAAATTATTGGCTATGTTCAATGCGTTTCAGTGCAGGCCCTACTTTGAATTCTCAGTTTAAAAACTGTTGTAGCACAGGGCCTGTAAGTGGGTGTTAATACCTCGGTTGAAGTTGTCTGTCAGTAAGTGAAGTCCTTTAAAATCAGTTGAGATCCTCTTTTCAGGCAGGCTGTAGTTGAGTATCTGGCATCCCTCCCTCATGTAGTCCCATTGTCCTAGGCTTAATGCCCTCTTGCAGCTGCTCTCCTTTGCTGGGGTTGTCATTTCATTTATTCACCTTTGATAACAGTTTCTACAACAGCCATGAGCTATTCTGACTGTTCAGTGATGTTATTTAATCCTCTCCATTTAGCATCAAGAAAAAAAAAATCTGTTGCAAAGAAAACTCCTACTGTCTTGATGCAAACTTACTGCACTGATAGCAAGCAGCAACTCTTACTCTTATGTGGGTGCTTCTGCACACCCAAAAGTGTCAGGTTCGAGACTTTTTCATCTTCTGGCATAAAAGTCTTCACATCTTTCACTTTAAGCCCACACAGTAGGCTACATTTCTCAGTTGTGCTTTTCCAGCTGGCCCAACTGGCCTCACCAGTTTTGTAGTCACCCAAATTGTGGCTGTATTGCACCAAACTTAAGGAAGAATGCAAGCTGGATTGGAACTCCATGACTTGTGCACTTAAAGCAGAAAACTTAGATAAAGGAAGGGCAACTTTACTGAGGAGTCAACAGTGCTTGCAGAGCTCTTCTGTTGTTTCGCAGTGCTGCCAGATGCAGTCACATAAATTCCACATTTACTGAAATTTCTTCAGAATGAGGTGTATGTAATGGTCCTGTACCAGGCTGTACTGTGAAATAAGTGTGTGCTTTTATGAGACTGGCTTTTATGTAGTTTTTTAGGGCTCTGCTGTGCTTTATGCTTTCTCAAAGCCTACAACATACTACTTCATTCTCTTCCAGCACTTGAACCCACAGTTAGGATGAAGAATGTCTGTGACATCCTTTTGCTTATTGACTGCCACAGCCTCTTTACCTTAAGTGCCGTAGTAACCCACCCTGATGCTTTTCTCTTTGGCCTAGTGAGGTGAGAAAAATGTACCAAAGCTATTGCAGTGCACATAACTTAATTGTTAAAAGCATTTTCCAGTGTTAAGCCTTTTTTCTGCTTTCTGGGAAATTCCATAATTTTTTGAAGTGTGAGTTGACACCTCTCAATGAATCAAGGGGATTTTTGCCCATAACTTTTGTACTGCACTGGTCCTTATTTCTGTCAACGGTTATTCATTTTTCCACAACTGATTGAGAACTCCTCCTTTAGATTTCACAAGATTTTTTTCTTTCACATTAATTTTGATCACTGTAGCAAATTCTTGTCCTAACAGGCCTTGTTTTCCAGTGCTTATTTTTCATCACCTTTGGTGTTCTGCAGAGATAATTTTCAGACTTAATTTTGGTGTTTCTAAATGTGCTGTGTCTTCAGTTTCTCCTGTCACATCATTTAATTGTACCACAATAATGCTTTATAAATTGTCGTGTTTTCAGGAGCTTTGCCTGACTTGCTTTATTAAATGAAAGAATTAGAGTTTTCTGAATGCTTGCACTTGTGCAGTTTGCAGAGTGCAGAAAGCTCTCCCCCGCAGAGGTTGTGCCTGCAGCCTGGGGTGTCGCTGAATCTCCTGCTGTTGGTGGCATTTTCCTGCAGCCGCGTTTGCGTTCCCGAGCGTGCCACAAATCCCGGTCAGGGAGCACCAGGACACCTCTGCACCTGAGCACCAGGCCAGGGAGGATGTGCAGGTTTGAATATCTGCACCTGTGCAGGCTTGGGGAAGGATTCCAGGTCAACCTAACTCCTCTTGTTTATTTAAGAACATCTATCTAGAAGGGTGCTGTGTTCCCAGGGGGTGATGTGAGGTTAGTTAATTAGGACACATTGTGAGATAAATTCTGCTTCAGAGTTTTCATCCATATCATCACCACTAGAGTGACACAAGAGTATGTACTGTCTGTTTACTGGTTGATTTATTTATGAATTGAGAGATTTCATGCAGACTCTGTGGAAGTCAGTAAGGTATCAAAAGATTCAGGCTTTCAATACATGCCAAATATAGAACTGCATTTAAAATCTGCTGAGATTAGCAGATCTTTCCACTAACTTCACCAACTTTTGCATCCAAATCCAAATTTGTTTCATGCAGCATGCTCCACACAAAATACAACTGTCAGAATCCAATATTTGTTCAAATTGGGAAGATAATCATGTGAATAATGAAAATTTGAATCTTGATATTTGGATGTGGGAACCACTTTTCCCTTCTGTTATATCAGTTTAACACTGATGTTTCCCCTAAATTCTGTATTTTAACGTGGGTCTGGACCCCTCTGATTTTACTAGCCAACCATTTTTTTTTTAATTGTTTGGGTGTTATTGTTAAGCCAATAGGTGGCACTGGTTAAGCATATTAGCAGTCAAGATGCAGGGTATTTTATAAAATGACACTGTGAAATCTGGCCATTATAATTTTAAAAACATAATTTAAAAAAATACATGTTGTCTATGTTCACTTAATGTATAGGTGGTTTTTATATTTGTCATCTTACTGAACTGACAACATGGAACGTTTCAGAGAAAACTATGCCTCATTTTAAATCAGGTATTGTTTGATTTGGGGCTAAAACAGAAGAGGTAATTGCTGCAACTAGAAGTTTTACGCTTATAATTACACCCTACATTTTGAATCCTGCCTAGTTAGGTCTTTTGTTTTGAAAGTGTGTTTGTTTGAGTGTTCTGGTGTAGATCACAAATTTGTAATCACGTCCTGTCATTTCTTCCTGCTTGAGAGACATATTTCAGAATTACTTACCATCTTAATGTTATTTTTCATTATTTCTTCTGACTTTCATGACAAGCAGACATTCCTTTGGGCTGAAATGCTTAGTCCAGTCTTGCATTTATGTTTTTTAAGAACTGAGAAGGTTGAGTCACACAGACTTTGTGCTCATCTCCTGAGAGAGCTCTGACCATCAGGTGGAGTGAGGACACGCAGCTGTGTTACATCACAGTAATGTTGCAGTGTTTTGCTAATCAGGATTTATTTAGATGTTTAGTTTAGTTGTGGGGTTTAGTTGAAGTAATGAATGGTCTTCAGTCTGTCCAGTTTCTTACTTGCCTTCCAGAGAGCCAGTAGAAACCTCAAGGTTGGCATGTTGTTTGGGGGAGGGACACTGGGAGAATTGACTCAGACCAACCTGTTCCCATTCCTGGTCTACCTAATCTTGGGAAGATTTGGGTGCCTATTCTAATACTCTCTTCTCACAGAAACTCCAAGGGAAAAAAATGACAAGAGTGTCTATGGAGATCATTTTCTAGGAAGGCAAGGGTAGTAGGGAGCTCAAGTATTTTTCCCCCTCTCCTACCTCTTACATGATTCAAACTCGCTGCTTGCAGAATGCTCTGAGAAATGAAAATTATTTATTATTATGGTATTATTTTCAGAGACAAGTTTTCCATAATATTTAGGGACATGTTACCTCCTAGTATTCAAATTTTGTAGTAGCACTGGTAATACACAATGCTGGTGTGCATTATCAGTGAAAAGGGCAGTTTAAAGTGATTAATTCAGTTGAACAGTCATATGAGTCAAGAACATACTAGCATTAAGAGGCTTGGCAGCCACTTCTTACTTGGCACTTCTGCTAAGTAATTTTTAACCTTAGATAATAAAAGTGCAGAAATTCTCACTGCAGTTAATAGACAACAGTTATAAAATGCCCACATTTTTTTTATATTGCAATGCATTAAAAAAAATCCTACGGTAGGAATCTGTTCTACCCTTCTATCTAATCTAAGCATTTAGAAAACTCAGAGAAAGCAAATAGCTGGGTATCTTAGTGGACATTCATTCAGGACTAGATCAGAAGTTCACTGCTCATCCAGGGCTTCCACAGTTGCACAAGAGACTCCAACATTATGTGGTAATGAATGTAACAGTGTGAACTGAGCAGGAGGCTTTGGCAGCAGAGCAGTGGGCTGAAAGACATGAGGTGAAAACCTCCAGCAAGTGTCTGTCCTGACCCACAGCAAAGCAGGACAGCACCAAGGATGGAGGAGGTGATACAGAAATTGTTTTTTCCACATGTACTGGGAGGAGCTGCTCTTTCTTGGGTGACTGCCTGGAGATGACACCTGTAGATAGCTCTGTGACCCCATATGACATTCGTTTCTGTGGTGCCTTGAACAGCTGCAAGAGCAGCTTTTTTCTTTTTTTTTTTTTTTCTGCCTGGGTTCTTCCAGGTTCAGCTGCCTGCCTCAACTTGTTATGTCAGTCAGCAGTTTTCCTGCTGGCTCTCTCAAGCTGGGTATTGCAATGTTCCTCTGTCAGTCAGAGTGGCAGGGCAAACACCCTCCCTGCTTAGGATTTTCCTCTACTTGAGGACCTTAGCTTGCTCCATGCCTGGGTACGGTTACTCACAGGTTACTTTTCCATGAACAGATTGTCAGCTTGAATGTACTGCTCCTTTGAGCATGGTCACATGGAGTTCACTGTCCCCACATTGGCACCTCCTTTGCAACACTTGACAGGAGATTGGGGCTGAGCAATCTCCTTGTTCTGCTGCATCAAGACTTGACAGAGTAGAGTCAATGTGTGACTGCAGCCCACATGCATGAAAACAGCCATTCACATCACTGTGATGACCAGTACAGCACCAGCAAGAAGATAAACTATTTGGTCTTTGAACAGAATAACTGGTGCTTGGAAATGTGCAGTTTCCATCAGTCCCATGTTAACTCTTTCTCTTCACTTGCATATACATTTTGAAGTTTTCTTCAACAGGGCTGTTTTCCATGACTTATTTTATCCCAGAGATGAATGTTTGGCAACTCTTGGTAAATGCACATAATCTGTTTACTAACACAAGAGTGAAACATGTACTTGCTCTATTAAAATAAAATAAGTGACTTTAATAGCAGAACAGCTTGTGTTTGAAGGTCAGACTTTGGCATGGGAATAGTTCACGCTGAGAAGCAGCACCTTGGCGTACTCTGATGAAAACTGGCAGTGATTTGACTGAGCCACAAGCCTTCAGAAATCACGCTGCACACAGACAGTTGTGTTGATTGGACAGGAGAAAGGATGTGGATGTGACTAATTCAGTTCAGTCCTCAGGATTACCCTGGGGAGCACGAGGAGAAGGAGGGTGCACTGGCGTTCTCTGTCAATTCTCTGTCAGCGTAGGGGTGGGCAGGACAGTGTGGTTGTGGAATGGCTTAGGAGGCAGCCACTGCAAGAGATGGCTCTTGTATGGAAGATGTGCACTCAGCAAGTCACTGTCTTATGGGTTTGGGTTTGTTTAAATACTGGAGACAAATTTAGGGTTGGGCGGGATTTTAAGTTTTCTCTTAGGTTTTTTTAGATGTAGTTTCATTCCCGCAGTTTATTGTGAACTATTATTTGTATTTCTAAGTATCAGAATTAACATTAAGAGGTGTAGAAAGCTCATCTCACAACTACTGTCTCATTTTCGCTGCTAGAAGAAAGTAATGTAGTTAATCTGTTCATCTGCAGCAGCAGCCTGGAAGGTGGAATTTGCCTGTGTGACATTGTTAGGAGCTGCCAGCTTCACAGATTTGCTGTCACTTTAAATCAAGTTTAGATTATATTTAATTAAACCAGCTTATCTGCCATACATACTAATTACCAGAGTTCATCTTAGCTATATACACTTCTGTTTCTTTAAAGTTTCAAAGCTGATTTCAAATACAGGAATTCTTGAAATTAATTAATATAAGCACCAGACTCAAATTCCAATTAGATAAGCACACTCCATTAGATATGAAAGTAGGAATAAAAGTACAGAATGGGTATGCCAAGTGTCTTATCCAGACCACAGTTCTATTTGAAGGAATGTTTTATCTATTTCATTTTTAAGATATTACAAAGTAGCACTACTCCTGCAGTGTGTTGTTTCATTTTCTGAACAAGACTGCACGCTAAGCTGCAGGGAACAGCACCATGTTCTAAAACTAGAGCCAGTGGGGTTCTGCAGTATAAATCCTATGGGCATAAACAAAAGTAGGAGAACATGGTTTTATCTGTTGTAAATCTCAGGCAAAATATTTCCCATTTATCATTTCATTATGTTTATTCTTAAATTCTGCTTTTTTCCAGTACTTCCTTTTTGCTGTTGTTGTTGTTCCTTCAACTTTGCCTATTTTATACCCCTAGTAAGACCATTCTGTCAGCTGTCACGTTTAAGTACCGGCAAACAATAACTGTGAATTGTTGCTTCCTTAATAACCAGGCTGTAGTCATGGTTGATTTTCATTTAAAAAGGCAAGAATCGTTTTGGTTTATCTCAGTAACTGAGTAGTAAGTCAGTTTTCAACAGAGTTTATTCTAATTGATCATGAAGATATGATGCTCTGTGTTTTCATAAACTTGCATACCAAAATTGACCTGTGTTAAGGAAAAAAAAAAAAAAACAGAATACATCTTCTTCTATCAGTGACTGATCTAAGGGTCTCAGTTACTGTGAAGGTAAAAAAGTGAAGTATTTCAAATAAAGCAAACTACACTTCTAGCTTTTATCACAAGGTACAGCAACACCATTGCATTGGAGCCAAAATAATATTGCTGTGTTGGCACTGTGCAACCCTCTGACTAATTAGCCTTGTTAGCTGTGTACTACATTCTGCAAGGAAAGGATGACTTGGACACTAAAGTAGGAGAGAAAATTAATGACTGTGGATCCTAAGGAGGGAGCAACTCATCCATCACGTTTATGTACTAACATGGGCAGCTCTAAGCTGAGAGTGCTGGTTTTTTCACTCCATTCCTAAATATTTGTAGGATGTGTCTGTATTCAGTCAGATTTGCAAGTGAAGTGAATCTCTTGATCATCACTATCTAATACACTTTGACTCACATCACAGGGGGGTGTTGGTGTGCATAGATTCCTTTTTGATAAAAAACAGGAAGATAATTCCAGGTTCTCACCAAATGCATTCCAAAATGTTTGTGAGGGTTGAGCTCAATGTAAAGCAAAATGCCTGAAAAACACATGGCCTGGACTTTGGGTCGTTGGCACCAGCTACTTTACTCAACAGCTTTGCTCCCACTAGCCCAGACAGGAGCCAAAGTCTTCCCAGGCAGTGTACAAGCAGCCTGGATAACTAAGCCAATCCTGCAAGTTCTGCTGAGGATCACCGCAGGTTGCAAGGGGTACTCAGGTCAGGTCACTCGGGCTAACCTACCTCCTGAGGTGCTGTCAGCAGAAACTTGGTCAGCCATGAACTTGTCCAGTTGAGTCTTGAAGAGCTCCAAGGATGGAGGAGCTTCTCCTGGTGCCCAACCTGAACTTCCAAGATGTAATATGTTATCATTTGTTATCATTGTTATCAATGTTATCATTGTCTTTGTACTCTCTGGCATGAAGAGCTTGGCTCCATCATCTTTGTAAATGCCTTAGAAGTAATTGTAGGCTGCATTGGCTCCTCTTACACTCTTCACTGGACTAAACATGCCCAGATCCCTCTATCTCTCTGTGTAGGCCATGTGCTTTTGGCCTCTGTCTCAGAAGCCTCTCCAATTCCCTCCCCTTCCTCCTGATTTGGGGTGCCCAGAGCTGGGCACAGCACTCCTGGTGCAGCCAGGGAGTGTCAGGGAGTGGAGCATAGTGACTGCCCCAGAGAAACTGAGGCTACACTCATCCAAATGTAGCCCAGAGCAGGGTCTCTTATTAACAGTGTTCAGAGTGGATGTATAAGAGCTCTGCACTTCAGATTTAGGATCTCACCTTGGACAGTCAAATGGCAAGCTGGTGATGTAGGAAGGACTTTAATGCTTCTTGGACCATTGTCAGAACACATAAGCATAGTATATTTTAAAACATTAAAGCATAATTGCATTGTATTACATTATTCCACTTAGAGGGGATGTCTTCTGAAAGCATCTGTGATTTTTTCCCACATCAAAAGTTTGTGAAGGAAGAACTGTGGTTATTCAGATAAATTTACTTAAACCTGACTGTACTTTTGAACCTTTTGGTATAGCCTTTTTACCTTGATGAGGATTTCAGGAGAAGTAATTCTCTGGATGTTTCTGGATTGCTTTCTGGTAGTGAAAATAAGTGGTAATTATACCACACATTTGTGTAATATTTCAAAGATACACTTAAACAGTGAGAAGGATATTATTCATTTGGTGTTATAAATTAAATTACAGATTTCACACTTTGCTAGATTTTTTAGGTAAAAACGTTGTAAGTCTGTGATCATGATTCTATGAACAGACATCTGACTCAAGTATATCAGCTGTGGCTCTGATTGTGGCTGTAAAGCATTGTTAGATTTGCATATATGTCTCTTATTTGCATAAATATGGGAAACATCAATCAGTTGTAATCTATTGTTTTGTTTCAGGGCAGTTAGACAAATCATACGTTACCTGCAGTAGGTGTTCTCCATCATTTATAAGTTAACACTTCATTTTTCATCACATGGCACTCAGAGCTAGTGTTTTACAACAGTTTTGTTCTATTTTTGGAAATAACTTAGCAATAGTGCTGTCTCTTTGTTGTCTCAACTCAGTTACAATGTATCATAGTCTTGTGAAAGAGAATGAAATTTATTATCTATACAAAATTTCACTACTAACCAAATTTACTTCATATTTGACTGTATTTGTAAATGGTATGTTTTTATATAAATGTGTTGAGATTAACTTGGGCATACTGAACTTAATAATAATTTTGGTGTCATTGCCATTGACACTTCATTATCAAACCATGTCATTTTGCATGGCAAGAATTACATATCAGAACTGGGTATTTGGTATTATAGGAGAAATCACCTGGGAAAAAGATAAATAATGCTATTCATGATAAATAATGGTTTTAAGATACTGTTAGATTAAAGATGGTGAAGATGGTGATGCCTTTGAGACAATGTTGTTAGTTCATGTTATTGATTTGTTTCTGAGTACTGAGATCTCTTTCATCTTTGGTATATCTCTTTTTTCCATGGTGTTTCTTATTTGTAAAATTCAGCTTTTTGGAAACTAAATAGAAGTCAAAATGATAAAGAAATTCTGACTGCTGAATTACAAAATGAATTGAGCTCTGCTGAATTGTAATGTGCTGCAACATTAAAATGTGTATGAAGCATAACTTTGACACATACATATATTTACATGTGCTAATACTTCCATGAGTTTGTACAACATACAGTTTGGGGATTAGATCCCAGCACTTGATTTTCATTAGCATTCTGTGTGTGTTAAGGGTTTGTTTTTAAGTGAAAAATCTGTATCCCTGACTAAAAGAAGAATTTATATAAATATTATTAATAGCATCTTTTTCCACAACACAGATACAATAGCAGAAAGGAGAGCCCTAAGAGAACATGTGTATCCTAAGCTGAGAGAATTCTGCAGAGAAAACTACGGCCTGGAATTTCAGGTAGGTTTCGTTGTCTTTAATCCTGTATTACTTTATCTTGAAATTAACTCTCTTTAGAACAGATAACATTTTTCATTATCATTGTTGAAATAGAAAATTACAAAAACTCTATTTCACAGAATCACACACAAAATTTTTGGGGTTGGAAGGGACCACTGAAGGTCATCTAATCCATTCCCCCTGCTAAAGCAGGTTCACCTGGAGCAAGTTGCATAGGATTGCATCTAAATAGGTTTTGAGTGTCTCCAGAAAAGAGGACTCCACACCCTCTCTGGCCAGTCTGTTCCAGTGCACTGTCAC
Organism: Urocynchramus pylzowi; assembly: GCA_013397555.1. Taxonomy (NCBI): domain Eukaryota; kingdom Metazoa; phylum Chordata; class Aves; order Passeriformes; family Fringillidae; genus Urocynchramus; species Urocynchramus pylzowi. The sequence continues at coordinate 149,975 of VZRH01003102.1, forward strand.
CCTCATAGTAAAGTTCTTCCTCATATTTAGGTGGAAATTGCTGTGCACCTGTTTCTGCCCATTGCCTCTTGTCCTGTTGCTTGGTGCTACCAAGAAGAGCCTGGCTACTTCCTCTTGACACCCACCTTTAGGTTATTTGTGTGCTTGGATAAAATCTCCTCACATTTGTATCTTCTCCAGGCTAAACAGGCCTAGATCTCTCAGCCTTTGATGTACTTAAATTATTTTACAAGCAGATTTGAGGTGAATTCTGAATAGATGAAAAAGCACCACCTCTGGTTTAGATATTCAGAGTATATAAGAAGAAATAATGTTACATCTGAATTACTGTGTTGTGTTTCTAGAAACCATATTTAAGTTCCACTGTAATGTGGGAAATAATTTAACCAGGTAAATGCCGAAACATTATCAAAATGAATTGAACATGGTGCATTTTTATTGTGATGATGGAATGTGACTATGGAATTTGCTTTCTTTAATGTCAGCTGTAGCATTCCCATTTTTTCAGTAAGTTTATGTTTTTCTCTCTTTCTATGGGAGACATAGACTCATTCACGTCTTTGGCAAGAGCCAATTGATAATAAAAAGAGTTGTATTTGATTCAAAACAGGTGTGTTTGGCATCACTGTTAAAGTCACTGGTACTTTAAATCAGGTCTGTCCTAATTCACAGTCCCTTGTATGACAGCAGGCCTGGAACCATTTCTCTGCTAAGAGAAACAAATGCAGCTTGTGATGTTGTAAAAATGTTGTTCAGTTTTCCAAAAATTCTGGCTCTGTATCCACAAATTTTCCTTGCATACTTAGTGACCCCAAAAATTCATCTCTCCAGAGTGTAGCTGGGAAACAGCTAATGCCTTTTATGCAACATCCTGTTCCTCCCAGTGTATTATTCTTGATGCACATGCAGCTGATTTTTAATCAAAATAACAAGTTCTTAAATTAGGATATTTGGTCTTAATTCCCTGAATCACAGTGGAGTTGCTGAATCTGCATGGTGGTAAATTCCAGTGATTTTTGATTATGGCTATAAAAGAATTTCATCTGAAGGTCCTAGCTCATCAGCTGATTGGGAAGTCCCAGCTGCACTGGTACATGAAAAGAATAGCAAAAGATATTCAAATAATATTTTTCTTGTATTACTACCATGTGATATTCATCAAAAATATCAACCCCTTATTTCTGTTATCTTTGAGGAGACTTCTTGGTGGAGGAAATGTCTCTTCCAAGTAGATCATAACCCACTGAATTCTTTGTTGAGAGGACACATGTCTTTCTTCTAACAGATCGTAACGTAGTCTCTAGGGGAGGAACAATTAACTTTACTCTAGTTGATATTCATGGAAGCAAATTATTTTATTATATAGTTTCAACACCAGCATCTTTATGTGATAAGAGGTCTGAAAGACAGCTCTACTGACACAGTTCAGAAAACTGCTAGAAAGCTATCACATTTCTGGGGAAGCAAAGTAGGAAGATGTACAAAAATAACCAAGGAAAAATAGCAAAGCCTTTTAAAGATCCTCTGAGGTAGGCTTTAGTAGGACCTTTTTTTTTTGTTATTCCAGTCCTGATACACTAAATTTCTTAGGTTAGCATGCAAAATCAAGACCACAGTTTTTAGTGCAGTGTTAAAGTATTACGTAATTTTCAGATACAGGGGTAAATTTATATTTCTCTGTCCAGAGCAGAGCACATAACTTTTCATCCTGATATGTAATCTTCTACTGACCAAACAAGAGCTACCTCACATGTGACTACCAAAAATACACTGTTCAGGACACCCTCTACCTAAGAAATCATGACCCAAATGAAAAGCATTTGAGTACATGCATTACTCCAAGTTCCACGGAGTCACCTGGCTGCACTCAGAACTATTTCAGTTGTTGCAAAGCATGAGATCTGATGAGACCTTTTCTTTGAAGTTTTTGGTGTCCCCAGGGGTTTGTTCAGTAAAATATTTACTCTTGCAGGACAAAATTGGATCATGTTAAAGAAACCATGCACCAAAACTGTTACCCCATAAAATAACAAACAGCCACTGAATCCCTGAAATTATCTTGTACTCCAGGGAGTTTCTTCTTCACATTTTCAGAATTAATGTGATTTCTGAATAGTTAATTAAAATAGAAATTGCTTTCATGTTTCAGAAGAATCTCAGCAGCACAATAAATTCATTCAACAAGTAATTAAAACATTTTTTACTGTATGCTAAGATCGGTATATAAGAGATTTTATAATGAGTATTTAAGTTTTATCATACATCATGCAAGTAATCACAGATTAATACAATGTGAAGTTCGATAATAAAGTTGTATTAATAAATAACAGAAAGTAGAGAGGAAGAATGGAACACTTTTTTTTCCTAATGAGACTAAAAAGAAAGGACAGAAAATAAATCTGTGCAAGTGAGGGAAATAGGAAGGTTATTTGAAATGCAGTTTTGTAGAGCAAAAAATGCATGTTCCTGCAAAATTTTTCAACAGAGTCTCTGTAAAAAGTAAAGATATTGAGTGTATTTTCTTGGCAGTGTAAGCTACACTTACACTGCCAAGAAAATACACTCAATAGCTTTATTTACACTCAGTGCATAAAATACACTCAATATCTTTATTTACACTCAGTGCATTCCATACCTGGGTTTTTTCACTCATCATGAGTCACACAGGACACTACCTGTCATGTTGAGTAACAGTGTGCCTGCTGCAGCAAACACTGATATGAGTCACAAACTTTTAAGGCAGAAATAATCAATGAGACTTTTGGTAGTGCAATTACACATTGGCATTAATAGCTCTAGGATTCGGTCTTAAATCGTGGTATTGGTAGAAGAAATTTCCCAAGAAGATTGACCAGCTGTAAACTGCTGAAATTTAGTTTTACATCAACTCATTATTAGTTCTTATATTAAATCTTCGGGCTAATTTTATAATCTGTTTGGACAACAGCTAATTTTATGATTCTGTTTCTTGCAGAGTGCTTCTACAGAACAAACAATATTAAAATAAACTGTAATTTTGTAATATATTCATGTATTAAACATTCATGTATAAAACTATTTTGATTGTTTTTTAAACCATCCATTTAGATTTTTTTTTTGTTAAAGTTACATACAAGATGTTAAGAATCAGTAGTAAATGAGAGACTAGTCGCCTGCACCATGAGTTTTGTTCCAAAAGTAATTCATACATAATGATCACTTTTTTTTTTAAATTTGATTTCCCACTGTAAGAATTCAGCCTTTTAGTTGAAATGCATAGTGAAATCACAGGTCATTACTTAATTTGTTCAAATAAGTATAACATGAATAGTTTCTTCCAGGAGCTTGTTTGCAACTAATTAGGGTCATAAAACTGAGTCTGTGGCTAAATATGAAAGGCTGGACAGCAAGCCCTCTGCCACTGCATATCTCTACAGTCTCTGCTTCCAAAGTACAAGGATCAGCTAACAAAGGAAGTATGATAATGTGAAACCATTGCTATTCTTTCTTTTGAGCCATGTGCACAGGACGAGTTTTTATCCTGTGGATACAAGTGACACTGAGTGTCAATTCGTGGTCTTGACTGTGATCCACAGTGAGATTCCCTTTCATTTTCATGGAGCCAGGATTTTTTTTTTCGATTCTTTTGTCATTATTCTTACCTACCCATTATATGCAATCTAGTAGCAAATAAAAGCCTGCATCAAATCAAGGTCTTGTCATGCTAATCTCCATATGACTGTGAAATGAGAGACTCTCGCAGGAGGGACTGTCTGGGAGGGAGAGTAAGAGGCTGGAATTCTCATTTGTATGAGGAGACCCTGCCAGTCTGTGTGAGGACTGGATGTAGAATTCATTGCTTTTTACCACACTGAAGAGCGAAGCTTACTGCTCAGGATGTTGGCAAAGCTCATTTTCAATTTGATTGGTAGAAAGAGCATATGGTAAATAACTATGTTGGATACTGTGTTCCAGGTCATAGACTTATACTGGGGAGTTGAAGCAGATGAATGGGACAGTCCTGAGCTGCAGAAGACTCGCATGAAGCTGCTTGAAGATTGCTTGAAAAGTTCTGCAGGTCCATGTTTTGTTGTGGGTATAAAAATAATGTTTTACTTTACAAGAAAAATATAATGTTATCTATCCTAACATGCATGATTCAGTAACAAATGTGTGATTTTCTTCTTTCTAAAATACTTTATGCTCATTGCTGTGCATTTGCTATGCAAATATTTCCCTATGCAGCTCTGTAGATTAACAGTGATTACTCAGTATTAGTGGAGAGGAGAGAAGGATCTTTAATGATCAGTCCTCATAGCAAGATGGGTATGACTGTACTACTATCACAACAGAATTATTGACAACTTGTTTAATTAATTCTTGGTACTTCTCACACGTGCATTATCAGCTGGCCTGGAAAGACTTACAAGAAAGCAGCAGCAGCAAAGAACTATCTGCTCTGATCAGCATTTGCTGTTTCATGTCACAAACCCAGGAAAATTTAGTATGGCAGGTATTAGAGACTGAAAAGACTGGAGGTCAGTGACAACCTGAGGAGGCTCTGAGTCTGTGATATCACAGAATCACAAGGTTGGAAGAGACCTTCCAACTGACACCTAACTAACCTAACACCTGACACCTCAACTAAACCATGGCACCGAGTGCCACATCCAGTCCTTGTTTAAACACATCCAGGGATGGTGACTCCACCACCTCCCCAGGCAGGCCATTCCAGAACTTTGTCACTCTTTCTGTAAAAAACTTTTTTCCTAACATCCAACCTGTATGTCCCTTGGTGCAGCCAAGGACACAGCAGTACATGACTCTGTCCTCTGGTTCTGTCAGTTGTTGCCTGGAGAAAGGGACCAATCTCCACCTGACTACAAGCACCTTTCAGGAAGCTGTAGAGAGTGATAAGGTCACCTCTGATACACTGCTAGGCAACTGATTGTTCTCTCCATGGTCACTTGCTAGACTTCAATACAAAACAGTCTTAAGACCATGCCTTCACTATCCCAAATTTTCTTCTCTATAATATATTTGCCAAGAAAATACTTTACAAAAGGTACAGTTTTTCTCCTTCGTGTCTGAACATAGCTAAGTCAACTCTAATTCTTAGTCTTGTCATAATAAAACAGAGAAAAAACTGCAGGTCCTTGAATATTTTTTTACGTGAGGAATGTTGAAGATTTTGTGAACTGAAACCACAGAATCCGGTGGGATGGAAGGGATACAAAACACTGCCTGCTGGGAAAGCTGGAGATCACGTCTCTCCGTGCCAAAGATCAGACAAGGAGCAACCTGTAGCATGTGTCATTCTGTACTTCTATCACACCCTTAAAACCATCTCTCTGGCTCTCATTCATTCACCTGTTTGCCTCACTTCCTTATTTAGCTTCAGAGCCCTGGAGGACAAAGGCTTTACCACAAGAACCCAGCGTCTGGAGTACAGAGTCTGGGCTGGGTTTGATGCTGTCATGACACTGCTTTTCACAAGCACACACTGGCCCAGATCTCTAGAGAGTTTGGGTAGCTTTCATCTTGTGTGACTATATTTAGTTTTCTGGGTTTATTTTTCCACTTTCTATCTTCCCTTTGATGAAAAAACGGAGTTGGAACAGAAAGGCATGGAGGCTTTCATGTAGCAACACCCAGTGTCCTTAGACATGGATTTGTAAAATCTCTGGTAGCAAAGGAAACCCTGTCATGTACTATTGCTGCATATTTTAGCAGCTCAGAGTCTTGAAGCTTTTAAGAGCTGCCTGCTGATATTGTTACTAAAGAAATCAAGCTGAATCAGAATTTTTAAACAGAATTAAAGAGTTAGCAAAGAGATTGCAGTGAGCCAATGACTTCAATATTTATTTCAGGTTTTCCAAGTATGGGCCAAAGTAGTAGCTCTCCCAGTGACTAGACTGGCTAAACCACAGAAATCTGTTTATGCACGTTTATTTTTCACTCTGCTGTACCAAAGTGAGATGGGGTTTATTTCATTTACAACAAAAATTGAAGATGATTCTACTCCAACAAGCATAATTATTTTTAATTTATAGTAACATAATGAAAAATTGACTTTGGCACTGCAGGCCTTGGGCAACTTGCCATTTCTTGAGAAAGTTCTATAAAATGTGCCACTTCTTTGCAGCTGGTGTTTTTTTTTTTGTGGGTTTTGAGGGGTTTTTTGTTGGTTTGGGGTTTTGGTTTTGGTTTGGGTTTTTTTTGTAGTTATCAATTACTCCTTTTTGAATTGAAACAGAGATCTGGGATTAAATTGAACTATTCAGAATTATCTACTTGATATATACTGATTTTAGAAAGTGTTTCTTTATGGCAATTTTTGCCTGCATTGTAATATTGGATGGAGAGAAAATGAAATTCAGTCCTTAAATTAGTGCAGTGAATAAGATGGAAGTCCCAAGCTTTTCTCCAAATATGAAACAACATAATCAAAATTAACACATACTCATAAATACAAGGAGGAGACAGTTCTGAAAAAAATGCAAAACTAATTTCCTGTGAACATGGACTTTGGGAATGTTCTTAACTGCTGCCTCACCTCTATTAATACTTGATTCAGCTCAGGGAGAGGAAAGTTGTTTGGACTTTGGTTAGGCTGGGTTATTTGTTAGATTGTGGTTTTTATTTGGGGTTTTTCTGCCTATAAAATCAGTGCCTGTTACCATTTAAAACATTTAAATACTCATAGCTTTTACTGTAGCTAAGTACATACCATGCTATTTTTGATCTACAGAATAATTTATGAAGACTCATTTATGAGGGGAAAATACTTTTCATACAAATTTTATGCAAATATCTTGTCTTCGGAATCTACATCGGAAGATTGAAATGCAGCATATTTATTAAATTGTGAACTGCTTAAACTCTACATTGCATAACAATACCAAAGAAAAAATTTATTTACTATATCACTGGAACCTTTACATTTACATACATCCTGCAAATTATAACACATAGGTGCTTTTCCATCTGCCTGAACTGCTGTCCTTGCATGACTATGTCCTGAAAGATTGTAAAATGAAAAAGAGAAATGGAAATTACATGTCCATCTGTTACCTGTAAAGGTTTGCTCAATTAATGCTTGGGATTGTACAAACCTTAAAGGTTATCTCCACCTATCATTTAAAACATCTGGGCCAAAGAATATTAAAAACAGTCTCAATGTACTCTGAACAGCAACTGGAATTTACATTGCCCTCTCAAATTACCAGCAGCTTGTTCTTAATCTGAACCTGTTAAGGGTATCCATAACCAGTTCTCTCCTTGTTTGCTGATGGAGAGCAGATGACCACTTAGAGATATGAGAATCACCAAACATTTTGAATTGGGTCTCACCATGTCCTCAAGAGTTGTCACATCTGAACAAATGTAACCTGAGCTCTTGCATCAGGCCTTGTGTTTTCACTGGTCTGCTGAAACCAGTGTACCCAGGGTATTTCTGAAGCTCCTCTTTCCACAGACCTGCTGGGGGTGTATAAAAACTCTTTTCTGCACTTTCAGTCCAGGGCAAGGGCAGGAGGAAGCAACTGACTGGCGTGAATTGAGGAGAACCACATGAATCCCTTCCTGAACAGTTCCTAGGGAAGCATAACACTATTTCAACTTCCATAGACCTAAAGAACCTAGCATTACAAATTTGGAATTCCACTAGGATTTTAAAAGAATATTAGCAATTTTCAGTATTTGGCATGCCCTTAAATCACACTGAAATTGAAGAGGAAGCATGGTAAATTATGGAGTGGAATGTTTCTACTGTTTGTGTCTTTGTGTTCTTCAGTATAATGCATGCTTTAATTGTTCCATGAAGTATATTGCTGCAGTCTCTGCTTAGTACAAATGGTTGATAATTAATTTTGGGTGCATTCCAGCTGAGAGAAAATTCCAAATTATATTATTCCTGCTTTGCTGGATCTCCTCAACTCCAGCTTCAGTGCTGGTGTTACTTTAAGGTTTATTTCTAATGTAAAAACTAAATACACACAGGGTCTGGAAAGCCTGAGTTATGTTTTGCTTTTGCTTTCCTGGGAAAATCACTACACACTTTAAGTTAGGGAGGCAAAAGTCAGTCAAATGTGTCTGTACTAAAACATCCAGTTCAGGGGGAATGCTAACTACCCAGTGCTTTTGGGGAATTCAACAGAAGTTATCAGTGCTTGGGCATTTCAGTATTTAATTTTCCCCAAGGACACAGCTCTATTTGTTTTTATATATTTGTTTTTAAGTGAATGAAGATAAATACATCGAGCCAGACATGGCAGAACAGTTCACCTCTTCCAGTAAAGTAAATTCCAAGAAAAAAAAATCAAATTATTACTTTCCTTCTCACTCTACATCTGATTTAAAAGCTATCCAAATAAGAACTCCATCTTATATAAGTGGGTTTGGGGTCATATCAGGAATGGTTCCATAGGACTTCTTGGCATTGGTCTGGAGTAAAGTGTATGTCTGCAGACATTAATCCTGTTTTAGATGGACTTGGCCAACAGGAAAGATTCTTCTGTAAATAATCAAAATAGAGCTTTGGGTATTTTGAAACCCTTCAAAACAGACAAAGTGATCACTTTTAAAGACAAAATATGCAACTTTCCCCCCAGCAAACTTTGGTCTTCTTTCACAGCCTCCAGACTAAAAGGCAAAGGATGTCTATCCCTTTCCCTATAGCTTGGCTCTGAACAACACATATACACAGAAAGTGAAATCAAGCACGAGGGGATATTACATGATTAAGCTATTGTAAGTGAATTCCTTTATCTGCTTTAGGGATGGGAATGCACTTTCCTGTGAATCATCTGTGATTCTCTAAATCTTAAATACTTACCCATTTCTTATACTTAGCCTATTGGAAACAGGTACAAGATTGATCAGACAGCTTTTCCATGTAACACAGAAACTGCATGGATTTTTATGCAGTCTAAAAATAACTTGCATTTTCAGTCAGAAGACTGCACTTATTTTCTGTTAAGCCACTGTACTTCTTTTTCTTGACATAAATACAATTTCTGGTGCTGTGTTCCAGAAAGGTTAAGTATTATATTTAAAATGAATGACCATATTAGCAAGAATAAGATTAACATGAAGTCATATTTCCATCATTCTATGTAATGTGTAGAGGAAGAAATAGGCTGCATAAGATTTATGCAATTTATTTTCTCATGACCCTCAAGAACTTTACCAAACCATCTTCTGAGGTAGTACTGTAATCAGTTAAATGTAATGATCTGCCCTGCAAATGAATCTGTAGGTCAGAAATCCAGCATCAGCTATTCTGCAGAAATGAGAGATATGGAGGGGATTCTAAACCTTGCAATGCTATTTCTGTGTAAAGAAAGAGCATACTTTACAATATTTAGCAGGCAGCTGGTAAGTTCAAAGAGAGATAGCGATAGTGCTGCTTGCACCTAGCATATATTCCTTTCCTTTTCTCAAATATGGACATCCAGTTCAGAGATTCTTTGGTTCTCCAATAACAGACACAGAAAGAAGCACCTACCCAAAAAATAACTAGCTCACTTTTCAGTCTGATTATTGTTAAATCCAGCTAGCAGTAACAGGATCTTTTTTATTTATTTATTTATTTTTCTCTTTTTTTCTTTTTTTGAATGATTATCATGTATAATTTCGCAGGATCCCTCTTTCTTCAATGAAAGATGCTAATTTACAAAGTAAAATAAGAAAAATAAGAAAAGTAAAATAAGTAAAATAAGCAAAAGTGTCAGTGATAGTGATACTGTTACACATCCTTAAGTTGTTGCCTCTTCTCTCTTAAAATATTTGCATTCAGTGCAAGGTACTTTTTTAGAGTTGTGTCCTATTAAAATGCAATGTAATAAGCTTCTTTCTTTTGTAACTGGAGAACCTCACAGAGTAACTTTATATTTCATTCCACCTTGAAAAAATGAAGTATAGAACATTTGCTTACAAAACTAGGGAGACTGCAATTATTGTGGGTAAATTACATTTTCTTTTCTTGTTAGCTGTTTTGCATAGTATAGAAATTATTTTAATGCTTGAAACTGTTGTAAAATGCTTTAGTATACCAGTGCTGCTCATGGCTGGAAACACAGTTCATCAGCTGGCCACATGCTTTGGCAGACTGTATCCTCTGTCATACAATTGCATGGCACAGACAAGACAGTGTTTTCATTCAGGTGAGTGGGATTTTTTTTTTTTTTTTTTGCTATGTTTTTTTCATTTCCATGGACATCTGCTGCAGAATTTTTAAACTTCTGGCTAATGATCTGACCCATTACCTGAAGGCAGTACTTAACATTCACTGTTTGTATACTTACCATTAATTGGAAGTCAAATAACCTACTATGTAAAAATTAGTGTTAGAAAAGTCATGAAGATACCCCATTAGAAAGGCACTATTTCATTTTTAGCTCTTTGCCTCACCATTTAAGACATAAATACCATCCCAAAATGGGAATGCAGAAACTAAGCTGCATTTCTGATAAATAAAAGAAAGAGCATATTTCTCAGAAAATAAAGATATGGCCCCTTCTTGCACACAAAGTATACCAAAGAGGGCAGTAAGAATGCAGAGGAGTGCCAGCTTTGGACTCCAGGGTGTGGTGTCCAGAAGCCAGTGCCCTGTCCTCCCAGGGACTATGCTGAGAGGCTCAGAGTACCTTCCTCCTTTCTGATATCTGTGTGCCTGGGTACTCAGGAAGGCACATTAAACAGCACTAGTAGGAGAAGCTTTTCTCCATTAGCCACTCTTCATCTGTGAGATGCAAGACAGGGTTCCAAATCACAATCCTTTCTGGCTTGGATGAGTGTTGGCATTATTTTACAAAGCAGGGAAGGTTACACCACCATGCCTTCCTCTAAAAGACAATATTGATCTCCTTACTGTTTCCAACAAAGGTGCATTCCCCATTCTCTGTAAGAAGGGTAGTGATTTCCACAGACAAGGTTATTGACTTCAGTCTGGGCTATGTGCTACAGTCTTTTAGTAAATCTAACCCTTTTGATTTGTTTTTCTACCCACTTCCACTCTTGTCAAGTGTTACAGAACCTGTCAGAGAGTTGACAGAAATCTGGACTGCTGTAGGAATTACCTGCAAGGTCCTGAGCTTTATGTGAAAGGAAAAATGTACATGCCTGTCAAGAAATCTCCCATGCAGTTTCAAAAATAGAGGAAAATGAGAATAACACATTTGTTTGGAGGAGAATCAGGGTGAGTGAGCACCTCAGATCTTTAGGCAGAAGTAGGCAAAATCTCCAGGTCTTCCTCTGTGCTATCTTTATTTGCTGACCTCTTCCCTAATTATATTCCCTTTTTCACTAATTTTCTCACCTGCATCTATGCTCAGGCTGATCAAAGACCCAGCAATAATAAGCAATGAAGGAAATGGCAACAAAATTAACTAATATGGTGTTGCATGATCCTGTAGAAGACAGGAAGATTGTGGAGGAAGACCATTGATACTTTCTCAGCCAGGAGAAAGTTCTGATGAAGCAAACTGTATCAGGGAAGTAGGTCATGAATTTCTTCTGAGGAGGCACATTCACTGTATGATAGACTGGTAGCTCCTACACACTATGTCCTGAGAAATTACTCATCCTTATTTCATCCTTACCACTATGAAGAAGCTTTGAGATTTAAAAATACTGCACTGTGGGTGAAGTTCAGGGTTGAGAGAATTGGCTCATTTACAGCCAGGTTTGGCTGCTCTCTTTAATTTTCTGAAAGACAGGTCAAGCATCAAGAAACTTCACCATCATTTTTTCTTTTCTACGCCCTTTATGTCAGGAGCTGTACTCACAGCAAAACACTTCAGTACTTGCACCCCATCCTTCCAGTCCCAGTTGCAGTCAGTTTTCTTACAAGGTAGTTCAACAGTCCTTTTTGTTTTCCATGAAACTGAAACCAAGACCTGCCTCGAGTTTCTGAAACTCACATAGTCCCCCCAGGGTGCTCCTGCAGCGCCTCCAGGGAAAAAGAGAAAACAAAAATTAGGGCATGGTGCTGTGAAACAGCACACTGCAATGTTTCTCAAGCCAGGGAACATAAATATATATCCGGGCAGGTGGAAAAACAATTCTCAGTAAAGAAATGTCTTTATTATGCCTTCAGTTTCCTATTCGCTTCAGCAACTTCAATTAAAAACTGTATTTCTTGTGTTTTCTACAGTCAGCTGAAGCTCTAAAATTAATTCTATTTATTCACAGCTTCAACCTATGGAGGAAAAGCAAATGAAAATGTTTGATACTGCCTATGGCATCACTTTTTCCCTTAAAAACTAAAAAGGACAGACAGTGTAAAATAACAGTTTCATCACTACTGATACATAAATACACATCCTTTGCATATCAAAATAGAAATACTCAAAATAAAAGGCTTATTTTGCAAGCTATCATTAGCCTCATTTTATGGATAGGCAGTCTGAGTCAGTTTCAGGAACTTAAAAGTTTCCATACTGAGATGTAGTAAAAGTAGGAGAGAGGATTTAAGAGATCTGCAGCAGCTCTGATGTTCTGTCTGATAAGCTGCACTGCCTTACAGCTCTTGGCAGAGAAGAAAAATGCTGCTGTAAAAGACACTTTGACCTGTACATCCGAGAAATCACAGATTATGACATTTTTGTGTTTTTTCCATATTTTTAATTTCTAGTGGTATTTTTGTAATTTTGGGAGGATTAATACCAGTGCAACATAACTTTTCTCCTTTGATAGGCCAGAAAAGCCATCAAATGTATTTACTTATTTGGAGGACATTTTCCCTGTGTTTCTATCATGAGGTTCTTACACTGTACCTCATTGCAGCTAGAAGTACAATAAAAAGGAGTAGAGACAGTTATTTTCAGGACATCTCCTGGGCACCAGCTACTCTGCAACTCCAGCTTCCTAAAAGTTGGCTTAGTTTAGGCATAGTATTACAGCTTCTTCACCTTGGTTTCAGTTTCTGGTACAATGGCTTGGAGTTTGCCCTAATAAGTAACATGTATATTCCATTGAGATAAATTGAAGTAAACATACTTTTCTGGCTTTAGGTCTGATGATTCACTATTGTTTAGCTATTAACATTTCTGCTTTGAATTTGAAATAAGTTGGCTATTGTTCCCTTAAGTTATAAAAAAATAATAAAATAGAACATTCTTTTTTGTTTGTTTTTTGGTAGTAAATTCTTGGTTTCAAGGCCTGGCAGGCAGGGACCCAGCTAATCCTGTTATTTTAATTTTCTTTTTTTTTCCCCAAAAAATATGTCTGACTGGACCTGCACATTTTATATCACATAAGTGATTTCTGCAGGATACTGTTAGAACAGAGTTATCATGTACTTGCAAGAAACCAGAAAGAGCTATAGTTGCACTAAATTTCTTAGGATGGAATGTTAAATAGAAGGCCATTAAAAACTGGTATCCTGACCATTTGTTTCAGATTTTCAAGATGTAGTTTATTGTATATTTGGTTATATCAGTTAAGCCCACATTTCTGCAGACAAGGAGGGTAAACATGCCAACATGTTACAATTCTGTTTGCCTTCCTTAAATTGAATGGCTTCCTAGGCAGGTTTGCACATGCAAATGTGCTGTCTTACCACCTCCAAATTCAATATGAAAGACAAGACATAGAATGTAGTCAGCATGCATGTAAAAAGTAATATTTGAAAACAATTGAGCATTTCTTGTAGTGATGCTGAAGTGATCCTGTCTCCATACATACAAATATAGCAATTGAAAGAAATAAAAGGGTATTGGAATCTGATTACAGTAAGTATGTCTTTTAGAAAAAATATTTGGATTAAATCTGAGGACTTCTAAGCCTGGTGCTAAATATAAATGTCAATATTTCACTTGCTTTTTTTTCTTTGTGTGTCTCTTTTGTCTAAAGAAGTCTGATCCACTACATAGTAACCTAAGTTTTATCAACTAACACATGTGTGAGCATCCCAGTAAGCAGTAGAGAAAAAAACTTACTTGTCTGAGAAGAAATGGCTATTTGACTGAAAGGTGTGGCTTTAAAGAGGAAAAAAAAGGTTTTATTTCATAAGAAAGATTTTACTACAAAAGGGAGGATACCTAGAAGCGAAGGCTGAGGGTGCGGGGGGTTCGGTCTCTAACCCCAGGATAAACAGAAGGCAATGAGTAGTAAGTGACCACAGGGGAGAGAGGGATCCAGAGGACTTTGTAGCCCTTGTTAGTCATGCAAACTGTGGAAAGATAGCATTCATGTTCCTGTTGCAGTTAGTATTCAGTTGCCTGTACAGTGCTATGAGATTGCTTGCACAGAAAGGAGCTGCAGTAGCAGGGCCTTTGATGTGTGACTGTGACCCCATTACTCATGCTCTGAGGCCTGATGAGTAAGGTTTATACCTGGTGACCACAGACTTGCCCTCCTTCCAGTTCAGGGGAGGTTTTCAAACTGGGCTTTTGCACCATGGGTGTGCTTTGTTTCATCCTTTGCTCCAGGTGGTTGCCCACAAGCTACAGCAGATTTCTGTGCGAGGCCTCCTGCTGAGGCATGGCATGATCCAGACTGCAATCCAGAGCTCTCCTGGGAATGGTAGAAGGACACCTCTGGGACATCAGTAAGACCAGCCTTTCCCAACCCCTGACAACAGATGAGCTTAATACCCCACAGTGTTTTAAAAGCACTTAAATCCCTCCAGTTTGCAGCCCACAGTGTGAAGCATTGAGCGCCTCTTCAATAATGTGAGATACTCATTCTCCTAATGGAGCTGTTCCTCTTTGAATAAGTGATCTTAGTCTTAAATTTATATTAATTTAGCAGGCTAAAATGTGAGTCACTCAGGATGTCATCACAAGGGATCAAGGCTTTCCTCCTTCAGTAGTGAGCAGTTTCTGTAAGGATAGAGCTGAGAATTAGGAACAAACAGCTTCCACTGCATACCTGTCCCAGCCCAGGCTTAATTCCCTGTGTCACTTGGGGACAGTAATACTTCTAATTTCTCATGGATCTTGCACAACTAAATTGTTTAAGGAATGCTTAGTCCTGTACACAAGGAAGTATATTAAGTTAAAAAATTACCTGTGGTTAGATTTGATTCCTTCAAAGATGATTTCTTGAATGCTTATGCTTCAAAAAGCTGACAATCCAGGGCTGCTCTGAGCAAGACAGAGAGGACATATGTATGCACTTCAGTGTCACATGTCTTCACAAAGACCAAGACATAGGACTGATTACAAGTAACTCAGCAAAAGATCATCGGATCAGATCTCTGTTGGCAAAAAAGCAAAAAAAAATGTTGCTCTTAAGTTTGCAAGTACCTGAAACCACTCCATAAAACATTACAAATCTGACTTCTCAAATGGCTTCATTTGCAGATGTCAATATATAATTTCATAAAAAAAGATTAATTAAACCAATCAGTAATTAATATAATTTGCTGTTATTTGACAGCTGGTTTTTATTAAAATTACCACCAAATAGCTTAGCTGGAATTAAATAGATCTAAAATTTCAGCTTGTTCTGCTTTAAGACAATGTATGGCATCAGAATTCATTAATATTTTAGTGATGATGTCTGAGTTAATCATCCGATGTGCCATGTGAATCCCTCATATCTCAAGATCAAATCTAAATCTTCTTTGTGTCCTCCTTTTGGTCATTATTGTGACTGAGCCTATGATTTTAATATCTTTCCACCAAGAATACTAGAATGAAAAATGCCTCCCATCGTACAGACAGTAGTTTTTAAACCTTCATTTAATAGTGATTGCAGCCTCAGGCTGAACAAGGCATTCCTGATGGAAACCACAAAGGATGCGGCTCTGAGCAGCCTTCTCTGTTGGAAGGTGTCCCTGCCCAAGGCTGGGGACTTGGAAGTAGGTCATCTCTGAGGTCCCTCCCATGCCAACCCATTCTGTGATTCTGTGGAAGCTCACAAGGCTACTGCTGAGGTTGCTCTGTGTTAATTCTGTAAACTTTTGTTAGACACAAATGGTTGATGAGGGTTTTATATGTTTGTCAGCCTGGTCGTCTTACACAGTTCAATCACCTTCAATCTAATGAGTTTTTCATTTGTTGTTTTACTATTAGAGGAAAATGACTCAGCAGGTGGGAGATCTTGGTTCACGAGTCTGCAGATAAAACTGTCTATTGATAGTGAACACAGCATAAACATTACTGTTCCCTTTAAAAACAATTCCCTATAATAATCATCAAAATGCTGCAATATTGTTACTACAAACTGAAGTTTTGGGTTCTTACTGTTGAGTACTATAATATATTTCAAAAGGATCTGAAATAGTGATAATTCTTGTTTACAGACCAAGTATGAAACAACATGACAATTGTGAGAAATTATGTTTACTTTCAATCCTGTTGCTTCATGTTTCTTTATTTTTCTAAGAAGAAATCTGCATTTACTTGAATGTATAGGGAAATGGAGATGGGGCAGATATTTCCAGAGGCTGCTGCAAGCTTCTGACACAGATGCAGTTCAGACACTGAAGCTCCTGAAGGGAAAGTGCAGTTCAGAGCTTCTCACTGAGGACTCTAAGATTTGAGTGCTTTTGTGGTACCCTGACAGATTACATTTATCCAGATAAATAGGAATTTAACCAGAATGACGCCAAAAGAGTGAAAGGAAGGAGGTACTTCGAAGCCTCACCTCTGACATGGGAAGATGTAATTTTCACAGCCTCTGCCTACAAATGCACCCATCCTAAGGCTGTCATGCAGCCTTAGAAACAAATAGTGGATTAAAATTCCAGCAACTACATATAGTCTGTTTATACCCCTTAGTCTTTTTTTTTAATCTGCTAGTGCTACTGCTAATGGAAAACATGCAGTGCATCTAAAGGAAGATGCATTTGGGTGAAGAACTGTTCCCCAGGAGCCTGGTGTGTTTATGTGGTGTAACCCAGCATTTGAGCATTAGTTTGTCAGTAGAAAACAGCTGCACTAACTCAGCAGGCCTCCTGCTCCCAGCCTGGGCTGTGATGCCACAGTCCTTCAGAAAACTAGTCACTTTTGTACTCTCCAGTAAAATGAAGTTTTGTTTCAATGCCTCCATTAAAGGGCCAGTAAAACTGGGCTGTAGGTTGAGGCTAGTCTGAAGTTACCAGAAGGCATAGGAGTGACTCCATTAAGAGTTTTCTAGCTCATAAAATTTTCTACCAGAATATTCTTCAAATGATTACACTGAGTCAGGTATTAATACCAGAACCTCAGGTCACTTGTGTTAGGGCTCTGACAGGAACACAGCTGCAGTGCAGTGCCTGGGATGACCCTGCTCTAAATGATACACCTGCTCAGCACTGTATTTAGGGTTTGCTGGATCATGTCATACTTCTTTTTTATTGTGTTTTGCTCAAGTAGTCAGGAGGATAATCCCTAATACAAGGTTATTTACATAATGTATTTTGCAATGACAGATGAGAGGTATAAAAAAAGTCTTGTCTTTTCATTTTAAAGAAAAAAATAGTCATTATTTAACTATAGTACAGTGAAGAGAGAACAGCATAACCTGTACCAGAGAAGCAGAAAAGTACACAGAATAATTCTAAAATAAATTTAGTTGATTAAATGCAGTACATTAAAATCAGACATAATAATGTTGACATTTTAGTATTGTTAATGAAGGGCCCAGTTATTGATCTTTGCTGAGGGAACTCTCTATTGAATCCACTGGACTTACATTCAGAAGAAGTGGAGCCTAATGAATTCTAAGTAATAATTTCTATACAAGGTAAAAGCTCCTCTGAGAGAAATTTATGAGATTTCTACGTCAACCTGAATGTGAAGAAGCTTTCCAATTCAGCATGATATAAGTTATTAACCTCACTTGAATGAAGAAGGAAAATAATATTAAATTTTGTTTAAACTCTGCAGCTTCAGAATTCCAAAATTACAGGGCTCTATGAATAGATCAGAACAGTAAAAGCTTCGAAATTTTCCCCAGCTATCTCATTATGTGAAGCAACATAGCCCTCTCTGATGGAAGCTACTAGCTGGAATGATCACAAATTAAAAATAAACTTAGATTATAGAAATACTGGATCATTTTATTTCATTGAATTAATTATTATATAATTCTAGTTGCTGAACACATTCATTCCATTCTCGTGAGTGCTTGGTGTGTGCCCTGAATGGAGCTGTGGTGGGATCTGAGTGGGCAGCCAGGCAAACTCAGCTTTCCCCTAAAGCCTCTCTACTGAAGAAGCTTCTTGAAGGACTTGAATGCTGTGACTTGTCAGAAACTGGATCCTGGGCTATATGAACTGTCACAATTCCTGCATTCCTTCACTTCTCCTGAGCAGTGGGCAGACACTGACTTGTTCCTGTCCACCAGCTCTTGTCAGTGCTCCTCTGTGGAGGGTGCCAGCTGCCTGCCATCAGAGCCAGCATGGTCATTCATGAGTTCACCCTGGTCTGCTCCAGGCAAAAATCAGCCAGGTTAGTTCACACAATGTCAGCTGTGGTCTGAGCTCACTGGTTTTCCCTGGAAGGATTGGGAAGTGCTGGTGTCTGCTCTGGGGCTGCTGCATCTGGCATGGTGAGCCACTGGAGTGCTGTGTGCCAGCATAGCTGGGTTCAGCACAGGGTCCTGCTGCTTCCTGCTTTTATAATCAGTGAAGCAGGCTTCATCATCATCAGTTATTGATTTTCAGGGTGTTCTTCTGAAAACAGCTTCTCATTATGACAAGTGGTTTAAAAATAACGAATATTTAGATATTATTTACAAACATGCTCACTTACATTTTTAGGGCACTACTATATTTGCATTAGCATTACTTTATCAAGAGATCTTTCTGATTCAAATCAAATTGCTGATACTGTTGGTTCCTCTCCACATTAAGTACTCCTTCTCATTAACACAAGATCTTTGCTGAATACTTTTAAAATGAGGAAAGAATATTTAAAAATCACATTTTAAATTAATTAAGAATTCTCACTGAGTTCTGTGGACAAAATATTTAATGCAGAATTGATCTGATGGTCACAGATTTGAAAAAATTGTCAAAAGATTGCAGTAATTTCCTATAACACTACTGTCTATGAAATTGTAGGACATTACAATCATATTTTTACAAAATGTTTGCAGACGGTAAACTACAGAAATAAATTTCTTTTTAAAAAGCACCACAACTAGTATTTTAATCCTCTTTTTTTAAGGGAAATGTCTCCTATGCCCCAGTTTAAGAAGTGACTTCCACAAACCTTTACTTTTATGCAGTACTAAAATTGGGTTTGATCAATTTCTACTCAGTATTTGCTTCTTCCTTGCCCCACTGCTCATTCAGTGGGCAGCTACTGGGGCAAAGACAACAAGAACAGAAGACAGCAAAGCAGCTTGTGGTTCTGCAACACTGATCCTTGCTGGTATAAGCCAAAATTTCAATTTGCTTTTGCATGTGAGGATAATCTCAACCTGTGACTAATGGAGCTCAATAATACATGAGTCAATACTGTGCTAAGTATCTTGGGTATTTTTTAATTATTTCTTTTTAATATCTTCTTTTTAGTAGTATTTTTAACACCATACTAGCTCAGTATGGTGCTCTTAACAGTAATTCCTGTCACACACAGTATCTGTTTCCCTTCCTAGTAATTTCAAAGTCATTACACTACTCCCAGACTTACTTCTAGGAAATTCAGATCCTGAGGATGCTTTTTGCAGAGTAAAAAAGAAAAATTTAATCCCTACTTTTCTGTGACTACATAGGGCCTCTTGGGAGAGAAGTATGGGAACATCCGAATACCGGGGGAAGTTGAGTCAGCAGAGTTTGAAATGATCCTGGATGCTGCTGTAGAGGCCAAGCTAGAGACAAGGATTTTAGAAGAGTGGTACTGCAGGGATGAGAACGCAGTGCCACCAGCCTATTACCTCAGACCAAAATCAGAAATGCTGAAGAACTACCAGAATACAGTAAGTCACAGTCACCTGCTCACAACATTTTTCTCTTATCTGTTACAGTGGCAGGCAGTCCCCAAGGCCAGGCACTTGCTGTTGTCTTTGAACTAGGTTCTACAGCCCTGTCCACACCTGAACAGCTGCTGCTGGGGTGCTCCTTCCTGTGCATGGAGAAGGAGCAGCTACAAAACACCAGGGAACACAATTCCTGCATTAATGTGCTCTCTGATAGCTAGAGCAAGTGAACTTGGGTCATCTGTGCCCTGTTAGGGCTAGTGGGACACTTGTACAGATTTCCCTTCCCTGATGTTGTAACATGGAGAACTCAGGCTCTTCTGCTTTTTACTGTGCATTTGCTAGATTACAATGAACAGGACTTGCAGGGGAAATACACAGTTTCCCTTGTATCCCCATACAAGAAAACCTGTCAAACAAGTGCTTAGCACTGTCCTGAGCCAGATATCATACTTTTAACTTATTAACTGTATTATAAGATTTTTCAACGCTGTTAATTATCATTTTTAAAGCAGGCATTTGTCTTTAATTGATGATGATAAAAACTGTGTCTATTTCTCAGGGCTCAGTTCTACCCTCCTACACATCCATACTTTATACATACTTTAGTGTAGAAAAATTGAAGTCCTTAGAAGAGTTTTCACTTCATTTTGAGTGCATATTTTATTATTGGGTGTTTTTGTTATCAAAGCTTTGTATTTTTCCTGAAGCTACTGACTAACACAGAACTGAATAAAAAGATGTTCATAATTTAAATGACCTAATGTTCATAACTTAAACAACTTAAGAAAGATGTTCATAACTTAAAGCTGTAATGTAGATGTAACATAAAGATGTAATACAGAGTTACATCTTATAAACTTATAGAAAGTAATAAAAGATGCTCAGCTCTGTCAAGAAAGATTTGCTAGGGAATTTATCCTGGAGATTCCACACTCCAGGAAAACTGGAGACCCCTGAAATATTTCACCAGCAGTAAATAAAACCTAGCTGCTTTAGAGAAAGCACCAGCATGGCATTTGCAAGATACCATCTGAAAGGATTAGTGAATTTATTTTAGAGTTTCTGTCTGATGACAGTTAAGATTTGTGTTACTATAGCAATCAGTGAATGAACATAATGTCACATGTAATCCTGTATTTTTTAAAATATGGTAGCTAATAGAAGGCACTTAATTGCAGGTACCAGGAACCTTATTTTCAGTTTTGAGATCCAAGTTTAAATTATTATCATTATTACATCTCATTAAAGGAGTGATAATTTTAGCAGTATTGCTCCTGCTTTATTATCATTATTTCAGGCTTGGTTCTCAAAACCTTCTTTCTATAAAGGTATTATGGGCCTTATTCTTGAAAAATATTGCATTAGCTGCCTACACTAGGGATTTAGAAAATACTCCAAGGAGCTAACTCTTCTAAATTCTGAAGTGGAATACAATATGATCATCTGCAGTATAAAATGTTTAGCTTTTATTTATTTTTGTTAGTGTATGTGTTTCTCTGTTAACATGTTATTTTTGGCATTGACTTAGACTTCTGCTTTCTGAAGTTGTATATGTATGTATTACACCTACTTTTTAACTATGGATATTTTTAAAAGATGGAATCTTCTTCAAATTCGGTGAATGAGTACAAATGGCAAGATATATCAGAAGAGATTAAGAAGATTTTTAAGACTGCTGTAAAATTGCTGTATGAGAAAGGAAAAATGAAACACAGCCAAGCAAAGAGATATCTTTCCTCTGGTAAAGTTCACACTAACAATTTCTATGTATTCATTTATTGTCTTTTCTGTCAACCTTTCCACAAACATGAAAATATACTTCTGTTGGCATTTCTCATATAATTAAAGGGGGAAAAAAAGGTTTGTTGTGCTTGCTTGAGACTAAAACCCATAAAAAGCACCCAGCAAATTCTCTGTGTTTGTTTTTTTCTGGTTTTTACAGAGAACAAATGCAATCAAGTCTGCCTGTTGGGGGTAGGGCATGTTCTTGAGCTGTTTATAACGAAAAGTTGACAGAGACTCTGTGTTCTCTTTTCATCCCCAGCTATTGAAGATGAACTTGATTTTGCCTTGGGTAAACAAACACCAGCTTTCCTAAAGAAGTGTGTTTGCTACATCCGGAAAATTGCCAACATTGAGCGTTTCGTAAAAATTCCAGAGATGGGAAAATACATGGACGTGGTCCATAAAGCTGGGAAGTTTCTACGAGATCCTGAAGCCCATGAGAAACTGATCAAGCTCAGGGATGAATTCATTCCTACCATTGTCGCATCGTCCAATCTGAGAGTGTACACATCCGTCACCCACTGTGACATGAAACTGGGTTACTCCCGAGAAGTGGAGAGCCATTACATTGAAGGCCTTGGAAAACAGTTCTATGAAGACATGATTGATATAATCCAAGCTACAGTGCAGCAGAACTTCGACACGGAGACAGACGTGCTGTACGATGAAGTTCTTCAACACTCATCGCTGTGTAAAACGTACTCCACTTTTTATGAATATAGGTGTGAGGCATTAAACATCGTTCACAAATATGTTTTACCTAGAAAAATAGGACACATTAACCCTCTTATCATATATGGAGGACCATGCACAGGGAAGACTCTTCTGTTAGCTGAAGCAGCAAAGAAGGTAAATAAGTATCTTACATCCTAAGGTCATGTTGAGAGCTTTACTTGTGTAAAGGCCAACTTAGTTTAATTCTTTCTTTTCTCAACAGATCTGTCAGCCCTCGAGATATAAAATAAAAATAATAACATGTATATTCTTCATATTATAGTACACATGTGCAGAAAAATATTACCTTTCAATAATAACGTATCTGTATCATGTGCTTAGCCAAAACAAATATAGTTTATCAAAGCTCTTAGAAATCTAATAGGAATCAAGATATTTTGAATTAACAATGTATATTTTAGAATGATCTCTCCTTCTTGTTCCTCTGAGGCCCTATGAATCCACAACCATCTAAACAATTTATTCTGGTTTTAGTCTTAAACACAAATGCAGTATGTCTTTCCAAGTCATGCCATCTCATGTTTTCATAAGAAACTATTCCAGAATTACTCTAATACACTGGCTACAAATCTATATGTAATAAGCTGAAAAAATACCCATACTTACTTATCTGGCTTATGCTGTTTAAGTCATTGAGCTGAGTACTACAGGGAAATGAATGAAAGGCAGAAAAAGGATGCAGAAAAAGACAAGGCTGGCATCACCAGACCTAACTCTGCAGATGACAGTCACAACTTTGAGATCCCAGCAGGGTGGTCAGAGAATTTAACATAGTGAGCTTGGGAAAAGCTGTGTCAGCCAGAAGGAAATGAAGAAGGGAACAATACTGTTTAAAATCCCTGTCTCTACTTCCTGTGGAGTCACATTAACTGCACATATGAAATTGGGAGTTGAAACTCAAGATCTCATTTCATATCTGAGTACGTAAGTCAGCCTAGAGACCCTGGTTCTGATTTTCTTTTAAAATACTGTAAAATAACATAAAGCGAGGTGAAGAGTTGTAGAACCGAGTGTGTTAGCCTGCACAGACTGGGAATATTTAAAGAAGCTACAATCCTCACTGGCTTGGAGTGCTCTAACCATGAAAACTTCAAGAGATAGACACTTTTTTTCCTTTTTGTGACAGTGTTTTAGAGTAAAAGTCACAGGTACACCAGGGGAAAGTGTAGCTCTGTGGGCCAGGGATCTGTACTCTGATCCGTGTCCTCTAGAGACATGTCTTTATACTCAGCCAGAATCAATGCTGAACAGGTTTAGGTGGCAGGCTGGTGTGGCTGACCAAGGATGACATTGTGTAGTGTCTAAGGAAGTCTATTTATAAGAGACTCTATCTACAGACTTTCAGAGGTGAGACTCGGGTTTTGTGAAGAGTACCCTGGGATTTATGGAGTACATTCTAGTCATGTCCCCTTTGATGTTAGCCTTTTTGTGTTTAACAAAGATTACACATGATTTGAATTTCATTCATTGCACCTGCCTTGAACTCTGCCAGTGAAAGCATTTCTGTTCAACCAGTAATATTTTTAAATGTTTATTCGTATATAGACTATCACTATTAATGAACTCTGTTACTATGCTTCATTGAGATATAAACTAAATTATGCTCTATATTCTAGGCCTATTCCTGGTTGCAAGAAGAGATGGGACCAGATTCTGACCCCGTGGTAGTTATAAGATTTTTGGGATCCACTGAAACAAGTACAGATCTGAAGAATATACTTCAAAGCATTTGCGAGCAACTAGCAGTCAACTACCGCTGCCTCGTACAAAGTTACCCAAAAAAGATTCATGACCTTCGGGACTTGTTCATAAATCTCTTGAATGAGTCTTCATTTCACAGGCCACTGGTGATTATATTTGATGCTTTAGAACAGCTAACTGATAGTGATGATGGTAGAAAGCTCTGGTGGCTTCCCATTCACCTTCCACGTTCAGTACGGATAATTTTGTCAACACTGCCAAACAAGCATGGGATCCTGCAAAAACTGAGGTGCCTTATTCATGAAGAAAGCAACTATATTGAATTGACTGCAAGGGACAGAAAGATGTGTAGTCAAGTACTGAAACATCAGCTGCTGAGAGTTAAAAGGAAAGTAACATCAGGGCAACAAATCTATGTCAATGAGGCATTCTCCAAGTGCACACTGCCTATGTTTGTGAACTTAACCTTCAGAGAGGTCAGGCACTGGAGGTCTCACAAGGATGTGGATGAGTCCTCCCTCTGTGTTACTGTCCATGAAAGCATAGAGCAGTTGTTTTGGTCACTGGAAAACAAGTGTGGGTCAAGACTATTGTCAAGAGCACTTGGCTACATCACTATGTCCAAATCTGGCCTGAGTGAAATGGAACTGGAGGATATTTTAGCCCTTGACAACAGTGTTATGCATGAACTGAATGAGAGAGTCAGAGAGAGCAACCCATTGAGAATTCCATACATATACATTGCAAGACTTAAGGAGGGCTTACAGGGGTATTTAATAGAACGACAGGTGAAAAATGTAACGCTGCTTCTTTGGGCAAATAGGCACTTGCAGCTAATTGCCCAGAAATTGTACCTGCACAACGAAGAAGACTTGCGTGAAATGCACACAGTCATGGCAGAGTATTTCCTTGGTGTTTGGTCAGGTGGACGAAGAAAACCTTTTTCCAGCAGTGACCAATATCTGAGTGGTTGTCCTGACCGTGACAGCAGAGGCTTGAACGAGGATGAAAAGCACTGCGTGGATCAGGCAGCTTTTGACAGGCAGGCTCCAGATCAGCCTTGGGTCTTTCAGTGCAACCCACTGGAACCTGATATCTTTTTTATTAATCACAGAAAAATGACAGAGCTTATTCATCACTTAACAAGATGTGGAAGAACTGATGATCTTCTCTATGGAGTCATCATGAACTTCAGCTGGCTGTACACCATGATTAGAATAGGGCAGTTTGATAAAGCACTTTCTGACATAGAACTGGCTTACACTTACTCTCAAGAAAAGGAGCTGAAATTTCTGGCCAGTACCCTCCGCAGTATAAAGTTCAAAGTAGTAAAATACCCAGGTTCACTCTCCGCTGAATTGCAGCAGAGACTTCTCCCAGTAGTGAGTTCATTGCCCAAACTGAGACATCTCCTCCTAGAATGTGACAAGGATGGACCCAAGTACTGCTCTATCGTCCCTTTGCATTCCTCCATGGATGTGACTTACAGCCCCGAGCGCCTGCCGCTGTCATCCAGCTGCATGCATGTCACTGAGATTCTGCCTACATTTAATCCCAGCACAATTATTGCTGCTTTAGAAAATGGCTCCATTAGCACTTGGGATGTAGAAACCCGCCAGTTACTAAGGCAAATTACAACAGCTCCGTCTGTTATCTTAGGGATGAAGCTTACTAGTGATGAAAAGTATCTTGTAGTAGCTACAACAAACAACACTCTTTTGGTATATGATAACGTAAATTCCTGTCTTCTTTCTGAGGTGGAAATTAAGGGGTCAAAACACTGTGGAATTGCAGGGGACTCCAGTTTTATAAATGGATTTACATTATCAGTCAACCATGCGCTTGCTTGGCTGGAGGCCAGTAAAGATGTTACTGTAATAGATCTGCTTTACGGTTGGCCTCTCTATCACTTCCACTGCTGGTACGAAGTGACCTGTGTGCAGTGTTCTCCAGACGGAGTTTATGCATTCTGCGGGCAGTATTTGAACACCGCAACCATTTTCCACTTGGGCAGCGGAGAGAAGCTGACCACTGTGACCTCTGAATTTTCAAGTGGATTTGTGAAATTCCTTCTCATTTTGGACACAGCCCAAGAAATGGTGATGGTGGACAGTGAGGGTAGCCTCTCTGTTTGGAATACAGAGGAAATCGCAAAACCCCAGCTTACAGATGACTTTGACTGCAGAAGAGAAGACAGCGAAGTTGTCAGCATAGAGCTTTCTGAAGACCAAAGTGCAATTTTAATTTGTAAAGCTCTCAGCATTGAACTTCTTGACACTCGTGTGTGGAAGGTGGCTGAAAAGTTTAGAGCTAAACACAACGAGCGCTTTATATCTGCCGTGTTGTCCAAAAGTGGCAACTGTATAATTGCTTCAATGGAAAATACCTCAGCCATTTTTGTTTGGAGAAGAGATACTGGACAGTGTATGGCAAGCTTACAGGAAATCTCAGGAACTATAGTCAGGCTAATTAAATCAAATCATCATAACATGCTGCTATCCTTATCCACCAGTGGTGTCCTTTCTATCTGGGATATAGACATCATAACTGCTATGTCCAATATTGACAAATCTGGCAAACCCATCCAGAGATTGGTGTTGCCAGCCAGAGGTGAATTAATATACACGTTGGATGGATCAGATTCTGTCCATAAGTGGAACTTCAGCACTGGATTTATTGAAGCTGTGTTCAAGCATGAAGGTATTGTTGAAAACTGTGTGCTGACCTCTTCTGGAGAGATTATGGTTACATCAGATGATAAATGCAGCCAGTATGTATGGCACACGGTTAGCGGTGAAAATATCTTTCGCATTAATGGACAAAAAATTTCAGAGCTAATGATTACTCATAATGATCAGTTTGTAGTCTCTCTCTGTGAGCAAAATGCATCCAGAGTTTGGCGACTGGCTACCGGACATAGGGTTTGCAATATCTTAGTTGCCTTACAGAATGCATTTATAACAACTGCAAATACATTTGTAGTCGGAATGGCAAAGAACAAAGTGTTGGCAGTGAGTCTCTGGACAGGCAGTATAACAAAGAAGTTTTGCTGTGATGATGGTGCAAGCATTGTGGATATTAAGTTGATACCAGACTGCCCAGATATTATAGTATTTATAACATCTACTGAAAGCGTGAACATCTGGAGCCTAACAGAGGAAGTCATCTGCAGACGTGTACAGTTGCCTACAAATTTCTTAAAAAAATTGGAAGACTTTGAAATATCTCCAAATGGGAAGCTAGGAATTATAACCCGTGGTGATGAGAACATCAATGTGCTTGATTTACACAGTGGAAAACTTCGTGTGGTTCACGCTCCAGGTGTCATCTGGCGGCAGAGGCTGTCGCGCGATGGCCGCTACCTGGTGTACATTTGTTGTCGTGGGGAAGAAGATGATGACAATGGTGCAGTCTCTAGTTTAATTGTAATGAGGCTAGCAGATGGCAAAAACATCGGTGCCTGTTCTCTTTATAAAACTCCCACTTTTCTTGCACTCTCACAGAGACATTTAAACATTATTATTGGGTTTGATGATGGAAGTATAGGTACTTACACTGTAGTGGATCGGGTTGATGCTGCACTGAAAATCAAAATTGCTACTTCAAACAGCCGTCAGATTTTCAACAACGCAACACAAGTGATTAGGCCAAAGTGTCACAATTACAGTTTCAAAGTGACTGCAGACTGCATTTGGAGGGAATCAACAGAAGTATTTGCAAGGGATAGCCCCATTACAGTTACAGAGGCTGAGGTGAGTGAAGCAACACCAACCAAAAGACACAGCTACTGCTATGAGAAGGTGTGCTCAGCCATAGATTGCAGACACAGTTTTGCATCTGACAACTGAGTAACCATCTGGGCGAGCTTATCTGAACAGTACACTTGCTTAGGTAGGTCTTCTGAATTCATGTAAAAATCAGTGCGTTTCTTGGAAGACAGATAGAAACAGCAGAGGGCAGACCAGCTGTTTTTTCCTGTCTTACATTTCTGTAAACATAAAAGCAAACATAAAGCAAATGGGCTGCAGGGTTTTTTTTAATTTCGGAATACAAGGTTTAGTCCAGAATTTCACCAGGGCCTTGATTAAAAATTTCTAGCAATACTATCAAAATTGTTATGCTATTACAGAAGTTAGGTGATTGTACCTGTGGTTGACAGACTGTTTCAATTAGAGCTAAAGCTCTAGGTGATTGCTGAGAAGTCAGACCACTATTTTATATTCCAAGTCACCTAGATGGGCCTATAGCTAACAGTCAACTTTATACCCACTTGCAAAAATGTGTTTTTCTGCTTGATGGTGCAATGACAAGATGTCACCTGCCAACCTGGAACACTTGATACATTCCATCATCATTTTAAAAATTCCTACTTTTATTTTTCTTTTTAATTGGGTTTAATCTTTGGGCTGAAAGGAGTAGGTGCCAGTCAGCTGCTAACATGTCAGCATGTGAGGCAACAAGTATTTGTTCACCACAATGAACAGAATGAAAGCTTTTTTTTTTTAAATTGCATGCAGGGATTTCAGGTTTATGTATTGTGATAAAAATTATAAAAGTCCTGAGTTCTAAAGGAAGTATAGGGATAGGGGTTTTATTTTTGGTTTGGGGAAATGTTTTGTCTTCATAGTGTGTATTAGTACAGGTCGTAATGAAAATTTTTCAAAGAGAAGGGGCGTTACTGATGAACACTTAAATACATTAATTTCTTTATGTTAAAAGGTTGCTGTCCATTTTGTTGTAAGAAAGTCTAAAGTATCTCCTATGTCTCCAGAGTAATCCCAGTAGTTTTCAGACATGCCATGTATAAGTCCTTATAACATTTGCCTTAGTATTGTTTCTCTTCTTTCCCATGATAAATACAGATCAAATGACCAAACACTCTGAGACTGTTTGTGTATCTGCTGAAATATTCCACTAATTGTAAAGGCTGTGGAGAGGTCCTTTCCTAGTCCAGTTTGTAATGGGTTTTTCTTACTCTCACATGCATACAACCTTCACTTTCTGCTTTAGAAACTGTTCTGAGCCTTTTGTACAGTTTTACCAGTTTCAAGGCAGAAATTGTGAAATAATTACAAATGCTGTAAAAAAAAAATTACATTTTCCTAAGTAAAAAAATATACTGGACAACATCTGAAAGGGTAAGAAAATGTTCCCCTACTTACAGATCTTAAAGATGGCACACCCATGGAAATATTTTCAATTTATTTAAACAGAATGATCTTATTTTTTAAATCGGAATTCCATATCACAAATTTCCAAGAAATGAATGCTAAGCTAGAACTTAATGTAGTGTGTGAATGTTCAATGTACAAGCCAATATAGTATATTAAGTGACTTGAATGATTTTTCCTAACTGGTTTGCAACTAATAGATCATATTGAATGTTTTTATGTAAACTTTGTATTGTTGGGAAAACCTATCCAATCAGAGATTTATATTTTCATAAATGTCAGATTTAGTTAAATTTTGTTACAGAGTTGTTAAATTAGAAATTTATTGCAGTCTTCAAACAAATATACAGTCTTGTGTATGCATTGTTTGTACTAATAAACTGTGGAAGCAGACTTGTGTGTGTCCCTTAATTTCATGGAAATTCCACTCTGGCAAAGGGACATGTGGCCTTCGCAGCTTCCTTTGGCCTGTACATAAATAATTCTTAAGGACAATATTGATAAGGAAAATTTGCAGTATTTCTCCCATTGCAGCTAACTAAATCAAGCATTAGAAATACAATGAGATTTGCCAGAAGAACCCCCATCATTCTTAGATGATGACTAGATTGCATACTGACAGTATGCAAATCAACAGACATGAAGGCTTTTGTGACCAGTGAAAAGCCCAAAAAAAAAGGGACCTGAAACCCCACTCTGATTACGACCTGTGAAGCTGTGGGAAGAGGCACCACAGTTCCCAGGATCCTGTCCCAAAGAAGGCAACTTCCACCTTCTTTCAAACATAGTGCAAGACTTGTGCATTTTGGCCCTGAACTCCCTGTCCATAACCTGTGTAATACTGGAAAGTTAGTTCTTTCATTTGTTTGGAAGGGTAAAATAGATCCTTGGTCTGCCAGCAGAGTGGCTGATTTGGGGTAGTAATGGAGTATAATGTAATCACAGACCCACAGAGTATTCTGGGTAGGAAGGGACCCCCAGGGAGCATCTGGTCCAACTCTTAGCCTTGCAAAGGACACCCCAAAGAACCACACCTTGTGCCAAACCTATCTCATTCAGCTTGCCAGCTTTCTGAATCAATTTCTCAGGGGTCAGACTCCTCCCATTGAGCCTATACAGCAGACACAGGGTTCTGAATGGCTTCAGGCTGCTGATACTTGCTACTGTAAGAGTGACTGCTCCACAGCCCTTCACAAATCTGCCCCCAAATATGTGTATCCAGTGGTACTGAGAACGAAGTATTTTCTGCAATAATGAGCCATCCAAATACCAAGTGCTGTTCTACCCCTACACAGGAATAGTGCAATTTGCTTTTTGTTAAGGAGCACTATTTGCATCTCCAGAACAAAGCTTTCATTTATCTTTTAGATAAAGTGCATCTATAAACAAGCTCAGGTGGAGTCTGTATTTTCTGACACAGAAGATTCTAGGAATAGGCTGTAGCTGCAAGAAAGCTTTAACAGGGAATTAGCCGGAAATTCTTAGGCAGACAAAGGTAAGCCAGAGGTCAGCTAGAAAAAATATTTTTATCAGTCATTTCCTTTGCACCACAGCTGGGGAATGCATGGCCCGTGACTTCATTTCAAACAGCCTGTGGCCATTCGACTTTTTTTCACATTATTATCAGATAACATCAGAATGTGGGTTAACATGTAGCCTGGAAAAGTTTGCATTCAGAAGGCATTCGGGTTTCAGTGGCTCCCCAGCCCTGATTTTTCCATGATGCACACTCAAGCCCTTTACCTGCAGAAACAAAAGTATTGGCCATTTTGCAATGAGAATTTAATGCAAATATTGATTGCTGGAATGGTGTTTGTATGCAGAGGGGACTGTTTCAGCTTAAAACTCTGAGAGTTTGTTCTTTGTCAAAAAACTATTAGTGTGTCTGTATAACATGTCATAAAATGGGTCCTCTGGGGCACTTCCATAAAGCTGTTAACAACAATCTGCATTGTTTCATTTTGTTGATTAAAGATCTAAAAATACCTCTTTTAATATAAATATTAAGACTGCAAAAGGACAGACTTCTGAAATCCATTTTTATTTCTTCTATTTGTTTTATTTCTAATCTATTTTTTATTTCTTCTTCATACTTTTTTATGCATTTTTTAATATAATCCTAAAATTGATCATCCAAGCGTGGGCTAGGGCCTCTGGGTAGATTTCATTAACAAGGGTTTGTTACTAAGAATCATTATAAAGTATTTATGCTACAAATATAACCTACTTCAGGTTCTTGTAGCCTGTTATGGACATGACTCTTCCTAGATCATCACATGGCTGCAGGGAGACCAGTGAGCTACATTTTTTCCTGTGGTCTGCCTTTCCAACCTGGTTACAGAACACCATTCCTAACATTTTCAAGGTAGTCTCCTGACTTTTATGACACGAACTGATGCTCTCAGTGTGGGTCCAATTCATAATCTCAATTCTCAGTTTCAAGAGGAAGGTCAAAGGCTGCAGGAATAGTCATCATGATCCTTCCCAAGACAGGATGGACTTTTTATCATGTGCTTCTCCAGAAGGGGCAGTTTGAACCATCACCCTTTTGTAAAAAAAAGGTCTTTCACTATCAAGGAGAAGCTATACAGTGCTCAATTCACTTGAAAACAGAGGCCAATAAGCAGAAGAGTGTGAGGGAATGTTACCAGTCCAGTATAACATGCTGTTAAAATCACACATTTCCCCAAGTGACTGTTAAAATCTGCCCCTACCAAGCTCCTCTCCCTGCCTCTGCAGTCCCACCATCCCAGACCTGCGCTGCCCCTGCTTGCCCGACTCAGCAAAGCCCCTGGTGTGTTCCCAGCCATGGTACACTCTCCATTTGCAGCACCTGCTCTTTTGGTAGTAGCTCACTGGTCTCCTCTCCAGCCTCAGCAGGGAATACACAAAAATGGATTTAAGGCGTGTTCACATGTTCCCACTGTCAGAGCTTTCACCACATAGTACTATATAAATAAAATCATCTGCCTGCTCTCCTACTACATCTCTGATTACACATGCATTTCAGTGCATGTGATAAAGCTTCTAGACTAAAATAGATCTAGTTAGCATATTTAAAGTGAAATATACAGAATTGCAAGGTGAGAGATGAAGCAGAAATCCAGACATGCTGTAGCACAGATGAAAACAGAACATCCCCAAAACAGCTGGATAGTTTGCTGCCATTTGTCTACATTATCCCATTGCTTGCTAGTAAATTGCCCAGCACTTCCCACTGTAATATCACACTGACAATAGCATATGAAGTCATAAAGTTAGCCTTTTAGGCTGCAATCTTTTGAGGCAGCCTTCTACCTCAGCAGGAGTGTTGTCCAGAAAACCACAGCCAAAACAGTGGACTAAGGTACAAGAATGAGATTAGAGGGAAAAGAGGATTTCTGAAGGCTGAATGTCTCAACTACTTTTCCTTTGAAAAAGTGTCACACCCGTGTTATTGAGCAAGCACTGTGGATTGGTGAGACAAGTGATCATTTCCTGCAGGACACATCTGTGAAAACCTGTCAGGCAATCAACCCAAAAAGATCCCAGCAGTTTGCACAGACTCTCAGAAAGCGATAGGTTTCAGAAGCACAGCACGGTTGGGATTGCAGGCGCTGGGGCAGAACTTCTCTACTACAACAGGAATACCGGGTGCTGGTTCCAGAAATGTCAAGAATGAGCAGTCTGTGGAACAACAAAAAATACAGTAGCCATGGGAGGGGTCTGACAAGGATGCCAAGCATCAGGAGAAGGGGGAAGGCAGCCTTGCTGTGTTTGCTTTGAGTGGCCTCCTGGCTTAAAATGCAGCTTTTCGACTGGACATTTCTCGGCCTGTTAGCCCACCTCATTAGCCCAGCAGCCACAGGAACAATTGTACAATACCACAGGCAAAATGCCACAGAGCTGGCCATGGGGTGACCTCCAGGACCACCAGGCCAGTCCGAGCCCAGTGCTCACAGCTGCACATCCACGCTGCAGGGTAACCCCAAACTGCATCTCCTGCCTCCCTCACCTTCCCTCACAACCTGGGGATATGTTAGCCTGGCAATCCTTTATTTACCGACCAGAAAGCCTTTGGAGAGTTTAGTGAAGGTTTCGTACTAAGAAACTTCCTGGCTCAAGTCCATTTTCAGCTAAAACTAATCGTTTGCAGGAGAAAAATCTTTAAAATGTGCCAAAGACCTGTTGCAGAGCTTTGCAGCCCGCTAGCTCACAGCCTGCAAATGATGCTTGGTCTTCGCGTTATGACGTAGTTGTCTGCTCAAAATAAGAATATCCAAAGCAGCTTTTACTGATTTCTCAGCTGGCACGTGAGGTTTTGGCCCCTGTGTGTGTGCTGGCTCCTGCAGCGGCAGGCGGGGGGCAGGTGGCACATCCCAGCCCCTGCTCCGGGCACGGGAGCCGCTGCCCCAGCGCCCTGCG
The DNA here is from genome assembly GCA_013397555.1 of Urocynchramus pylzowi. Classification (NCBI taxonomy): domain Eukaryota; kingdom Metazoa; phylum Chordata; class Aves; order Passeriformes; family Fringillidae; genus Urocynchramus; species Urocynchramus pylzowi. The sequence goes on from VZRH01003102.1 coordinate 183,613, forward strand.
CACGGGGGATGGACAGCCTCGGCTCCGGCTCTCTGCCGCGGATTCCAGGGAAGCACGGCAGGGCAAACCAAGCCCTTGGTGATCTCAATCCAGCACCCTCCTTCCACAGGGAAGGCGAGGGTGCAATCCCTGCAAGGCAGGGAGGCAACTGTAAATCCGGCGTTACTTAGAGTGAGAACAGCACGCCCACTCGATACAGCAGCCAAACTTCATCTCAGTGCTTCCATGAGGCTTAACACCACAAAAAAAAAACCAAAAAAAAAAAAACCAAAACATACACCACACCCTACGGGATTTAGTTATCGAGAATGCTTTGCTAGCCCTGCTTTGCACCCCCCAGCTGTGACACAGGCAATCTTAGTGCCAGGAGGTTGTTTTGCAGTTTCCAGGTACATCGACATATGTTAAAGATCACACACGACCCAGGTGCTTGCCTAACTTAAACTTCTCCTCCTGTACAGGGAAAACTCTCTCAGCTGGTTGTGGCAACAGAACATCTTTCGTATCACTTCTGGAAACACCACACTCAGATCAAAATGATTCCAGGAAAGTCGGCAGCTTTCAAAGGTAAATGTGACACGATGCCTGCAAATGCAGCTCAGAGCTGAATTTCTCTTTAGAGAATCACACAAAACAGTGGGGAATAAATGTCATTGCCAGGCAACATGCAACAGAGGAATTTTCTGCCAAATCCCTCCAGCACTGTTTGTGATATGGGGAGATTTAATTTAAAGAATATGCAAATGGCAGCATGAATACACTGACAGGCTCGGGCTTTGTTGTGGTCGTTGTGACTGTCCCGGAGGAAAGGAATTATGTGGCACGTGTTCTTCCGCTTCTCCTTCTCTTAACCCTGGCCAGAAAACGGTGAGTTCTATCAGGTTTTTATCCAGCTTGCAGGTAAAGGGTTACAGATTCTAGGAAGTATTAAATGCAAACTTTAAAGGATTTTATTTTCATCTACAGTCACATGATGCCTTAATACCCAATGACACTAACTACAGTGTCTCATTAAGAGGTCATGCAAACTCCCAAGCTAAACAAGGCATTCTTACATATTTAACATTCAAATGCAGAAGCCAAGCTAAGCCATGGAAGATTGTAATCAGGAAAAGCTACACTTCCTGACCTACACAAAAGCTACAGGTAGGAAAAGTTCTTTTAAACTTTTAACATTGTGCTTTCTAGAGAAACTGTTTACAGGGTATATTTTGTACTCTCTTTCCTACCTTTCAAAACAGTCTAAGAACATTATACTGAAAATATCTGATCTCACTTGTTCCACCTGTTGTAGAGTCAGGATTGTTTTTACACTCAGAAATAGAGTTGGCTCAGTGAAAATCCAAAGAAAACAATTTTTAAGCCAAACCTATTTAAAAAGCAATGTTTTTAAAGATCTCTTAGTTATTGAAATGATTGAGTTGAAGTATGCAGGGTAAAGGAGGAGTTAATATGTCTTTCATCTCTGAAATTTAGGGATTTAGAACTCTTCTAACTTCCTTATATCATGAATTGCCCATTGTTTCAGTCACACCAATCCCACTGTATTTTAATGGATTTGACTTCCTCAATGAACTTACATGATTTCTAAATTCTCCTCCTAGAATTTGGCTCATTTGAAAATAAAATCTTACAAAAGCAAATGAAAGACACATGGGGAATACTACAGTGTTCCATTAAAGGAGAATAAAATTGCAAAATACAGAGTAAGAGGAAAGTCAGTTAAAACCAGTTTGCTTTAAATTAAGAAGTTAAATTGCATTAAAGCATATTAATTTTCACGTGGCAAGATAAAGTTTCACTGACAATTACTGGCAATATTGCAGGAGTAAAATTTTTACTTGCACTGAAGGAGTTTTCCAGGCTACAGCCTTAGCATTTTTATCACATCTTTTTCTCATCACAATTTTTGTTAAACTGTAATTGTTTTCAGAAAGTGTTCTAAACACTCAGTTTTTAATACCTTTATAGGAATTTAAAGACTGCATTCTAGAGGGTTGCAGAATCCAAATTTACTAAAGATCTCTAGTGCATCATAGGGTTGCCACATCCTGAAGATTCCCACTGCTCAAAAGCAGCAAGTGTTGTTTATTGTTTTCCTCCTACAATGGTTGGGTGTTGATTGCCAGTAATGTAATTTTTCCACAGTTCATTCTATAAAACACATCTCTTTTTCTTGTTTCCACATAATGCTAAGAGATACTAAAAGAAGTGGAGAATAATAATAACTGAAGCAACTTGCATCAAATAAGCTCTCAACTTTCTCTGGGAAAAGAAAGGGGGTTGTCTTTACCAGTATTTAAAATAAATTTGAATCCAAACAAGTTTACCAGTGGCACTTCAAAAAATTGTCATTCACTTTCAGGGTGCCCATCTTGAAACATAGTAGGTCTCATGTTGAGGAGGGCTAAGACCTGAGCACAGCCTAGACCAGCCTGAGCCACGTAGTATCTCTTTATCAAACTCATTGTACCAACTCATGACAGAGTAGCTCCCAACTGTGCCGATGGGGGTGCAGCAATAAACCACTACACTTTAAAAGAACTGCTCTGAGTTTACTATAACTGACTTCTGAGCCTATATTATTTACAAAAATCTGTTTAGAAACTGTTGTAGATAAGGGGCTTATTTGCTAAGCTATGTTTATATCTCAGGAAAGGAACACCACAGCTCCCCAGTCAACAGGCAACCACAGGCTTTCTGAGAGGAGCATTGCACCCAAAGCATGAAAAGCAGCCTGCCACGGCCAGTCTCTTCTAAGAAATGTTTGTACAAGTTGCATGTGTCATGGTAAACCAGCTTAGTAGCTCAGTGGTTAAATTTGTTGAACATTAATTACACAAAGTGTCTTTGTAGGGTGGAAGGTACAATGCACGCTGAAGTTACTCTGCGACCGAAAAGACAGAGTGCCCACTGAATGAGAGGGAGCCTTCCTAAGGAAAGAAGTACAAAGCACTCTAGTGGTTCAGATATTTTTTATGCCCAAAATTTTACTCTTAGTGCAGAAATTTGTACTGCTGTAATTATTACCTTTTATTCTTTTCTGATGAAACAAACGAAACTATTTTCTTGCTTTGTCACATCAATATAGAACCAAATGCAGTGTTGTTTCACAGGGAAGACACATAAATCAAATATTTCCTGCTCATAACCAAAAGAAGAGAGAGGTTCTTGGAAAATTAGATAATTGGACACCTGAGAGAAGTTTTCTCTAGAATTTGGGGGAAAGCCAAGCAAATACAAAAATCAAAACACTATCAGAAGTTTAGAATAGTTTTCTCTTTACCCCAAAGCTAATACAAACATTGATCAAAAGGCAATCCAGTTCTTCCAGTTTGCAGGTCTTAGGGAACTTGTACCGTATTTAAGGCTAACACTGAAAATCAACCTGATAATTTTTTCACATCTCTAGGTAGGTGGGAAGATAGGGCAAATCTTCAAGTGAAGGGAATTGTGACTTCCTTCCTTGGAAAGCCTGGTTAAAAGTGGTTCACCATGCAAGGCAAACATTTGTGAGTGTTGAGGCCCTTCTCTAACCACACTGTCGTTTGTACCTGACCTCAAGGAAACAAACTTGCTAAAAGTATTTGCTCTCAGACTTTACTGAATGAAAGCTAAGGAAAGCCTTTCTTCACATCTTCCAGGAAGGGGTGGTCTTTTGCTGTATTTGCACTGTATCCAGTTAAATATGGCCTCAGCATTGTCTACATCTTTCACTGATAGTGTTTCACAAAGGACAGGGGAGGGGAAGCACTCAACCCACTAAAACCTGATGAAATGTAGTCAGGCAACAAATATTTGTTTGGAACTTAAAATTTCTTCTTCAGACCCTGTCTTTCTGAGGATTATATATGAACACCTGTCAGCAGAGTATGCCCATGCCTTCCACACAACAGGCGTGGTGGGGAGGGCATGGCTAACCAGAGCAGGCCAAATTCCACTGCTCCTTAACCAGGAGCACCTCATTTAGCACCTGATCAAGCTAGAGCCAAAATCCAGCATGATGCCAAAACTTCATGTCCAAGCAATGCTGCGTGAAAATTGTTGATTTTTGCTGATCTACAGAACAGGGCTAGCAAGCCAGGTGTATTTCTAAGGAGAACAGGTATAAAACACAATGTAATTTTATTTATTGAAGGTTTGATATCAAAATGGACAAAATAATTGAGTTACGGTAGAAAGGTCAAAAGGGATTGCCAGAAAGAGGGAAAAAAAAAGGCAGCAATTTTCCTGTAAATTCTCCTCTGGGTCACTTTCACTTAGACATATGGAGGATCTTTAAAATTTTATTAAGAGCTGAATACATTATGTGGAGACCAAACATTTAATCACAGCAGGAGTAAGTGGGGAAAAAAAGGCCCAAGTTGGGTTTTTTCTGTGTGACTTTTTTTCCTGTCTTCCATTTTTATACAAGTTTATTTAACTACCTTTTTTTTTTCACTTTTATCACAGATGTTTGCTGCAAAGGCACAGATGCTTTCTGGTTTCTGGTTGAATATTTTATTATTAATTCACACAAGTTATTTTTCCATTTAAGATAGTAAGGAAGAGTAAGCATTGTCCCTGGGGCTTACTCTTTTTAATGTTACCAGCTTGACCTGGCTCAACTTTGCATCACTTCCAGCTTTTTAATATAGTTGTTTTTCTATTAAAGAGCAGTTAGTTGCATGATTTTGTGTAAACAAGGTCCAAAGCCTTGCTATTACAGTCTGTTTTTCTGAAGGAGCTGAATAACAAGCACAAGTGTACCCCATGTCAAGGATAACACACACCCAATGACTAAAAACCCTTTCAGTATGAAAGGGAACTCTTCTTGTTGGCTCCAGTGGGAACAGTATCAAATCCTCAAGCTGTCAACAGAGGACAGGAGAAAAGGAATAACCTGATGCAAATGGGGACACAGTGCTGCCAGCAGAAAGAGCATGGCATCAGTACAGGTTTGCCTGCACTGGGCAGAAGCTCTCCAGACCATAACAAAACACATCACTTCACATCTGCCCCACCTGCCATGCTCAGAGCAGGTGCACCTGGAGGTTAAGGCCATTTTCCAGGCAGGTTAGCTTTGATGTCCTCTTACAATGCTCCCTGGTGCAGAGCATGGGCCAGCAGCCTTCAGGCAGGAGAGCAGGGAGGGACCCAGATGAGCCACATGAGCCACTTGTCCACAGTCCTGAGGGCCCACCAGACTGCAGGTCTGTTCCTCCCCTGACTATCTACCCTCCCCACTGAATTTATTGCAATGACTCTATGTGTAGGCTGGACTACATTTCTTACACTCACTTCCCCCTTCCACCCACAGCCACTTTGAAACCCTGTTTTATCAGTAGTAGTTTTGGGAGTGCCCAGTTTGATCTACCTTATTAAGCTTTGTGCAGCAGCCTGGGATGCAGAAGCACCACCTGTGCCCTGGCACAGCCCCCCAGCAATTTCCTCCTCTCCATTCTGGGCTGTGTGCTCCTTCCCACAGCTGAGCTGGTGCAGAAGTGCCCCCACCAGGACCCAGGCCCACTGTGCTTGAGCAGCTCCCAGTGCAGGGACTGCAGCCCACAGCCTATCCAGGCTCCCTTGCCAGCTGCTCCACTTGCCCAGCCAGTGAATCCATGCTGTCCCACTACTGTACAGGCAGTTTATTACCTCCAAAAAAAGTGTTATCCACTCTTCTTCTCTTACAGAAAGGAAGCTTGATAGCAATCACATTAACATGACTTTAACACTACTCATTTCCATGGAGCTATTCTTCTCATCTACTTCTGATCTGCTCATAGTAAAAGGAGCCTAAGTCTCATGGGAATTCATTCTTTTGAAGCTGGCAGTCTCATTCACTTACAGCCCAGTGGAAAACAAGCAGTTACTGTCAGCTGTCAGGAACCTGAATCAAGCTTTGTTAAGGCCTCCTCTGTCTCTATTTCTGGTTTGGGTGTGGCATGGAAAAAACAATATTTACCATCTCAGTAGCTGTGCCCTTTGTGTATTTGTTTTTATATTCCCTTTCCCCATGTGAATTTAGCAGATGTTGCATGGCCTGGTCTCAGCCCTGAATTTTGTTGTCAGAGTACGTGCATGTCTCCACTGAACATTAGTAGTGAACAGGCAATGTCTGCACAGAAAAGATAATACAGATTCAGCTGCCAGGCACCATTCCTGGGGCAAATGTAGATAAAGGGATAAGCACCAAAAATACCATAAGATTTCACTTCCAATGTAAATGAAACAAAACCTACAGCCATCAGCCCCGAATGGAAGGCTACCAAGGGCCCGAGAAGGATACACATACCGTGTCCAATTTTTGTCTTTTAACATCTCTTTTTAAATTAAAATCACTTGGGAGTGCTTTCCATTGCTTTGGATGAATGCACACAGATTGCTAAAAGGCTAGTTTGTATTTACCAATATACTTTAAAAACTAATGCTCAGTGCAATTATCCATTAATTACCTTCTATAAAACGTTTCCATTCACTTTTTGTTTATACAGAGTAAAAGCATAGGGATTTGCTAGGGTTCAGATGATAAAAAAACCTCAAAGTCAGTTTAAGAAAACAGAGGAAAGACAAGGGCAAAAAGCTAGATGGCAGGGAAAGGTCAGCTTGCTGTTTTCACAGCCAATTACCAGCACCCTGTACCCATCAAACTAGAGCCTCTCAGCTTTCCCTGCCATCCTTCCACAATAAAGCTTTACAGTGGCACCACAGAAATCAGTGTGGCTGGACTTTCCTCCTGGAGAGTGAAACTATTTGTCCCAGAGCACATAGCTACCCAGATTTTCCATGAGGGGGAAAGCAAGTTTGAGAAGCAAGGAGGTAAATCAGCCTCCATCTCTGGGTAGGAGGCAGAATGTGAACCCAAGTCTCCCAAATGCCCCGAGAGCCAAATCTGCCCCTAGAGACTAACACTCTTCAAAAACCCAACCCAGTGACTTTCTTGTCACCGGGCAATATGTCAGATTGACCAACAAATAAAGTTCCAACACAAGCAGCAGATATTTGCTTTGTGACAGTGTGACCTGAAACACACCATTTACAGTCCTTGGAGCAAGGAGTTCTGCTGGAAATGTCAGCCTGGTGTTAGCATTACAGCATCTGAACAACTCCAAGTCAAAACATACTCCAGCAAATTAGACATGATAGTGCAATCTTCATTGATAATTTTGGTGAATTTAGCCCATTCTTTTGCAATGGATTAAAGGAAGAAAAAAAAAATAATACTAAGCTGTCTTGGTGCCAGACAAACTAAGGCTTTTAAGGCAATGAATCCTTTCCTATAGTTTTCAAGTATTGTTTTACTGAGAGACTAAAAAAGGTTGCAAATGCAATCAAGATCAGCAATTCAATAATACTACAGAAATGTAGCTGTATTTCACTGCTATCTCACCATTATCACATTTTAGCAACATTTGGACCTTTTTCCTGCAGTGGTCAATACTTTGGATCTGCCTTGTTCTGAGAAATAGTTATTGTAATTATAATGTAAGAGCTCTTTGCTCTTGTTCATGGAACTGTTGTGTGTAATCATTCCCTTAGCCACCCATCATCACTCAATGTCTGTGAAGGAAATTGGTTTAAAATAACCAAATGGAAAAGTTCACCTGCACTCTAAAGAGCTCTAGATTAAATTATCTCTATGCTTTACACTTTAATCTAAGTGCTGTTTTTAAAAGCAAAGCCCGTTGAATCAAAAAGAATTCATGTAATAGAAACAGTCATAAAAGGGCCTTTATTAAAGTAATGTATCAGAGTCATTGCTTGAAAACTTTTGTGTGTGACTTGTAACTGTTTTGAGTATTTTTCTGTTTTAAAAGATTTGTTATCCTTTTTCAGTTTTCTATAACTATGCTTTTCTACTCTCTGCTGACCAACCTTTATGTCAAATCTTCAGGAACAACGAGGTTAAAAAAAGCATCCTGGTATGTTTCCCACACTTGTTATGTAAAAGCAGCCTTGTGTAGGAGAAGCATCTTGAGCAGTGAATCTGGGGAAAAGACACACCCTACTCCACCACCACCCCCCTCCCCTAAAAGAGGTGAAGGGAAAATAAATGCATAAGGTGTTTTAATATCTTTCAGGCTGTGTCTGATCTGAGAGAAGACACAGATAGAATCTGATAAGGAAGCCGAATTACATAGCTTATACTGTTTTGGAAGGATTCCTAATTTTAGTGCACATACTTGATTCTTCACAAACATCCCCACAGGTGTCCAGGTCTAAGCAGTTCTAGATTACAGGCTGCAAGATTGTCTCAGAAATAGCTGCCCCAGCCAGGCACACCCCAGCCTCACCCTTCACTGAAATACCTGATCACAAACAACTGCTGCCCCTAAAACACCAGGCATTTATGCGAAATCTGGACCACCAATACCTGGCATATTTAACAATATTAGTATTTTGCTCACAGAATGAACTAAATTTGCTCCCATAACATGTAAATTCTTCTGATGAGAAAAGCATCTTCTCCAGGTGTCACAATGAAAGCCATATTACTTACCTGGATTTCATGTTATGATCCAATTAAAAAGCAACAAGAATAAGGAATAGTGAAGAAAGTGATAAAATTATTTTTATCACTGTTTCCATACAGGACAACTCAGTGAGGTTTGTTTTTTTTTTAAATGAGCAAGATCATTTTTTTTCTTTCAAACCTGATTCTTCTGCACCAAGTATATTGTTCTCCCCAGGTTTTACTTCCACTTCTCAAAATCCATTATTCTGTGCATGCCTTAGCCCACACATTGTGCCCTGTGCATAGCTGTCTGATTCTCAGACCTGCTAGGAACTATGAATTTGGGCAGGTGGCCAAGCTGTTAATTCATCATCTTCTGTTTCAGTCTTGCCAGGAAAATACAGTTTTTGTCTGAACAATGAATTTATAACCTGTGCTTTGTGGGTCATACCTACTCCTTTGTGTAGGACTCACTTTGGGCTAGCAGTGACAAACCAATGGTGTAACTCTGGAAACTCAGGCTATGTATAAACAGGTTTCAGAACTTTTTCCTTCTGTTTCTATTCCAATTTGAAAATTCGGTTATACCTTGAAATCTTACAGCCACAGAAAATACAATTTTTTCCTTCATAAGTTTTCTTTGAAATAGCGAAAACAACATTGTCTCTTTTTCCTGTGGGTTCTATTTGTCCCCCAATAAGTTAAATTTTCATATTTCCCCCCAAATCTGTTAATTCTTTAGCCTGTTAAGCTGCCACATATGTTAAAATTGTCTTTGTCAAACAATTATGATGTTTGTAAACCACTGATTCTTCTTATTTTCTAAAATTCTTTTCCATTCTCTATATCATTCTAGCTTGATGTAAAAAAGGTAAATGTGCAAAAAAAAAAAAAAAGTTTTATAAGGCCAGTACTTGAGATGAGCCCCAGGAGTGTGGCTTATTGCAAACCTGTGCTTTGCACTGCTGTAGCAGCTGCATTAAATGAGTATTTGTTAGCATAAACTAAACCTGACTGGATTTCTCTGAAGTGCATTTAGGACAAATAATCCAGCAGTGGTATGCTCTGTGCTACAGGGCTTGGATCATTCAGTATCATGCCATGAAAGAGCCTTGCTCTTGACATGAAATAAAGTCAATCATAGACTGAGATTTCTTAGTTCAGTACAGCAGACTATTTTCTGGCCTGTACAATTCTAGTTTATCTCACATTCCTGCAATATTGCTCTGTCCACAGAGCTCACTGTGCAGTGCAGAGCTAACATGGTGGAACAGCTCACCTAAATACTGGCACAAACTCTCTAACACAAGGACTGAGTCTGCTAAGAGCCTCCTGTTTTCTATATTTGACCTTCTGTTTCCCAGCCTCTACAAGTCTATTGCTACCCTGCAGGATTTGTTCTTTATTCAGGTTGTTTTGGTTTTCCTCATCTCCATATATTCCCAGTAAGGAACATAATATTCAAAGATACATTTTAAAAAGCCTTTTGTGCTCCATACAGAGTTTCCTGAGTAAGGCTCTGGAAAAGAAAGTTTCTTGCAGAAGAAACTATATGAGTAAATACACTACTGCCCAGAAAAACTCAAGCTCCTTCTCCCAAATAAAATGGAAAGGTTAACTCCATCAAGGCCTGCAGATACTGGATTCCTTCATCCCCAAAACATCCTCTTCACACAGCTTTTGCAGCTCCTTTGGCAGAAGGAAAATTAAGTTAAAATTGGCAAAGACCCTATGCATTTATGCCAGGAAAATCCCACACAATTTGAAATTAATCAATAGCACAGAAACCCCCTCCCACCTACCACATGGAGCCCAGTCTCCAAAAATCTGCAGCCTCTCTAGGGTGGTATTTGAAATAAGCATGTTTGCAGAACTAGCTTCACCCTCCTCCCATGGCACGTTCCCACACAGAGAGATCTTTTGACACTTTCCTCCCAAGGGAAAAATAACACACCTATGTGGAAATCAAAGGCTAGAAATGCCTGATTTGAGAAAATCTTCTCCTTACTGAGCCAGTTCACTTTTCTCTCACTGAGAAACATTGCGTTTTTAGTCCAGCAAAACACAACACAAAAATGATTTAGCCTTCATGTCAATAAAGCTTTTGGAAAGACCTAGTAAGAAAGGCTTGTCTGGAACAGAGCCTGAGCTCTACCCTACTTTTTCCAGGCCCTTCCTCTGCTTTCAGGAGGCCTGAAGGTCTCCTTAAGGAAGCAAGATAGCAATTGAGTAGCACAGAGCTTTCCATGAATGGCCTTTAGAAGCATCCAGGTGAGACACCTGCAGGACTCCGAGGTGTTTGCTCCTCACAGGGTACAATTACCCAGCTCCCACTACACTTTGGGGTTTTGCCCCCTCCCTTCCTGCAGGGTTTCCCCAAATAAGGAGGCTCCAGGTGCTTTGTCTCTGAGCTGCCATCAGGGGTTTGCAGCATTTCCTCACTGTTTGTGTTACAGCAGCATCTACAAGCACCACAGGGGATAAAGGCCTCACTGCTTTGGCTGTCCCAGACACACCTGATAACACAGGCCATATTTAAACATTTATAGATTCCCCAGACTGTTCCAGACTGGATCCAGCCTTCTGTCACATCCTTACTTTGGGGAGAATAAGGAGGCACAACCCCAATCCCATCTTGCTTATTGTTAAAGAATACATTTTCCCTGAGAAATAAATGCTCTGGGTTTTAATCCCTTTGGGTTTAGGACATAATCACAGGTACCTGAAATCCCATATGATGGGTGTCATCAGGAGGGTACTGCACAACCTGTGGTGACCACTGGCTCATGTGGCTTTGGCAGCAGTGGGTTCCAGGGTCTGCTCTGGGCATGAGGTGGCTCAGAGCTCACCCAGAGCAGCAGGGACTCTCCAAAGTCAAGCAAACACCAGGCTTGTGAGCTTTAGGTTGCTTTGAGTGATGTAGCAGTCAAGCTGCCTTGCTCAGGTGGAAGGGATCTACCAGTGGCATGCTGCTGTCAAGCCCAGTAACAGGACTTAAGACAACAAAACAGATTTTGCTAGGCAGTGTCTCATGCTTAAAAAAACCCTAATATCCCATACAGCTAGGCAGGGAATTGTGAATTGTTCTGCCATGAAATGGCACTTGACTGCAGCTGGAGCTGGACCAGAGCTGTGTCCCATGGACCCCTCCTGCAGTGCACCCACACCTAGAACAACAGAGAGCAGAGGCAGGCAGTGCCAGCAGGAAGCACAACCAGACTGCTGGGAGTTACTCAGGCCTGTTAATCACAAAGCTGTCCTCCCCAGTCATTGCTCCACCCAAAACACACTGCTAATTGCCCTCACATTAATGTTTGCCACCTGTTTCCTTCTTCTTAGGCTTTGTCTATGGAATCATCATTTCTCAAGTCTCCAAACTTCTTTCACATTTGAAAAACTTTCTACTGTCTGAAAAGGTAATAAATGAAAAAAAAAAAAAAAACACCAAAAAAAAAACAAAAAAAAAAAAAAAACAAAAAAAAAAAAAAAAAAAAAAAAAAAAAACCCCAAAAAAAAAAA
>VZRH01003102.1:195600-257198 GCA_013397555.1 Urocynchramus pylzowi
CAACAGATCTTTCAATATAGCTTGAATTAGCCAAGCTCTATTCCTTTTGCACAGCTTCACATGCCAAGTGTTCCTTTCTAGAGGTAACAATATTCAAGAGTTTTCTCTCTCCTCTCCCAATTCTGACTTTGGCAGTGCTGGTGTTTTAACAGCATGTCACAAGTACAGGTACTGCAGATTAAGCCATGGGTTTGTTTTGCAAACTCCCATGTTGGTTTTTGGCTATTAAACACCACCTGAATAAGGGACTGACTAACAAACACAACTTTGTTACAGGAAGAAGGGAGGGAATCAGCAGAGAGCTGTCTCTCTGTCTCACCTCTGGAGAAAACCACTCCTCCCTGCTGCCAGGGGCCCCTGCAGTGCTGCACCCAGAGCCAGGGGTCACCTCAGAGACACCCTCAGCTCCAGCTGTCCCAGGGCAATGCAATGGTTTCTGCAGCTGTCAAGGCCTCTGACCACAGGCTCTCACCTAATGAACTTGGGTTAAACTCTAGCCACAGCAGGCTGGTGCTGTTTTCAGCACTTTTGTTCATTGTGAAGCTTCAAATTCACTTTTCCTGTTGAATACATACAGCACAAGGAATAGGTGAGAAGAGGGCCAACTCTTAGCAGCAGTTCAGTATCACAGAAATGTAATTGCAACGGGAAAATTCACAGCAAGTCACTCATAAGTCACTTTTGCAACGTTTTGCTACAGAGAAAATAAAAACATACAGCTTGATACAATTAAAGGATTTCAGGTGGTAATATGCCAGACAGCACAGTGTGAAAAGGCCTTCTTTCCTCTGAAGGACAAAAATACCTTATTCCTTCAGACACCTTCTTCACCTCATCACAATGAGATGAGTAGACTGAAACTTGATCAGATAGCAGAAGGGTTAGGACAGCACTGACTACATTTTTATGCAGATTTGTCTGAAATGAATTCTGATGTCTTTTTGACATGAACAAGGCAGGATTTGATAGAATCTAGAAGCTATCTGGGTCTCTGTTAGTAACTCAACCACTTTCCTGTTTCTTCACCATCTCATCTTTCCAGCACTGTGATCCAAACTGGGACAGCAGCCCAGTTCTTTGGATATCAAACTGGGAAGGAGCACAAAAACTAAGCGCTGATATTTTTTCCAGGGGCCCAAGAACCTCGAGGCTCTCTCAAATAAGTAAAGACCATCACAAGGATCAAGTTATAAAGTTAAAGAAGAAATATTCTTTTCACAAAAAATTTTAAAAGGAAACCACAAGAAAATGACATTTTCTCAACCAGAACAAAGCTACATCTTTGTGGCTTCTGTAAATCAGACTTACCTTTCCCTACCCATCCTTATTAACATATGGCATTTGAAAATATACATATATAATAAACAGGAATGCCTCTAGATGTCAAAATCTGGGAAGTGAATATGGTGAATCACCACAAGACTTAACACTGCAAGGGACAGCACAGACCCCTACAGGCTCCAGTCCTGGTCCACACAAGCATCCCTGTCAGTAGAACCTGAGAAAGAGTTTAAACAGCTGAGAGGGAAAAAGAGTTCTTACTGGAGGTATTATTTATTCTTAGTTCCCATAAATCACTTAGGCCCTCCATTAAATGTGATTTGTAAAAGAAATGCACTGCATCAGTATTTGCTTTGGGATGCATAATTGAACTCCAGGATTTTAACATTCAAAAAACAGGTTTTGTTAAAGCTGAGGAAACATCCATTGAAAGAACGAAATCACATGACTGAAGGACTGGTATCAATCATCTGTGACTGCATTGCAGAAAAAGGAAGTCTTTGCTAGACTTATCTATCCTCAGCAATTTCAAAATTTCAATAAAGCTCATTCAAGATGTGACACATAATATTTTTGAATGTAAAATCAAAAGAAATATTGAGTAATAATAACTTTTCATTGTGTTGTCTGCTTAAAATCCCTGGACTACATACAAATCACACCAGTTAGTAAATTAAAACGACAGAGAAATGAATACCTGCATTTCAGGCCTTCTTTACATATGAAGTGAACAAAGACTGCAAACAGGGAGGATGTCTCTCTCCATTTAAAACTATCCCTTTGGTTTCAATCCTGCATGTGCATATTGCAAGTAAACACCAGCACCTGCCAAGCAAGGCAGTCTGACAGCAGCACAGGGCAGGGGTCTCCTGGCACTGGAAATGTGCCAACCCAGCCTGTATTAAATGCCACAGCAGCATTGCTTCAGCAGCAAAACCACTGCCAAAGCACCTTGTGGAAAGACCAATGTGTACTACTCACAGCTCTAAAAAAGAAGGTGGTGTTGCACCAGCATAGTTAAACAGAAGCAATTCTGTATGATGGGCTGATTTAAATCTGGATTACTTATTAGTTTAGTTTTGCTTCACAGCAAAAATATGGCCAAATTAGGCTTCAGGCTTAAACAGTTGCTTGGATTATCAGTCTGACAGGAATAGTGATTTTAAATTAAGGAAAGGGTTGCAAGAAAAAGTAATTTCATGCTTTGAAAAGAACTTTTATTTATTTCAAAGGCTTGGAACCTAGAACCATCATTCCGTAATCTTATTCAAATGTTGATGTCGTCAATGCATTTTAAATCAGCATTTAATGAGGTTAAAGAAAGAAAACAGAAGCTGCTGAAGAAAGCCCAGTAAGAATTTCTATTTCTAGATAAAGCTGCTTTAAATGCATAACCAATTCTGCTAACTGTGGGATGTGATGCACACGACTGAGTTTATAGGTGTTCAGTGAGAGTTTGTGCCACTTGGTGTATCACTGTGAGCAGTCAGCACACAGAGAATTAAATAAATATAGAATCTCTACTCCTCTATAATCTCTACACCTAATTTAAAAACTACATTTTCCCTGGACTGCAACAATGCTTACTTTCCTTCTAAAAAGTCCTTTTAAGTTTTTTTAGCTCAAATGAGCATACAGACTAGGCAAGCTTTAGGGAACATTTCCTGTATTTAAACTCTGTCAATTAACAGTGCTGTACCTAAATCCCTTCCAAGCCATAACATGAGTTTAAGAAAAGTAAATTGTATCAGTGTGGAAATCTGAAGCAGAAAGAGAAGACATAGAAATTAGGTCAGTCTAATTGAATTGCAGTAGCTTCTCTGAAAAACACCTTTGCTACCCAGTTTGAAAAGGCATTAGAAACCACATTAGGGAACCATTTTCATTTTGAAAATCTTCTTCATTACTGCCTGCTTTGCTGAAATGACTTTCAAAATCTTCATCTTTGCTACTCCTGCTTTGCTTAGAGGACTCACTGCTGATGCCTCCTCCTGAGCTTTAATTTGTCTGGAGGATGAAAATAATGCCAACATTAAAGCTAGAAATTTCAAATGGATGAGGAGAATCTAGCTTCAGCAGGATTTTATGTGCCTTCTAGGCCCTTATGTGAACATTAAATTTTAACAAAAAACTCCTATGTTTCTCACCCAGAGGAGGTGCCCCACCACATTACCTGGTCTCTGCACACACAGAAAGCAGGAGGAGAAAAGGGTAGAGCTATTGACTACTTTGGCAATGGGGATTTCTGCCCTTTGGGTACAGCTTTACACCTCCCACCCACCAGCTGGGGAAATTCAGGAGAGGCAGTAAGCATTGAGAGAGCCCCATATTAACACTTCACCTCACTGCCACCTGCTCCTGCCCTGCTCTCCAGGACCAAGTGCTCCTGCTGCTCTGACACAGACACCAGAAAGGTGTCAGCCAAACTCCCCTGCACTGCAAACCCCACCCCACAGATGGGGTGACAGGAGTGCTCACACTGTGGGTGCAAGTATTTCATAACAAATAGTAAACCAAATATAGGTGTCCTTTTAGCAAGGGTTGATTACACTGATTACTGATGCAAGATGAGCTACCTAAATGTATGTCAACTATAGAATAAGGGCCCATCCCTTTGTTCCACTCTCCATCAGTGGAACACTATCAGTATCATAATTCTCAAGCAAGACAAAACCTGGTTCCACCCTCTCAAGAAAAACTCATTCTCAAAAGGAGGATGCACTCTACCAAAAGCAGGAGGAAGAAGCAGCAACCACTGCAGTTCACTTATCTTTCTAGAGGAAAGTACATTATTAAAAACTAAATTTGGTAGTGCAGGACTTTCCATGCTCCCACTATAGGGAGTAGGATTATATGTGTGTGTATATATATATATATATATGCATATGACAAAAATGGTGAGGATAACCTGCTCCCAAGTCTGTGTTTCCTAGCACTGAGGATTCAAAATGCTATCTGAAGCACCTTTGTTTCACATTGGCACATTCTTTATTTGTGTCAGTATAATATTCACACAATTACAAATTATAATGAACAAGTCCCACTCTGAAATCTGAGCCCTAAGGCTATATATGTTATCCAAATATATAACCAAATGCTAAGCACATTGGGATTCTTTCAACCACAAATTTAAGTAATTATGATTATTCCTAATGCTGCAACAGAAGCATCATGTTCAACTAATTATAGCTCAGAACACTTTTCTACTACATCTTCTGGAAAAGAAATACCATTT
The DNA here is from genome assembly GCA_013397555.1 of Urocynchramus pylzowi. Lineage (NCBI taxonomy): Eukaryota > Metazoa > Chordata > Aves > Passeriformes > Fringillidae > Urocynchramus > Urocynchramus pylzowi. Next base: position 200,117 of record VZRH01003102.1, read on the forward strand.
TTCAAAGTTACCCAATTTTCATAGCCTTAAGCAAAAGTCTTCAGCTAAATTTCTTACCTCTATTAGCACAATCTTTACTACTAAGCCATTTGTGTAAGTTAGTTTTTGACTGACTCGCTAATCTTCTGACTGACAGAATTATAGACATAATGTGTTTCCTCAAGGGATTTTTCTACTTATAGAATCAGTCTGCAAACTTCTCACTGCCTGAATTACAGCCCATGATTTAATGTCATCCATTTCCACATCCTCAAAAACATCAGGGAGACACTATTTCTAGAGGTGGCTCCCCATGGCTCTTTGCCAACAAAAGAGCTTTTGACAGTGAATGACACTCTTCAGAAACCTTACTAATTTTTGTAGCTAAATTAGACACTGCTTTGTCCCTACTGAAAAAAGTTTTTTGCCTGAAAACAGTCAGATGGGGAGATGCCTGGGTGTTCCTGTTTACAGAAACAGGCCCTAAACAAGATACCTGCAACCAGATAAAAGCTGGCAAAAATAGCTAATCATATGGATATATTTGCATCAGGTAGTACGTGCCACATCAGACTGTTTTAATGAAAAAGGCAGAGGAAAGAGGCATCTACAGCACACACATCTCCCCTTCTCCTCCACCAGTAAATACATGATTTTTTGTAAGAATATAGACAACCCAAGCTCCTCAGTAAGGGCAAGCAAAGAGAAGATTCACAGCAGGGCTACAGAGAGGGCCTGCAGGGAGCAGAGCATCAGGGAACATGAGGTCAGGCTTACAACACACCCTTGGCTCTGCCTAGCTCTAGGTCACCTCTTACTGCTTGGTGACACCTCAGCATTGCAGGCAGGCACTGATCCTCAGTGGTCTCCCCTCAGCACAAAGGCTGAAAAGAAGCTTTTCCCCCAGGGCATCCCCAGGAAGCTGCTGGCAGATGTGGGGACAGGTGAGGCTGGCTCAGCTGGATAGAGCATGGTGCTGACACTGCCAGGGCTCTGGGGTCAGGCCCTCTGTGGGCCACTCACTTCAAAGCTGGACACAATGAACCTTGTGATCCCTTCCAACTCAGAATATTCCATGGTTCTGTGAATAGCTAAACTCAGGATATGATTGCGGATAAGGCCTTGCCTTTAATTTGTCAGAGGCTTCAGCAATCAAGTAATAAAACAATACAGAGCCAAGTTTAACACTCAAGTACAAGTGATTCACAGTCCAACTTCACCAAGTTTAAGGACCAAACAAGTTTCTTCCCCTTGAAGGAAGGCTCACTGCCATGGAGAAGACACAGTAGAACACACAGCAATGATGGCTAAAGAGCAGTAAATTACAGCTCATATTAATACATGCTGCAAACCTTTACAGTTCATATTAATAGATGCTGCAAACCTAGGTAAAAAAGAGTAGAAGAAATGCAGCTTCTTCTATACTTCCTGTTCTGAAAACAGCCTTGTCCAATAATGCAGATGGGATGATGATTTACTTTTCCAATCACCCCTACATAAGACCTGAGGGTGTGCAAAAAGGCCTTTACACAAAGTTGTGTTTGATAAAATCAGGACGATGAATTCTTTTTACACTATAAAATGCTGTCAGATATAGCTGTAGTAATAACAGCAAGAAATATCAAAGTCTTCTGTTAACCACGTAATACATAGAAGAGAAAGGTAAAATATTTATTCTACAGTTAGATGAAAAAATGTTCTATTATAACAAACACAAAGACTAGTTGCTCAGTGCCTGGCATTCTTTGTGAATATTTCCTGGAATTACTGGTGTTAGTGTCAGGCCAGTGCAGCTACAGGTGTGTTTCAATATTTAAATGTAGAAAAGGAGAAGCTTTTTTTTAATTTAAATTTGTCTTGGATATTTTTGGCACAAATTTTTAAAAAACAAGGATCATGGATCTTGTCAGGATATAGCATCATAGGGAAAGGAAGAGAGATTTGAGGATTTCACCAGATTGAAATGTTCAGTGTCTTGCACTTTTAACACCTATTCCAAAACTTAACTTCCATGTAAATATTCATAAATGCATTCAGCACAGGTCTGGCAATGTTGCTATGAATTTTAGAGGCCCCAGACACATCTTTTCCTGAAGACTCTCTAAGCAACAACAAAAACAAGAAAATAGCAAGAACTGATACTTTTAGTACAACATCACATGGTTCCAGCAATCATAGGAGGGTGAATGCCATTCTGCACCTATAGTTTTCAGAATGCTTTCTCACTTGTAGGCAACACAGGGCATGGGGGATATAAAGCAACATTCAACCATTTTTTCAGCATTTTCAAGCTTATTTTTAAGTATTTGAATAAAGAACCACTATTTTCCAATTTACTTGGAGATTATCACCACATGTCAGACATCCACACTAACCAAAAGGCCCATCCATATAGAGGAGCTCAAATAATGTTCTGAATAACTCCCTCTTATATAAAAAAAAGCCACATTTCTTAGTACACATTTTTCAAGTCCTTTAGAAATCTAGACAGTGAAATCTTACACTTTGCAGACTAAAGGGAAAGTGTCACCATATTGTTACATAACAACATAAATAAGGGGGAACATTCAGCCAGGTCAAAAAGGGCACTAGCCCAGAAGCAAACAAAATTCCTCCTCCAGCATAACAAGTCTGGGCAATTCCCATCTATAAATTTGTTACCAAAGAAAAGAGTATAATGAGTTTCCACAGAAAAAACCTGAACACTATCCAGCATCACAACAGTGAACATGGCAAAATCAAATTCAACTTTTAACAAGTTAAATGTTCTAGGAGAATGTAAGTCTTTAGACACAAGAGACTTAAAGCCATGACTGATGTGATGTAAATGTTATGTAATCCCAGCTCCCCATAATACCAGGGGTGTTTGCACAATTCCTTCTGAGGTACCTGGTGCTGATTACTGCACTGAACTGGGGTCTGATCCAAGCTCACAGTTTCTGTGTCTCTTTGCACTTAATGAGGTAGAACTAAAAATACAATAAAAATCAAACAATGAAGAGACATTCCTGGTGATCCATTGCAGAAACATTTTTCTTTAAAAGGAGATTTTCCCTTTTTTTTTTTTTTTTTAACCAGGGTGGCAGAATAAATCTACTTGGTACTTTTATCATATTATAATTAAATTCCCAATCATGGAAAACAGACAAACTCAGTCTTTCTGTTTTCCCCTGGAGTTTTCTGTAGCAGTCATTATTAATGCCTTTGTTAAGCAGAAGTCAGCTGAAGCTAACCTGCTGCTCCTCTGATCTGGGTGTCCAGAGAACAAGGATTTGTTGCAGTCATTGCTTTGCCACCTGCCTGAGGCATTCAGCTGTATCTTGCACAATGATGCTGCAAAGCATTCAGGAGTAAATACACAATAACATTTGTATCTTTACAGCATCTGTGAAAGGTGTGGGTAGGGTGATTTCTCTACTGTGTGTTTCCAGAGCAAGTCTAACCCATTAATTAAATTCATGCTCTTGTCCTGCTTCAAAAGTAAAAACAGAGATGATTTATGGGCACTGACAGCTGCAGGAACCGGTTTTGCTCGCTCCCTCTCATTAATTAATTTTGAAGCATCTGGATAGGTCGATTTCTCAGATTCTAAACATACAAAAGGCTGCACATCCTCAGTTTCTGCAAAGAAGAAAAATACCCGTTCCATGCAGAGAACTGCCTGCCATGGTTTCTCAGTGCTGGCTGAATAGTGTCTACTGAAATTGTGTGACTCAACACCCCTGTGCCTGCCCAGGCTACTTGTAGGATAAAGCCATAAGAGGTCCCAGTCATAAAACATTTCTTATCCAGTATTATTTTACTTGTCCTAACAACAAAAACTCTAAAATAAGAAAGCAGCACCTGTAGAACAGTATAATCTACAAACCAAAATAAAAAGTTTTCTCTAATAACAGACCCAGGGAAATTGCCACAAACACTCCCTTCTAGAGGGAATATCAATGTTGCTATATTGCATATAATGATATATGCAAGTACAAATATACAGCAATACACCAGTGTGTTTATTTCTTCTTCTAGGTTCTTTAAACAGGAGGCAGATTGCTAGCATTTGGGGCTGAAAGCTGGAGGTAAGCAATCAGAAGACATTTAACATACAAGCTAGGAACAGGAAATTGTTACAGAAGTGGAAAATTTTGGGTGCTGAACTTTCACCCTCGGCTCCTGCGAGATTTTTACTAATAAAGAACTATATAAACATAGACAGATTATATTGACATTGCATTACCTGCCCAGCAGAGCCATATGCTGCTTCTGCAGACATGGCCAAAAAGATCAAAGCTTCCCACAGATTAATGAGCTAAACCTGGGTGTTGTATGTTTCATATATTGCTGTAGACCTATACTGACCTATATTGACAGAGAGAAGGGCTGGGCAGAACTCTGGATCTGTCTTTCAATCAATTATTTTATGATTCTGTACAACACTTTGTAAAACATAAGGCAAATTTATTTTGTTGTGATTCATAGCCCAGACAGCAGAAAGCCTGCCAGGAACAAGGATACTGCCATCTAAAGCAGCTCATGATCACTAGTTACCAGGAAGAAATAAAAAGTATCCAGCATGGTCTATAAAAGTGGTGGAGCAAACAGAACATAAAACTCTTTCTGCCAGTGTCCCAAAGGAGCCTCACTAACAGATGACTGTGACTCAGAACCTCTGTCTAGGCATGAATGGGCACATGATACTGGGTTACAGACTCAACAGACAACACTATCCCAAGGTGCCTTAGCTAACAGAAAGATAGTCATTCTCTAGAAAACTCTTGTTTTCTAGAGAACAACTGGCAAGACCACAGAGCCCTTTCAAATAGCCTATTTTCAGCTGTGAATCAAGATCTCTCCTTTTGTCAGCTCGTTTTTACCACTCAGGAAGCAACCTGTGCCTTTTCGAGGTACTGATGAGGTGCTTCACGAATCAAGGAGATCTGTCAGATTTCAAAGAATTGTTCAACAGTGTTCATTAAATGTTAACTGGTGCATAGCATCTTACCTGCTTACATTCTTCATGTTGTTGGTGACATGTTTGATATTTACAAGGAGCAATGTGATGACAGAATTCAAGAGCTGACATACTGATAGATTAAAAAAAATTAAATTCAAGAAAGTTTGACAGAATAAATAACCTCAACATGATTATAATTCGTGTACTTTTTGTAAAGAAAACTGAGTATTCACTTCTCTTCCTCTTCAATGCCTTCAGTGAACCAAGACCCAAGACAACAATAGTTACCTACATTTCCTTCTTCTCATCCCTATAGAGTCTAAGAGAGAAGTGTGCAGTTAGACAGTTGGAAGATTATCTCTTCACTCCAAGCATTCATAGAAACAATTCAGGATTTTCAAATTCAGCTTTGATTTCACAATACTGCTCCTTTTCTTGAACTTCAAACAGAATCTTAAAGGCTTTGATTCCACTCTTAGCAAGGTTAATCAGAATTTTACCATGAAAATGCAGTGAGAGGACATTAATTCAACCATATGTAAACAATCACAGTGAAACATGTGGGAAGAATCACAGAGAATGCATGGAAATCAGAGGTTTGTTCCACTGCAAATTAAATTGCAATGAAGACTTGAACTCATCAAAAAGAACTCCCAAAAAAGCTGTTGGACAACAGACTTTGCAGCAGAGAAAATATTTGAATGGTACCACAAAAGCACAAGGGCCAAGGTTGTTAGAGAAAGGAAGGAAACTATGAGGGAAGTGCAAACCTCAGGGCATTTGAATTAAATGGGCAATTAAAATCACTGTTGATAGCTAAGCATTTGGTGAAACTCCAGGGGACAGCATAGAATTCTAACACTTCTTATTGACAAAGGAAAACACCTAGTGTCTACAACCAAGTGATCTTTAGCTCAGCTTGGAACACCAAGTTCTGATTTCCAGAAAGAAAGAGTTAAGCCCTGCATTGTTTGAGTAAACGATGTTAGTTCTCTTTGACCCTTAGGGTGAGGGAGACCTTTCCTAGGAAAGCACTGCTGGACTTCACACATTACACCAAGAGAGGCTGGGTGTGGTGCTTGAAGCTTCACGGTGGGAGCTGCCAGTGGAGCACAGACCAGAGTGACAGCTGTCCAGCCTGCACAGAGCCTGTCCAGCCTGCAGCACTACAGGCACCTTCCCAGTGGAGGACAAACACAGCTTTTAAAACCAAAAGCCTAGAAAGAGATTCAGGTGCAGCACAAGAAGGTGCTGAAATAACTGTGTCAAAAAGGTTAATTTTGTTCAGCATGAAACACACCCGGGATCTGAAGCATACCTGTGGTCTATGTCAAAGCTGGTTTAGATAATTTCATTTTCATTTTGGTTTTATGACTTTGAGATAGCATGTTTTCAGCAACTAAATGAAATGGCAAATGCTAATATGAGCTTCTGAGAGCCTAAAAATTTTGTTTAAATTCCAGGTTATTTTGGAATGTGACAGCTACTTGCTGCTTGGATCCATGACAACCATGTAGACACTCTTCACTTTAACAATCTTCACCAGCATGGTAAGCCATATTCCAAAGGCTGAGTCTCACTGTAATTGTGTTGGGCAATAAGCTGGAGTGACTAGGTGTACAAGGCTTCATGCTTCTGGCTCAAAGAGAGTAATATAAAAACTATTAAACAACATAAGCAAGAAGCAAGCAGGATATGGCAACATACCTTGATTTATGAACACTGTTTTACACACCAGACAAGTCTTAAGTTTCCCAGAACATCTCAGAATGGATGTTGCTAAGCAAAGATGATGGTAAAAAGGGTACTTCATTAAGCTGTCTGAATGCAATTTATAGGACTAACAGCCATGGTCCAAACTATCACCAGCAAGCAGAAAAGGAAAATGGTCCAAATACAATGAAAAAAAAAGATACCTCAAACGCAAGTTTAAGAACAAATATAGAACATTTTGTCTACTTTTGGGTCAAAAGCCAATTACACACATCAGACAGAAGTTGACAATCAAACCAGTTATCATTGGACATGATATAAGAGCGTGCTGACGACTGTGACTCCCAGCAGCTCTCCTTTTTGACATTTTCATTTTACATTTCTACAGAATTATAGGAATTTCCTACAGGATTCAAAATAAACAAACAAAACCAATAATAAATCACAGGAAAACCCTATAGCTAACCTACTACTTCAGAAATTGTTAAACAGAAAGGAATTTACAGCAGTTAAGAATGCACTTGAAAGTTTAGTTAAACAAGCTACCTCTTTTGAATTTGTTAAATGAAATCTGCATCCTTTCATAACCGGACCATGGATTTTATTTTTCATTTACTTTCACTGTATGCATAAATGTTTAGGCCATGGCTTACACAAAACAAATAAGGATAAGGACATCAAGACAGAATTATACTGCAAGTGAGATTGTTAGAGATCTGAACAAAAATTAAAAGGAGGAATCTTATAACTAATTAACTAATCATACCTACATTAAAAAAAAAAAGAAATAGAATGCAAAAAAGACATAAAATGACCCTAGTAAAAGGTTGCATAAAAACAGGAACACACCATGACTCATTTTTCATAAGCTTCATTATTCACTTCACATAAAGTACTGATCACACCTTTAACAGATGCACAAAAACATTCAACAAAAACCCTTTGCAGCAGCATAGTAAGATTAAATAGGGCTATAAATCTTCAAAGTGCAGCCCAAACATTAAGCTCTGAGATGGATATGAAATGGGGACATACAGGACAGCTTAAGTGACTGACTTGCTCTAAGGGCAACAGAGCAACGCAGTGAACCCAGGCTGAATGAATCCCAGGTTCTCCTCAGCAACGACTCACATCAGATACCCAGCCAACTTAAATTTGCATTTAGGCTTCAATCATATTTCAGGCTTTTAATAAAAGGTCTTCTAAATATCACCCATGGGTCAGACATTATGCAATGTTGTCCCCTTGAATTTGTAGGCAAACAGCAACCATGAAACTACATATACAGCCAGGGGTACTTTCAAACCTGGAAGCTAGATAGTGAAATTTTATAAGAACTTGTCAGAGTTTACCCATAAATTATGAAAAACAGAACTGCAAAGAATATGTATGCAATGAGAGTATAGCAAAAACAGCAGCAGCAGTGATGACCATGTTGTTTGTACTGTCCTTGTTGCCTTGTACTTTCCCACCCCAGCCCCATTGCCTATGGATGCTGAATTCAGGAATAAACTACCCTGGCTTAGCTCCTCGGAGTGTTCTGCTGTAAGGGATCTCAAGGACAAGAAAAACTTCACTCTCTTACAAGAAAATCCTTGCAGGTTTCAAGAATGGTGCAAGCATAACTGTGTGTGGAGTTGTTGTTTGTAATGTAAGCTACACTGAGAATTTTCAAGTTATCACTCAGGCAGAGAGATGCTGAGAATGAAAGAAAGCACATGGCCCAGTTTCTAAAGCCCACAGCAAAATACATTGCCCATTTCACAGAAGTGAGCTCGACTTGGTGACTCATGGTCACTGCAGGTTTGCATAGACACACAACTCCACATGGGCTCACATTTCCCTCACTATAAGGAATACTGAAAATATTTGTATTTTTAAAGGAGGAAAAGCATCTGCATTGGAGTATTGTTATACTCTAATTTTATAATTATTAATTTATTTCTCTATTTAGAAATTCTTAATACAAAACATTTTGCTGAGCTTTCCATTTAGCTGGAGCACATGTCTGAAAGAACAACAGCTTTCCCAATATCTGGAATATTATTGCAATGCCAGAGGTATTTCTTAAGTTTCAAAGTTTGTGAAAATCTGAAGGGTGACGTTCTGACAAGCCCACGTGAAGTTTTAACTGATACTACAAATATCCTGGCTCCCAGAAAGAAAAAGAAAAGAGAAAACACATAGGAAAAGAAGTCCCATAATACTGCATATTTGAAAGTTTTCTGATTTTACTGTTGTTGTTTAAACACTTCACATGAGTCCTAATCCACTGTAGCAAAGCTTATGCTCACTTTAAGCAGGTTAGCATTCCAGTTCAGCTCAAGGGGATGAGCATACTACTCAAATGATTTATTTGATCACTGTCTAATTTTAAAATTCACAGTGGTACCAAGAAGAGGTTGTTCTATTTCCACATTGTTTGCAGTAGACAATTAATGCCTCAGGTGTTCTTTCTTACTTTTGTGTGCATGTGAAGAAACCACTTGCAAAGTGTTTTATTCTTGCAGGACCAAGACATTTAAAACAAATCTTTCAAGCAGTCAATGGAGTACAATTGGAAAGGTAGGATTATTTTTTTCTCCTTGTGTAGGTTTAGAAATTACTGGCCATTCACTATTGTAACTTCAGCATTCCACAACATAAACCATCTCTCCCTACAATACTCCACAGTATTTTCTAATGACAACACTCAGCTGCTACAAGCACTAGTGACAGAACAGAAATGTGTTTCTTTCCAACCTGTAAGTTTCCTGATGTAGCAAATAAAAGCTTGCCAATTTACACTCTGAAGTTTATAAAAAGACATTGTACAGAAGAAATACAGGAATAAAAAATTGAATCAATCTAAGACAGTTAACACAGGTGAAAAATGGAAAGAGAAAATGTGAAAATGCAGACAAATGGTATGGAAAGAACAAGAAGAATGGAAAGCAAGCAGCGGAAAGAGGGGAATTTGGGAAAAGAGAACTAATTGCAAAAAATAAGGGTTAATTTGGTTTGAGAGGGAGAGCACACTGACTTCTAACAAGTTTCCCTATAAAAAGCTGCAGGTTATGCCATCAAATGGTCAAACAAAAGCACAACTTCCTGACTATGTTAAGAAATCTACTTGGTCCATGTGCTGGAATTTGGGGGAGATTTTGTTTTGTTTGGGGTTTTTTTGGTGCTGGTTTCTTTTTTATGGGGGCAAGGGCGTAGTTTTTGCTGGGTTGTTTTTTTTTTTTTTTTTTACTTTTGTTTTTACAGAAGATAATCATTGACTCATTCTAACTGCTTATGGCTTTATCCAATTTTCTTGGTATTAAGAGAAGCTGNTTTTGGTGTTGGTTTTTTTTTTTTGGGGGCAAGGGGGTATTTTTTGTTGGGTTTTTTTTTTTTTTTTTTACTTTTGTTTTTACAGAAGATAATCATTGACTCATTCTAACTGCTTATGGCTTTATCCAATTTTCTTGGTATTAAGAGAAGCTGATGTTCTGAGCACAACAACAATACCACCACAATACCTGCCTCTAGCAATATTTCATATGATATAAACAAATCAGAAGCATCTGAAATATTCAGGACAAGATGATTTTTGGGCACACTAAGCTACAGCTGAATACCAGAGCTGAGATCACATATCCTGCCTGGCCTAAATCCTGCCCAAACACATAAACACAGAACACTCCAATCCTGTATTTGAAACAATCTCCACAGACATCCAAGTCTATTTTCAGAATATTGCTCCCTGAAGTAAAAATGCATGGCATAACTAAAGGATAAAGGCCTGCTAAACTCCAGCAGTGTCTCTTCATACCCTCTTCCAAAGACTCAACAGGGAAAAAACAAACCATCAAAAAAAGAAGCACTGAGCCTTTCCATAGAACTGATGTGAAAACAAGAGTTTTTGATAAAATAGAATGACAGGGTTACAGGAGTTAACCTGCTTAGACTTCATTACTGATTTCCTAAGTTTTACTTCCTCATTGTAACTTACAAGAATTTCACAATATTTAAAACCTATGAGAACTCCACCTCTCTCTCCTTTTCCATCTTACTCTGTTCACCAAGGTCACCTAAAGATTCAAAGACTTCCAACAGCACATTTTAAAGGTTCTGTTATCTTTGGCCCCAGATTTCTGCAGAAGGCCAATAAATCATTTTTGCACAGAACTCACAGGCAAAGACAAGAGGCAACAGCTTCCAGCAGGTTGGCCAACAAAGAGCTTGATTTCAGAGTGTACAGAGTGCTGCTATGCTGCTAGGGAGTGGCACTGTCTGGAAATGTACAGGGCACAACCACAGAATCACAGAATCAGCTCAGTAGGAAGGGCCCCACAAGGATCATTGAGTCCAGCTCCTGGCCCTGCACAGGACAACCCCAAGGGTCACACCGTGTGCCTGAGAGCATTGTCCAAGTGCTTCTGGAACACTCAGACTTGGTGCTGTGACCTCTTCCCCAGGGGGCTGTTCCAGTGCCCAGCCACCCTCTGGGTGAAGAGCCTTTTCCTGACATCCAGCCTGAACCTCCCCTGACACAACTTCAGGCTGTTCCCTCGGGTCCTGTCACTGGTCACCACAGAGCAGAGATCAGTGTCTGCTCCTCTTCTCCCCCTCCCTGCAATAAGGTCTCCCCCTCAGTCTCCTCCAGGCTGAACAGAACAAATGGCCTCAGAATATACTTAGGAAGCATTCTGACTTGTCAATTTTTTTTCACAGACTAAATCCTACAGCAGTAATGCTGTAGCTTTCATGCTCACTGTCTGAAAAATTTTCGATTTTTCTGATGTCCCAAGTAGAATTTCTCATTGATAACAGCATCCATAAAACTGGATGGAATTATTCCAGGAGGCTAAAAAAATAAGCCTTTATATATAGAGTTGAGAAACAATCCACATCTAGAAAGTACTGCTATATTTAAGGAGACTTAAATCAACTGATTCTGTAAATGGAAACCTAAGAAAAAGTGACTTTTAGGCCAGAAGACAGCACCCACATCAAGTCCCAGTCAAAACCACAGAAGAGGCAGTGATTACACAATATTCAAAGAATTAGAGAATTCTGTCATAAATTAGGATCCCCAGCTCAGTTTGACCCTCAGTCTCTAAGACACATTCACAGCTATCAAAATCATGTCCTTGATGGCACACTCTCAAGCAGGCTGCTCAAGCCTGCCATTGGGAAAAGAGCAAAGTATGAGCAAGGGAACTTTGTGAATTGTAGACCCATGGCAGCACCACCTCAAGACCAGACTCTAGAGCTGTTTCCATGTTAAATGTTTTTAAAAGACATTGGATACAACCAAGGATTTTCAGGTGAAGGGCTGGAACCCAAGAATCCACCCTCCAAAGGGCATAGTTGCACAGGATCACATAGAGACACTTTAACCTCTCCAGAAAAATGACATTTCAGACACAGTCCCTCTGTTACATAAAAATTGGCTATAACTAATTTGAGGCTCCACTTGTGTTGCCAAACACAGATCCCCACTCAGGCTTAGCCTAACACAATTACTGACTCAAATATAGCTCCTCTGCTGATTGCTTCTCTCACATGTACATGACCATCTGCTTCCCATTTTTGCCTTGTCACACATTTAGACCATGAATCCCTTGGGAAGGAGCACATTTCTATGTTTGCCTCTATACAATATGGGACTAAACAGGACTCAGGGTTTTAGGCCCCACTATTAAACAAGCTATTATATTTTACGGGATTGATAATTTTAAAAGACAGGAAAGATAAACTTCAGTAATTTAAACACTAAGCTATGTAAGTTTGGAAAAACCAAATGTAGAAAACAAGCTTAGCTGAAGTGGAAATGAATGGGTTTATGCTACCAGCTATATTTGGTTTTCCTTTATGCAAACTGGCTAATGATTGTGAGAGTTGTACTCTTTTCCCCACTCTTCCTTTCACTCTTTAAAAATAAAACAATCATTTTGTATGGTAAATAATGGGGGTAGGGAAATGTTCTGTGACCTAGTGCTGTGAATAATGAGGAACTAGTCAGAGAGAATGTATTTCCTTTTAAGTATCTTATAAATATTTAAAATCAATTGCAAAGAGCATAACAGGAAAAAAAATATATGTTCAGATCACCTCCAAGCTGTAGCCCTTGTACTCTCTAGGGCACTCAGCTGCAGCAATAACACCTCACAAAAAGGCCCACCTTCCCTGTGAGCTGGCCTTACTCTCTCAAATGTTTATAAAACAGTCAACAGCTACCAGAAATAGTAGTCAGTGAATGAAATAGTGCAAGAATGACTTCTTAAAAACAAAACAAAACAAAGAAAAAACTAACTAAAAACAGAACAACAACAATGACGACGACACAAACCCCGAAACTGTGAAGGTAGAAATAAGAATCTATGATGAGAATAAAACATGGCACTTCATATGCTGACTAATAGAGTCAGGAAGCCACCAGGAAGAAGTGGAAGATCTGTCTGACCTTACTGGTTTGAAAAGAAGGACATTTTGAGGAGGAGCCTAGCAGGATTTAACATAGCTATGCATATTATCATCAGCTTACACAATGACCAACAGTTACAAATCAAAATAGAACACCTTTTGTAAAACTGATAGCTTCTATTTTCATTACCTTCCCCTTCAGTAAACACACTCTCAAACAACAAGAGCAGGTGTGCTCAAGCAGTACTGGTAACACCCAAACTTCCCTGCCTTGAGATCTGCCCACTGCTGCCTCTTAGTTTGGTGCAAAACAGCTGCACGGAAAAGCAAGAACGTGAAGGGGCAATGTGGGAGCAGGAAACCTGTCAGCATCTGATAAAAACACAGTTAGATGCCTGGAGGGATGGGAAGAGAGCAGCTGTAAAGAAGTGGAGCAGTTTCTAATGTTGCATTTGCATCAATCCAGGTGCTCCCCATTCCAGCTGAAGTATTCACACAGGCACATAACAATTAACAGGTACTGCCATTGCCAGCTACACTGGTCTCATTTCTTGGCAGTACAACTACACATATGTAAGATAATTAGCATGTATTTTTCTATTACAAGCAGAGCAGACTAAATCTGATCTTTTCTCTGCATTTTGAGAAAACAAATGTAGCCAGACACTTTCCTTGCTCTGACCATTCCACTGCCAAAGCAGCTTCTCAGCCAGACATCACGCTGGCAGGATGCTCTTCCCTGTGCTGGGAAATGTCACAGCATGCACCCACAATTAGGGGACATGACTGAGCCCTGCACAGCAGACACACTTCTCAGCTAGGAGACTGTACTCTAGATTGGATGCTGTTATGAACAATCCAAAGATATAATACACAATTTATTCTGTTATAGTACTAGTTCATGTACATGGCAATTAGAGTTGACTGCTACTGTTGTGATCGTGGAACTGCATATTTTTGTCAACTTAATAGTTGACAAAAATATTTTATTGCAAATTTCTTGGATAAACACTTAAAACCTGCACACCTTTTCAGATGACACAACACAAATAAAGGTTAAAATCCTGATAGCATACTGGTTATTTGGTGAGTAGGCCATACTTTGGTGATAAGCTATGCCTTATTGATGGTTCATCTGGCAAGTATAATATTTGTTATTTGGGTATTTGATATTCAGAGAATCATAGAAAGGCTTGGTTTGGAAGGGACTTTAAGGACTACGTAGTCCAATCCCCCTGCCATGGGCAGGGATGCCAGCCACTGGACCAGGTTGCTCAGGACTCCATCCAACCTGGCCTTGAACACTTCGAGGAATGGAGCATCCACAGCTTCTCTGGGCAACCTGTTCCAGTGCCTCACTACCCTCTGGGTGAAGAATTTCTTCCCAACATCTCATCTGAATTTCTCCTTTTGCAGTGCAAAACCATTCTGCCTTGTCCCATTGCTATCTACCTGTGTAAAAAGTTGCTCTCCTTCATTTTTATAAACATTTTTATATTTTTATAAACCCCTTTAAGTACTGGAAGGCCACAACAAGGTCTCCCCAGAGCCTTCTCTTTTCCAGGCTGAACAACTCCAGCTTTTGTAGCGTGTCTCCAGAGGAGAGGTTCTCCAACCCTCTGAACCTTTAAATCACTTTGGTTTTAATCTCCTGGAAAATGTGGGATTCTGCTAATTAGAAACAATTCTGCTTGAGTGTCACTTAGTTTGCTTTGCCCCTTGCTGTGACTGCTCACATACCTTTCTCATTTAAGGATTCAGTTATTCTGTATGTATTACCTTGATTAAGCAAAACCCTTTTGCAATATCAGTAATGAAAAAACTATTTCAGAATACAAAGCATCCAAATTTATGAGAGATGTAACTGTAAGACTTCTTTAATTTTCCAGATTACAAGCAACACATGCTTCTGATCAATGAGACCCTCCAGATTTTGATAACTGGACTGATTTAAGCCACTTTTCTCCCTTGAAAAAACTACAAGTCTAAATCAGTTTCATGGCTTTACTATGAATAAGCCTAAATTATATCACTAAATCCCACACACAAAACCAACATCAACTTTCATGTCTTGAATAGCACACAGAACACATGAAATTTTTCCCTCACTGAAATAAATAGCCATTGTCTGTACACAGCATCTGTGTGTAATATCACCCAAAAGTTTGACACTTTAGTAATGAAAATGCAAAATATCAGGCCACCTTGTACAATGTACAATCCATGGGCTTAATTCAGCCTGGCCAGGGAGAAAGAGAAAATATCACCTTAAAAAATACATTATCAGTCTTAAAAACTGATGACAGTGTATGGATTATTTGCATTCAAGCAATGATCATATTTATCTGTAAAAAACAGGGGGTTCAGTTTGAAAAGGAACAAGCAGATGGTGGCAATGAGAGCCAAACATGCAAAACTGACAGCCATAAGTCACCACTGAAATTAGGCTGTGGCTCAAGAAGTTTTATACAAGTTTTTAAGAAGTCTAGATGTGTCAACTTCTCCTGTCCTCACTGCTAGCTGCACTAGAAATACATGCAAGCTGTTCAGCAGGCAAATAATATTCTCAGTGGAGAATAAAAGTGGCTGACAGACCTGTGCAGCTCCTCAGTGCTGAAAAATAAAGAAAAATAGGACAATCAACTATAACCTTGGCAATAACCTTGTGCTGGCTGGATAGCATAAGGCTCTTTCTGTCAGACACTGACACTCCTTGTTCCCAAAAATAGAGCCTGCCTCCCTCAAAAGAGGAGAGTAAGCAGCACCAGAAGAAGCACTTGAAGTTTTCTTTTCTTGCAGAGCAGCACAGATAGGAACGACTGCAGGGGGACTCAAAGCCAATCCACAGGTCATACTCTGTCAGCAGCATGGCACAGCCAGGTATCTCACTAGGGCTGGACTGCAAGCTGGCTGAAGCACAGGAACAACACCTCAGTGCTGCATTTTAAGAAAGTGTGAACAAAAAGACTGAAGTCAATTCAGCTAGCAAAAAACAGACAGACTAAAATAGCCCACGAGGTGGGATCTGCTTCCTATAAGGGACCATATTACAGCTCCTCAGTTTAGTTCATTTATTTTAAATTATATATGTCAATTGAGTTATTCCCTGAAGTACATTTAAAATAAATTTCCAGATTAACATTCAGTCTGGAAAAATGAAATTAGATTTTGGTCCAGCTCTAAGTATTGGTCTCAGTGAAGATTTGAGCACAGACTGTGCTCTCCAAAGACCATGGTATAATAATAGAATAGTTTGGGTTGGAAGAGGTCACCTAGCCCATCCCCTCTGCAATGAGTCAGGACATCTTCAAGTAGATCAGGTTGTTCAGATAATTCTGGGCCCAGGATGGTTTGGGTTCTCCTACTCCTCAAGCACCTGTTCTGAGGCCCTCTGGTCTCAAAACAGGTCAGGGAAAAGCCCATGGGATTTGAAGGATTCTCTGTATTTTAAGTAAGACAGTTCTTACAGGTTATATTAATCCAATAGTAGTGATTAACCTGCACAGTGTGTGGCTAAGTTATGTTCCTCATCTTTTTTCCTTTACATGGTTTTTCCTAAATATTCTCTCTCCCCCTCTGGCACGGGCTGGTAATTTTTTCTACTGTATGTTTACTAGTTTTCTAAATTTCTAAATATAGTTCCTCTCAAATCTATCACTCCTCCTACAGCTTTTCTGTGCCTCTTTTATATTATCTGTCATCCAGATCAATTATCCCTCTGCCTCAGTAACACAGAGACTGATAGAACGGTTTGGGTTCAAAGGGAGTCTAAAGGCCATCCCGTCCCCCCGCCCTGCAATGAGCGTGGACACTGCACCTCCTCCTCCAAAGGCACATCTATCTGAGCCTTTGTCAGACCTAGCACATGCTGACAACAGTCTCTGAAATCTTCTGAGGTGTGAATGCCTAATTAGCACAGAAGGCAAACTGCACCTCCTGTTAAGAGAAGCTTGTCAAGTGCTAGAGCTCTCTAAGGTTATTCCCACCCCACATGCTCTATATTTCCTCTGCACATATTTCTATGCAAACACTTTCTCTTCCCACACTTGCTTCTGTGCATATGTCTCCTAGCTGGTTAGAATTTGGCATCTATGTTAGCAAAAGTCAGTTGTGTTTGTGTTACAAACACAAAAGACTTAATTTTGATGAACAAGGATTTCTGTCCATGACAAAGAGACTGGTACCTCAGGGCAGCATCCTCAGAATGGACAGGCTTTACTGAGGAGTGCAAAACACAGCAAACTGATGGGGAAGACACTGGCAGGCTCAAGTCTGAAAGATGCCTCTACTAGAAAAAGTCATGAGAAGGAAGTGCCTCAGGCCCCTGGGAGATACATCATTCAGGCTCATTAGTCCAGATAATACCCACGTAGGAAAAATCTCCTTACTTGCTAAGATAATCTAGAGTGGGAAAGGCTGGAGGAGAGTAAAAAGCCAAACAACAAAAGCATCAGGGTCTGTGGGATGAAAACTCCAAACAAACTAAACCAAACAAACAAAAAAAGACACTGGATTAAAAATAATGATCCAAAATCAGAGTTTATCTGTTGAGATCTACTAGAGAAGCTATTTCATATTGTCTCCCTCACTTTCTGCCTCTGCTCCTAGAGGTGTCTAAAAGAAATTTAAAAATAAAAATCAAGACAGAAAAAAAATACACCACGAACAAAAGTAAGACTGACCTTTTTCTGTTTCCATGAAAACTTCCAAAAAATATTGAGAAAGGTGCCAAACCATTTTTATGACTCAAAAATATTTCTTCTTCTCTCTTCATGACATTATCTCTTGTTTGCCTTTTATTTACTCATAACACAGCCACAGTTTAAATAGAAAATATGATTTAAGTTATTACATAATTTAGAGTCAGCTACATGGTGTTTCTCAAATCTGATAAAGAAAAGCAGACTTCTCTTGAAGCAAACTGTGGCTCGAAACACAAGGCTGTGGGTTTGGAGACAGACATTATTTTTGTTATCTTCACCAAGGTCTCACACTTGAAAGGGAAGTCCCACCTCATTCTCTTAGCTGGCACCACCATAAATGTTTTTAACCACCTTCCCTTTTCCAGCATTTGTTTTACTGATGGGATTTGTGTCCTGCTCTCCTCAAACTAGGACTAATTACTACCTCCTTCCATTGTTCGAATTTTTTCCAATTTTTTTTTAAGAAGTTGCTCCTCTGTATCATATTTCTTTAAAGGAAGAAAGTCAGTCATTCATAACATCAGGTCTTCCTTGTCTCTCTGTGAACACTGCTTTAATACATTGCAAGCACATTATAGCTAGACTATCTTTTGATACAGCCAACTAAAGGTCTGCTCTGGTAGCTGGGGTAAACCCACAAAGCTGGGCTTTTTCCATCTCTTTCATTGAAGAAAAGAATCATAACTTTAAATGAAACAAGCACTGATACTGAATATGCAAACCACAAGGCTATTCTACACTGTCACTCTGCAAGAATCAGATCATTTTGTAGAACCTGGTACAAGCTCATCCACAGAGACACACTTCAGGAGATTCAGTAGCTACTAAAAGCTGAAAAATTCAAGTTCAAAGTTTGGGAGAGTAAAAAAGATTAATTATAGGCCTCCTTCATTCTTTCACCTCAACAGCTCTGTCTCATTCCTGCAAATGCTCCAAGTGGTCCAGTCCACATCTAAAATAACTTCTAAAAAATCTCTACTTAACATTTTTGCAGAGCTTTAATGCCAGGTGATCTATTAGTGTTCAGGATTAAGTAACTGCATAATGACTAGTGACAGACATTTACAGGCCTTCAGAAATTTCACGGTCAAGAAAGAATAATATCCAGGATTAATGGCAGTTTGATCTGAATTCTGAGAATCTGAATGTTGAAGGCAAGGATTTTACTGCCACTTTAGACAGGCAGCTTTTTTCCAGGGGGAAAATAGTCCCCAAAGTGTTCTACAAGACAGCATTCCACATCATGTCATGTTTTTCTGCAACGATCTCATCAATTTAGCAGCACAGCATGTCTGACAGAACAAGCATTTAACAAGGATGCAATGTTTCTAAATTCAGTATCAGTTAACATCAATCAGTTAACATCATCCTTTGTTGAAGTCTCTAACACTCTTTTGTTTCAAGCCTGTAAAACTTGTTTGACTCAAACTGCTCCAGAGAGCAGCTTATTAGTATTATTTACCCATTAACACAACTATGAACATCACACAGTACACAAGCCTTTAGAGCTCGGTATCTAAAACAAGATAAGTAGGATTAAAGCATGCTTTTTTATGCTATAAAAGCAATTTGTTCCCCAGAATTATTTTCCAGCTTGACTTGAAAGATTATCATAAATCGAAGGAAAGGGCAAGGGGGAAAAAAAAAAAAGCCAGTGTTCAGACAGTGACATTGTAAAACTATATTCTCATTTCAGGGATATGAAATAATTCGTAAGATAATACAACATAAACTGTTTTCCATATGTAATAGTTTATTCATGCCACAGGACAGATCCAGTTGTACCTAATCAGTGGAAAAGCATAATGCAGTAGCTGCAGAGATAATTCCAACAGCAGCTGTAATTAAAAAGAACCAAACAAACAAAACAAACACGCACCAAAAAACAGGAAAGTGCTTTCTGTGAAAACTTCAACAGTAATTTCAATTTATAATTGCCTTCTATGATGATCACAAACATATTTACAACAAAATTAAGGCCAGCAATTAGGACTTGCCAATGCTTAAAACCTACAAGCAATATTTTTTGCTTTTTAAAAAAATCACAAAATTTGTAAATAAAATGCCTGAGTAGGAAATCTGTCAGATAAAACTCTAAGCAGAAGCACCCTGACTTGAAGTGCTCACTCTCAGCTAGAAGCAACATCTGTTGTTGGAGCTGGTCTACATACAAATCAGAACTGGGTTCACCAAACCTATAAACTTTAAAGCCAAGCCAAAGGCTGTGTGGGCATTTCAGTGGGCAATCCTCTTCAGACATAAAACCCTGTATCAGAATTCCTGCTGTGATGTTGCTGAGGTATGTGGGGTAAGAATACACAGTACATGGTCTGCAGAGATGTGGAAGGGAGTCTGCAACTCAGGGAGAGAAGCTGCTGGTTTAAAAGCCACTCCAACAAACACTCAGCTACGTCAAGGTGGCTACTCCTGATCGAAATTTCTGCTTCAGAATCATTCATGTGCACACAAAGACAAAAAAGCAGAGGTATGAGCAGCTATACCCTAGGCTAAAACCAGCTGCTGAAGACTATAGGGTGTTAGAGGCTCCAAGAATGTGACATCTGACATCAGTATTTAGTTCAGTGCCAACAGCAGAAGTACTCAGATTTTAGAGGGGAACTGTTTGGATTTACATTTCTGCTAGCATAATTGCCAGTGTGCAGTTCAAGCCATGCCTGAGAAGAATAAATCAATACTACTTTCCTTGGATGTTTTGTAAATAAATTACTCCAGAAAATACCCTGACCTTGCTTCATCAATTTCTGTTTTATGGGAAGTGAGCCACTGTCCTGAGGCATTGGCAAAAGTATGCGAGCTTGTAGAGTATCTCAAGAGAAAAAGACAGAGCCTGAATAACAATGGACAAAACATATTAAACAACCTGCCCTGACTTATTAACTTGAAACAAGATAGCCACCACCCATAAAGGATATAGGGGGTCTTAGGGGTTTTGGATGTTCAGATCTGGGACTTCAGTTTAGGCTCAGAACAGGAATGTTCTCAAGGGTCCAAATTAGCAAACCATTTCTTCTGGCAATAGAAGACTTTGGCATAAGAACCATACAATAAATAGTTCTCAGCATCTCACTGGGTCAGGCAATGGTGTAGTAAAACACTGACAGTCTGCTAGCTCTAGTGAAACTCTGGAATTTTACTGGAGTAAAATGGAGGTGCATCATACTGCTCATAACAAAATGCCCATTCCAGGAATTTGTCTGTGCCTCACTAAGAGAAAGTTCCACCAAAATGTCACCTCAGTGCTCAGTGGATGTCACAGGGTCAAGTGAAAGGAAACAAGAAGATATTAGGAAAGAATAAATCTGCTTCTTTCAGGTTTCAAACACCTTGAGAACTCTGCCTTTGTAGTTCCCACACTTAATTTTAATAGGATGTTAAAATGCAAAAAGACTCAGAGAACACCACAAGGACAGTTCATAGGCACAAAACAATGTCAGTAAGGGTAACATTTAAATAGATGAGCACTGAGGGGACAGCACAGGACCTCTCCTATGGTGACAATTGGACATGATGGTCACTACTTCTTCTAATACAAGAACTTTGAGGCACCAAATACTACTAGTAAAAAACAGGTTTAAGTCAAACAAAAGCAGGTGATTCCTCACACAGGCAAGGCTAGTCTGTGAAATTATTGAGTAAAGGATGTGGCAGATGCTAGCAGTTTACTGTTTCAAAAAACAGCTGGGTAAATTCATGGTAGAGAATTTTACCAACAGGTGTCAAGCAGAAAAAAAAAGAAAAAAAAGCCCAACCAAACAACAAACCAACAACCCACACCCAATACACTGACTGACAATTCTCCCAATCATAAAATTGCTTAGGAAACTATTCTGAGAGAACATCACTATCTAAGAATCGTTAAATTCTTCGCCAGATTTTTCCCCAATTAAAGACCATTGCCAATGCACGACAACAACCCACAAAGACCTTGAACAGTACTCCATCCATTCTTGTGCAGACATCTTTGTTTTTAGCTAACAAACCCTTCTAAACATGAACATCATTTTAAATGCAATTGCTCATATATTAATTTCATAATGCTTCACTCACTCTGTCTCTCCCTTGCCTTCCCTTTCTCTCTTTTCAGATTAAGGAAAATCCAGATGGGGTGCAGGTGCTGCAAAATGATGCAAAGGTACAATAGAACAAGAGTTGCTTAGACTGAATAAAAGAAAAGCATTAAACCATGTGTCTGTGCTCCCCCATATCTGTTGCTTTAATTAGCCACTGTAAAAGGTTGGAGTTTTCTCAAAGTTTACAGCATCTTTAGGTATAGGCATCCAGATTTCCTATGAAAGTCCTTTTCATTTACTGTAATTAAGGTCCACTTCTATAATTCCTATCCCACAAAAAGAATTGTGTTGCATTGAAAACTCTTCTTTAGTAAAATTTTTTTCTAATTTAGGTAGCATGGGCTTCCCCCATTTCAGCAGAACAAGGAGCACACATTCTATGAGATTCTCCCTCTCTCCCAAGCAATGAAAATAAACAACAGTTCCTTGCTTCCATCATAGCTGTTAAATGTAGTTAGCTGGGGGAAGAATTCCCACATTAAAAGTCTCCCTAGAGAGGAGGACTAGCTAGTTTTATAAAGACCACATTTCAGCCCCACTTGAGGGTTACTACTTCCCCTTGGCCACTTCTGAAGAACAGGTAAGGAACTGGGGAGAAAATGGTGCTATGAGAGAAAAAAGAAGGATAAAGAAAAGAGAGGCCCTGGGAAAGGTAAGTCAAGGAAACTACAGAGCAAGAGGAAGAAAATTATTCAGGAGGGGGGGAAAAAAAGGGACAAAAGACTTGAAAGAACACCAGGAAAAAATGGAAGATATTTTAGCAACTATATGAGGACATATTAATTAACAATCCATGTTATGACTACTCATTGGCTAATCAGCTCCCCAGAGAAAATAAAAAATAAGGCTGGAAACAAGCAATGACTAGCACAAAGTTCTCCAACATCCTCCTTATGCTCCTGGTGAATCTAAGTCCAGGGGTTAGTTATGATCAGTCCCAGGAGACAGCAGCCAACAGCATATTCAGCATTTCCATTTGGTTTAACTCATTCTCAGGACCCAAGGTAAAGTTCAGTGACACTCCTTCCTCAAGACTTTCAGCTTAAAAAGGAAGCTTAATCTTTTTTACTAATTATATTGATTTACATCATAAGTAACATTTCCCTTTCCAATTTTTCTTACTCCAGCTATATCTTTGATCCAGAAGAAGTACAATCATCTGGATGTATTCATGAAGTAAACAGCTATAAACACAACGAACAAGGCAGCAATAAATCCAAATTCAAAGAGAACAGTGAAAATGAAGAACCCAAAAATGAACTCCAGAAGGATGAGGTAAACAAAACAGAAAATAAAAATCCAGTAAACAGTACAGCAGGAACTCTCTGGAATCACAGAGGCAATGATTCTCAAGAGGATGGCCTTGTGAAGTGTGCTGCAAAGCTTGATGTTGCAGTCAATGGTGGCAACTCCTGTGCTCAGCACTCCATGCTCAACCCCAACACAAGCCCAGAGAAAGAAATCAATGAAAAGGGAACCTCCAACCAGTCAGAGGCTTCTTCAGCCAGCAACAGAGACTTTTACACCAAATCAAATAGGTCTGGACAAGAACTTGACCTAGAGACAGGCAGTCAGAGTAAGGCAGCCAGCAATGAACCTAACAGTATTCCAGACTCCCAGTCTGCAGAAGACAGCATCTTTCTCAAAGGAAACACAATACTGGAAACAGAAAACAATACCATAAGACTGCCAGATATTGATTATCCACAAAATGGCAATCAAACTGGGAACTATGTTGAAAAAGACAGCTTTTCAGCAGTCAACTGCACACATTCAGACCAAAACACTGGTGCTTCAGCAATACAGGACCAGGACCTTTGTGAAATCCCACCTTGGCCAGTGAAAGAGAGCAGTATTGAACCCTTTAAAACTGACTCTGCAAGTTTGAGTGAGAGCCTCACTGCTGGTATCACTGCAGTGGCTGTTACCAAAGGCCCACAGGCACCCACACACACCAACCATAAAGATGTCAGTGGAGGAACTGAGGAGGAAGATGCAGAAGTTGCAGCAGCTCTGGCTGCACTGGAAGCTGCAACAGCAGGAGAAGACATGGAAGAGGATGACGAGTACTAGATGGTTTCTTTCTAATACACTGGGTAAGATCCAGATGTTATTTCTGGATCAGTATGAACAGATCTATAGCACACAGGGAGAGCTGTTATGAACAGCATATATAAAAGGAGTTGGGACTAAACCTTGGTCCCTTCAGCTGTTTTATACAGCCTTTTAGTTTCTACTGCCTGAGGTACAGAAGAGCTCCCTTGACTAATGGTAATACTCTACTCTGTGGGCCCAAACAGGAGGACAAAGCATCATTTCTTCCACACAGAATATTCAGTTCTACACTCACCTCATCTGCACTCATGCAAGTGTTTCCTTTTTTTCCTCATGAGGGTCTGTGCACACTGCATGTTCCAGGTTCACAAAATTCCCATTATTCAAAATAGAACTATTGAAGCCATGGAGTTAGAAACCACATATTTTCACCATTAGCAGAAAAAAACTACATAAATGAGCCAAAGTTCTATGATCTACTCAAACATGAAATAGGGAAGGCAGCTTGGACTGAGCTTTACCCTGGCTATGGTTCCATTATGGATAAAGCCTAAATCTGTGCACGTGCACCTGGCATTAGAATGATAACATCATTTCTCCCCACATACCTCTCCCTTGACTATGTTTGATACCCCAAGTGTTGCTGCTTCAGTTCCTTAAACAGCAGAAGCCCAGCCAAATCCAAGAGAGGGGGTAACTTTCTGCTGATTTAATGTGCTGAAGTAGCTCATGTAAGAACTGCACACACACTATCAGAGAGGCCAGAGAGAGATCAAAACTCAGTCCCTACCAGTTTGGATAGATTAAAACTGTTGTAAAACGACAGCCTGAAACCTCTGAACTCCACTCAATTTTCCAGGTGCATGTCACCTGTCTTAACAATACAGTTTTCAAACAGGGTGGGTCTCAAACATCCCCAGCAAGATGTGTTTTGTTTATACAAAACCAGCAAGAGCCAATAGGGACCCCTACTCAGCTCTGCTGTAGTCCCTAAATTTACATCAGGAAAGGGACCGAGCTTCCAAACTGGATTAAGCATAAGATCTGAAAATAGTTGCGTTCTTGGAGGGTTGCATTTCTAATGGGAGACAAAAAAGGAGGTAAAGACCAAAAATGGTGCTGTCAATTCAGCAAAAGCATGGTTGAAATAGAAAGTGCTTGACATTTTATACTGAAATGTTGTGGTTTCCAAGTTTTTGTTATAAACTCCTAATAAATTTTTTAACCATATCAAAAACAATCTGGTGGGTTTTGTACTTTATGCATTTTCTGAATATAAAAGTTACATTTAAGAAGTTCAATAAGATATAGCCTTCATTAGATGCATGAAAAGCATCAACAATGTATTTCCCTACAGCATATGGTGATTTCGATTTCCCAAAACATTAATGATACTCCTAGGAGCAATTACAACAACCTGAAGCCCCAGCTTCTAGAGAAGGAGATCCAGCTACAGGCAAGAGTCACAACCTTGTATCTGTAAAATAAAAAAGCTTTATATGGTTTTAAAGTATTGTAGTACTGCTGATTACCACTTTCCTATTTCAGTAGGTCCTTCTCCTAAGTGCACACCAGTTTCACACAACCATTTGCCTCCCAAAGACTGCTACAACACTGGAAGTGCCGGCACACTGCCAGTACTGAGTTAGGCTGAGAGTGTCACCAGTGCTGACTGTCCCTGCCCACAGCCCCGGCTCCCCTGCCCTGCCTGGGGCCCAGGAGCCCCTCACCCCGGGGCAGACCCAGCCGTGGGCCCTGCAGGAGATGCCCGTGCTGGGGCTGTCCTGGTGCTGCTGGCTGCCCCACGGCCTGGCTGGGCAGCAGGACAGACTCTGGCTGTGGGATCCAGCCTTGCTGTCCCCAGGGAGCCCCTGCTGCTGCCCAGCTCCCAGCCCAGGGAGCCAGCAGCCCCTTGCTGCACCGTGACACGAACCATGAAAAACAATTCAAGTAAAAAAGATGTTAAAGAAAGAAATGCAACAAACACCCCAGAAAAGGTACCTGATTTTCTCAATATCCACTCAATTTGATTTTTCTAACCTGAGCTCCAGCTCAAACTTCAAGTGCAAATCACGGCACTTGCTCCCCAAGCACTAAAACATATTACAGGAGAAGCCCTGGTCAGATGCAGCCCAGACAACTCAAACCAAGCAACTCTTCCATGGGAACTGCCTGCAACCACGGGCCACCCTCTGCATGGGAGCAGCAAAAAAACAGACAGTGCATGTCTTGCAGCCCAAGTT
Organism: Urocynchramus pylzowi; assembly: GCA_013397555.1. Classification (NCBI taxonomy): domain Eukaryota; kingdom Metazoa; phylum Chordata; class Aves; order Passeriformes; family Fringillidae; genus Urocynchramus; species Urocynchramus pylzowi. The sequence continues at coordinate 226,242 of VZRH01003102.1, forward strand.
CTCACTGTCACAAATACAACAGGCCAAACCCAGCATAAAGCAAGTCTATCCACTGCATTGGAAATAACTGGTCAGTGTTCTCTCACAGAAAAAAAAGAAATAAAAGGTCAGGCATCTGTATATCTCAAACCTACATCATATGGAAAGCTTCCATAAAATAAACCTATGAGGTAACACCAACATTCAGACTTCTTTTACCTGCTAAGTAAAAAAGCCCAGTGCAGCTTTTAAAAAAAAAAAAAAAAAAAAAAAAAAAAAAAAAGAAAAACAAAAAACATTTGTATGCATTTTATATTTACGTATGTGTTTATATAATTTCAACCCTACCATGACACTGCCGAGTGTCAGGAATTCTGAGCCATTTTTCAGATTACAGTACAATTTTCACAATAAATGTGTGAAAGAATAACTTATTTAAGAAATAATTTTTAAATGCCACACACAACTTCCTCCACAAAAATTAGATTTTAAGTAATTATGTGAGAACCAAATCTTACTCAGTCCATCAGTTGTTGATTCAAATAAACACAAACACTGCCAGCTTGAAGAATCCATTTTGCTCAAGCAATTGTGAGAGTAATATTCAGAAACTTGAGAAAACAGAGAGAAAAAAATGCTACTAGAAGCAAGAGTAAACTATTTTAAGACTTCTGTTGGAAATTACATATTTTTCTAAGACACCCAGACACTGTAACTTCAGCTACTAATCATCTATGTTTCCTATATTCAGAGGGGTCACCCATGAAGTATCATTTAAATCTTTCCTTTTTCCTTTGATACAAAAAAAAATTAATATGGGAGCTGGTTGGCTAATATCTATTATTATTAATGTTTCTGTACTTGATGTAATCCTTTATAGGTAAGGGTGAAGACATATGTAGCAATAAAGAACAGGCAATAGGATGGGAAACTAGGATAGGAGTTGGTATTTCTATGAAAGCTTTTGCATCTTGGAAGCTCATGTTTTAGTTGTTATTCTTCAAAGTCAGTGATAATTTAAAGGGAATTTGCAATCTTTCACATATAAGCAAAGAGACATTGAGGAAGACTAAATTTAGCACCTTTGCATTTGGCAGCAGGTCAACCCTGGATTATTAAAAGAATTCAGATCACCACAGAGATTTTACATACGATTACAGGAGTGGAAAACAGCCCAGTCCCCCCTCAAGGAAGTTATCTCCTAGAGAAAATGCAGCAAGAGTAGAACCCAAAACTTAACACTGCAGAATTCTTGAGCTCAGCAAACAAAGTTCTAACAAGTAAGTAAAAACCTGGAAATAGGTAAATTCCACAAAAATGGAGCTGTTTCCTCCCCTTTTAAAGAACAAAGGTAATTGTTTGGGCAAGTGTTGCTATGGAGACTGCCCATTGTAAATTGAAATTCAGAAATAGAAAATCTTATCTTCTAAAAGATATTCCAGATTTGATTAAGTAAAATATCACTTTAATCATCATTTGAAGGGTGAAACAAGAAACACTGACTTGGAAATAAAATTTAAAAATTAATCTTGACCTTATGTTGCATTTGTAGTTTCAATTTCCTAAATGAGATTTAGTTTTCCAAAAGATTAATTCTTACCACTGTATCTCATTTTGCTAAATGAGAATACAATATCTCAATATTTACTAAGGTCTCTGTATATGGCATTCCATGTATTTATTCAAATGTCTAAATTATACATTTTAATTACATTGAAACAATGAATCTTAATAGATTATTTCTCTGGAATTTTGGTATCTCTCCCTGCATGTAGATGGAAATTGGAATCCACTAAATTGCACAAGTGCATCATTTCAAAATTAAATAAATTCTTTAACATGCTGAATACACAAAAGTTAAATTATGAAAGTCATTCTACATTAAAGCCTAATTTATTTTTAAACAATTCTCTTAATAAAACTTTCTTTTCAAATATTGTGTTCTACAGTTTAGAACACAGATTTGGCAAAATGTTTAACAGTAATTGTTAGAAGCAGATTAAAATTTTTTCATTGGTCTCTTCAACATGAAATGCCCTTGGCAGAGACTTTTGTCCTTACTATCATGAAATCAAAACAAACTCCCCAGCATATTCCCTTGGCCAAGCTTTTCAAATTTCATGCATCCACATGCACTGCTAGAGACATTAGTCTTAGGACTCCCTTCTTCATTACCAATTTCACTTGGCATCTCAGGGAGGTTTGTCTAAGTTTTCCTTCATCTTGAACCTTCACAATCCCAAACTTCAGCTCAGACAATCCTAGAACTGAACTCGTTGAGTAAACAGAAGGCAGGAAATACTGCCTGCCCCTAAAACAGTACTACTGCTGATCACCTCTGCAAATTCCATCCCACCTCCTTTGGGACTTTTTCCATTTCAAACTATGAACTGTTTAAAGTTTTGACGAATCTAAATGTGCATCTTGGACTTTGTAATAAAGTTTGAAATAGATTATAGCAAATTAATGCCTTAACATAACCAGCGATAAATTTTTAAGCTTTTTAAGTGTTGTTTTTTTTCTGTTGTTAAATGTCATTTTAACTTCTTTTAAACGGTTTATAGTCCAATTTCACAACAGGATTACATGTAGCTACTCCCCCACTCCCTACCTATTTCTCCTTTAGTCAGAGAAAATAAATATTCCCTTCTACAACTTAGTTTGGAAAACAGGATTCTCTCAAAGAAGCAGGAAAAACATTACCTCTCTTGATTTTGTTTCTAAGCCCATTGTTGAAGTACACATCCTAAGCAGTTACCTCACAATGATTGTGAACAAAGCTATCAAGGTTACATCATTCTCTGCTCTGAATCTTGACTGACATTATTATAAACAGGATCTAACACGTTTTTGCTTTAATTCACGGCTCAATTGCTAAACACTAATAACTGAGGAACCTTTCATTCATTAACAAAACAAAAAACCTCAGAAGTCTTTCAGGAAATACAGCATCCCAATATTATGTCAGGTTGAGGACAACTTAAGTACTCAACCAATGCCACAATAAAACCATGTCACATGAAGACAGCAGTTTAAGTCATTTATTTGCTCATTAAGCTCCCTTCTGTTTACTCTGAGCTAGAGATTAGCTTGACTATTACGAGGGTGCAGAAGCAGAGAGGAGAAAGGCAACACCCTCAGCTACTCACCTTAACCTCAAGCATGGCCACATTTTCAATCATCTGTGATCACATATCCTATCCCCTCCCTGCTCTTAATATCTGGAACCAGTACCAAGTAATTTACCTAGACTTATGCGAAATGAAAGGAAGATAAAAAACAAAGGCAAGATAACTACAGAGCAAAATGAATGTATGAATGAGATTAAAACTCTGTTTAGGTATTTGAGGACAAAACATAGGAATCTGGCCAAGAATTAATAACTTAGGTTGTTTACATCTCACATCTCTTTAGTTCTTATTTGAGATCCTCTTCCAAAACTAATGTATGAAATAATTTAGGGGAATTCCTCAGATTAGCTATTTCATAAATCCTCAGGGGAAAAAAAAAAAAAAAAAATCCATGCAAATGTCCTTAATTTCAATTGTCCCGATTTCAGCTGAGGTAGAGTTAATTTCTTCTCAGTAGCTGTTATAGTGCTGTGTTTTGGATTCAGAATAATGGCATTGACAATACATTTATGTTTTGGTTCTTTGGGAAGTTGTGTCTAAAAATCAAGGACTTCTTTTCTTGCCTCATGCTCTGCCAGTTAGGAGGAGCCCAAAAGAAACTGGGAGGGAGCAGAGCTGGGCCAGGTGGCCTGAACTGACCAAAGAGAGATTCCACACCATAGGATATCTTGCCCGCTGGGGAGACATTTGGGGTGATGCTGCTTGTCTTCCCAAGTCACTGTTACACATGATGGGGCCCTGCCCTCCTGGGGATGGCTGAACACCAGCCTGCCCATGGGAAGCAGTGAATAATTCCCTGTTTTGCTTTGCTTGTGTGCACGGCTTCTGCTTTCCCTACAAAACTGTCTTCACCTGAACCCATGAGTTTTCCCTTGCAATTCTTTTCCCAATCCCATTGGTGCAGGAGTGAGCAAGTGGCTGCCTGGGGCTTGGCTGCTGCCTGGGGTTGAACTGTGATGTCAATGTAAGATGCACTACAGAAAGAGATTTTGCTGTGGCCAGAAGGGGTACAAGTTTCTCTGGAACGAGTCTCCAGAACAGATGAAATATTACAGATTTTTAATGCTACAGTTTCAGTTTGGGAGGTAAAAGTGACACAGAGGTTTATCTAACAAATACTTTGTTAGATAAATAACACCATACTTTGCCAGAATAATGCTGGTCTGATTTTGGTTACCTTTTACTCATTAATCTGCTGCTTACGTAGACTTACATAAAAAACTCATCCAATTAGCATCTGCAAAGAAACAACCATACTAGAGATCCAGCATTAATCAAAACCAAGACAAATTATCAAAAGCCTTACAAAAGAATACACATACTCCACCCTGACTGGGAATTACTTTTCCAGATTCATGCATGAGTGTTAATCACCAGGCGATGCACGCTGCTATTGTTTTGACATACGACACACAGATCCTGTTCTTCCTCATTGCTTTGATTAAAAATTTGGCTCAGAGAGAAGTTTACATTGTTCCTTTTAATAACTGCAGCAGCTACTTCCACACCACTGCAGGGCAGGAGAGGGGCTGAGTTGCTGGGTCCTGACTAGCCACAGCTCTGCCCCAGCCCCATGAAGCACCTCAGACCTCCCATTAAATTGGGACTTTTTCAAATTTTTTTTGGTTTAATTCTTTTTTTACACTGACCCACTCCGACCTTTTTTGAATTATCAATAAAAGCTTCATAGCTCCCTCTGCTGCCAGCAAGTAGGAAATTCAGTTACTCTCGGCAAAATCTGCTTGCATCTGACAGAAAACATTGCATTCCTGTCTCTCTAAGCATATATGTGTGTAGAGTCCTTTGAAAACAAGATTTGAGAAATACTATGGGTCTTTATTTTAAGGATCTCCTAAGATTGATTTACAGTAAGAATAATTATCCAATAAAATCAGCAATCTTGAAGACCAATAGTTAAATACTACTTTAATACGGTAATTTCAAAATACTGTCTTATTCAATATGAAATTCAAACCATATTATCACCTGAGCATTTAGCTGGATATCTAATGACACCCAAGAAACAAAAATAAATTATTCAGAACAACTCAGCGACAAGAATTAATCTCAAACTGCTTCTGCCCTATCACTACTATTTTTCAACCCATCTTCCCAAGACTTTCACACTCCCACTGCTGCCTCTTCTCTGAACCTGCCCTCCCCAGCAGTGCCTCTCCAAACCTGTCCCTCTGCATCAGGTACCAGCTAGGTTTGTTAGCTGTCTTGCTGTTGCTGTTCTGCTGCATGCTATGAAAAGTGTCCTGAATCCAATGCTCTCCATTCCCCAGGACCATTCCAAGACCACCACCACAATGGTGACGTACCACCACAAGTACCTCCCATCTGCCTCTGCTGCCCTTCTAACAACTCTGCAGCCCAGGAGAGACAGGACTGGGATCACTGACTGAAAACAGACAAGGGAAGGGGGCATCGGAGGGTTTACACATCTAAAACTGAGGGGTTACACTGGTAGAAAAATGCATTTGCTAATACATCCTCCCTTGTGTTGTAGCTGCAGCCACACTCCATGCCATTGCACCTCTGCAGAGCCAGAGGCTGCCTAGATGTAATTTAAGAGGTGTTTCAGTTCCAACAGGTGTACTGAGCTAAAGACTGACACAGACCCCCACAAGGCCTGACATGCAGAAACAGATGGCCAAGCACTACCCACGTAACTGGATCTGTGCTGAGTCCATGCCACAGGGGCTTGGCTTCACTCATCTAAACTTAGTAGCAAAATACACCACCAACCCACTCTTTTCTTCCAGATAATTTGGGAGCCACAGATAATTTGAAGGCTGCTTACTGTAACAGCACAGAGCTTTCAGATCTTGCCACTATGTCTCTTTGAAGGCTTCTGCCACCTTCTTGCTTCCAGCACTACAAGCCTGGCATCTCTCCTACCTTTTATTGAAAGTAGAGGAAAAGACTCCTACCTTCCCAAACTGTTCAGCTTCCTTTTCCTTATCCTGCTCCAGCCCTACATATCCTTTTATTAGTTTTCCCTCAGCAGATGACCTTAACCTGCCAGGAAGTAGCTCCAAGGCTGACAGGGTGCTTTCCAGCTCTGTGCAATGGTAGCTCCAGAATCAGCCAGCCCCCTCAGAGAGGCAAAAGAGAGCATCCAGAACAAGAGAGAACATCAAATCATGGCTTGAGTAAAAAAAAACCAGCAGTACCTTACCATGCAGACCCCCTACAACTGGAAAAAAAATATTTAAAATTAAGAAAAGAAACCAACAAGTGGAAATTTCAGATGCCAGTAGTTTGAGCCCAACTTTCCTCAAACAAAATCCCAAAACACAGTATTTCATAAAACACTGAGAAAAAAATTAAATCTAAATCCATCTTTATTTGTCCAAGCCTTACCTGCTGTTTATTAATATTAGACAGCCAAGACTTAACCACTCTTTCCTTGTTGACTCATTAGCAGTAGCATTAGTCACTTAGAAGAGAAAAAAAAAACAAGCCTAAAGTGCCCAGAAACCCTAAATTAAAAGATACAAATTGATTCACACATCATACTACAGGTCACAGGTGGGAGTCCTCAACGACCAGTAAACAGCCAGGAAACTTAATTCCTTAGGAGAGACAGTCTCACATTCCAAGCCAGTAGGCACTTTCAGCATTACCAAGCCAGCACAGACCATATGTTCTCCTCTCTTCCAGACAGGGCAAATCTCATAAAAAGGACCTTTTTAACCCACATGATTTTGTATTAATATGCAGTTAAGTACAAGCTCAATTCATTTGTAGGGAAAAAAACCAAAAAAAACCAAAAAGAAAACAATCAGACAACAAATATATCTGGCACCTTTTCCTCCTGTAATTTCTTATCAAGCTTTTAGTGCCTATTTCCCTCTTCTATGTCTTTCACTTGCTCACTGAAAGTGGCAGCCCCATAACTCCAGCAGCCTCAAAAGAGCTCCCCACTTCAAGCTGTACACACCCTCTGCAGGAATACTGGAGTCTGGGGTCATTTCTACAGACAGTGCACGGCTGCAACATCTGCAGACTTAAGCACACAGGAAAACTCTTGTGCTTGAGCATCCCCCAGAACGAGACCAGCTGGCTGAAATAACACTCCCACCAAGTGACACACAACACACGTGGGAGTACAGGGACCATACAAGGTACCAACTTTGTCAAGGTTTCTGTACATGTGAAAAAAAGGGATATATAGTTCAGAAAGAAAAGGGCAATGAGAAACCAGGTACACTATGGCATGCCTTCAACTGAGACTTTTATAAAGAAATTCAGAAGCAAAAGAAATGCTTTAATTCTTACCATGTTTCAAAGATACATTGCACACGGGCTCTGTATTCTTTACTAGTAAAATCAGATTTTATTAAACATAGAAGTAGCTCCCTGGACTATTTTGCTACAGCAGCATAAGGTAAGACCCCAAATTTTGGAATAATTCTTTACTAAAAAATGAAGTGCTTGCATTGGGGAAAAGTTACACAAGAATTAATCCATGTGAAGAAAACAAAATCCATTTGAAAAAAACTCTTTGTGTTTCTTTTGAGGACTTGTCTATGTCAGACCAGTTATAACAGAATTTCTCAAACTTTAATACAGCAATCCTCTTGTATTTCAATATATGTACATACTGTCTATAGTACTACACATACTACACAGAATTTGTATATAAAACAAAAAAAAAAAAAAAAAAAAAAAAAAAAAAAAAAAAAAAAAAAAAAAAAAAAAAAAAGAAAGATTCCTGAAAATTAGACTCACATAGGGTGTTAAATTTCTGGAAGCTTCAGCAGCAACAGTGTCTCAATTCTGTCTGAAGATTAAAGCCTGGAAGGACTTTTTCAAATTTTTTTTTTCTTTTTTTAACATTCTAAATATAAACCACAGCTGTATATCAACCTCTTAAATTCAAATACAGAGCTCAAAACAGACCCTACGTGATGCTGCTAGGAGCACTGAAATAATAAAAAACCTCAAACCTGTAAACAGGATTGTACACTGATAATCCCATCTCAGCTAGCCACAACTTGCTTCAAGGCTCCTTCACACTGTTCATACAGCAAAACCCATTTTTAATTCCCTTTACAGATCACAGTCAACTGTGAGAACATAATGTAACAAATTAAGCATTGTAGTATCACAGACAGACACAGGCTGAGAGGAAACAAGTGCAAAGAGCTTCCTATCATTTGTGATTGTTCGTTCCCCACCTTATGAAAAAATTAAGAATAATGTTGAGTGTTTTTAAAAGCTCTGTATCAAATATAATAAAAAATAAAAAGTCCTGATATTTTAAATCTAAGATACCAGCTTGGGTTAAAGCACAAATTTCTGTCTTTCTCATTTAAATATGAAACTTAAAGTAGTATTTGCAATTGTCCTTTCTGACAAAAATAAAACTGCTCTGAAGTACATCACACTATAAACTAACCTTCTCACTACCTCCATAAACAAAAACTTAAGAGGCAAAAATATTGCATTTTACATTTAGATGGTGCAAAAATTAAATTTCACTCAATGGATGAAGGCTTAAGGAAGTCAGAAGCAAGCTTAAGAATCAATATTTTTTATTTACTGCTTGGTAGTATAAAAGTTGTATATAAACTATTTTGTTAAAAATACATTTGATAAGCAAATTTAAGAAAAGCAGACTAATACAGCAATATGCATACCCCTAAAAAATAGCAGTGTAGTGTTAAAGGCATTGAAACAGGCACAGTTTCTGAATCCTCTCTTACTTGGGTAGCAATGCATAATTTCAATTCTTGCACATATCAGATCTTATAATACCTTACATAATTACTTTATACAGATAAACAATATTTTACATATCCAACATCTTTCCATCCCTTTTATTCTACGTATTTTCAATGGAATCAAAATAGAAACTACTTTTAAAATAAGTAAAAAAAATACATATTACTATTCAAACTTTCTCCAATCCTTCTGCCATTTATTCGCCGTACTAACCCATCCTGTATCAAAATACAGTATCAAGACAAACTGCCTGTTTTTTAGAAAAAGCTTTGGGGACAGTCTGTAACTCTGTATCTTCTTTCTGAAAATTATTTGAAAACTGCTGTTTTCTCCAATGCTCCCTTTTTCCAGTAACACTTTTTACTCATAGCTATCAATCTCTTGGAAACTGAAAGCTTATTACTAAAACAAATACTAATTAAATCTTCTAGAAATATTCTTCACACAAATAGTCATGTGAAGCTTAATGTGTGCCTGTAAGATGAGGTTGGTGTTTATATTGTGCTTAAGTATTGAAGAGAGTTCCAGCTGATTTTAAATTTATGGGAGCAGGGAGCAGTGCTAAACACTGAAGTTAGAGTCCCAGCCAAACAGTTATTTTGGGTTCTCAAGGACAGACAATTATCTCTAAAAATATCCATATTGAAAAGAACAATAAAACATTCATTATTTTTAAAGTTTGGGTGGGTAGTGGAGGGTTTTTTGGCAAATATAGCATTGCTGAAAAGTACATATTGATAGGACCAGTCAGTATCTTGTGGATACACACAGAAGGAAGACCATCAGCAGCACATACTTGCAGCCAGAGTGAAAAAACTTGATGTTTCCTGTCAAGACATGGGAGTAACTAACACACAAAGAAGAAGAGTAATTTTGTACACACTGAATATTAACATTGCATACATAAATCAGTGAAGAAACACAATTCTCAGATATGAAGGAGAAACACAATTTAGAGCTCTTGTATTAAAAAGATTGAAGGTATCAATGTAAAATAAATCCATTTCAAAAACATACACTGTTTTTCCTTGAGTTCATAAAGCAGATTAAATTATAGTTCTCAGAATATAGTGCAATCTCTACTAAAAAGCATTATATTAGAGCTTATATTCCTAGGCACTCAGAACAAATGATATGATTTCCTATTACACAGAAAAGTTTGCTGAAGTATTATGGAGATTTCTCTCCCCAGAACAAGTAACAGGACAAAGCTGAGATCATAAGTAGCTACAGAAAATTAATACCACAATACCATGGTAATTTTAGCATTGAGTCACACTTAAAATATGAAAGGAGTAACACAAGCTTAAGATTTTGGGCCAATGAATACAACTACCCTCAGTCCGATAAAGCCACTCTGAAGCACTTTAGTACATATTCCATAAATTTTTTAATGCCCAATATTCCATATCCTTATCTAAGGCTTGAAATATGTTGCCTTAACTTAATAAGGAACCTGTGGGTAGGAATAAAAAAGAAAAGCAAAACTATTAGGCACTCTTCAAATATGAGTGAGCAGTTAGAAGAAAACAGGAGAACACAAGGCCTTGAGGAAAGTAACCTCACCAAGAGCTCATCCATCTGCTTACAAAAAGATGCTCTTCAGCCTATATCAAGTACTACAGGAGAGGTACAGGTCTGGGGAACAACAATTTAATTTAACATCTGCAGATAGCTGAACCAGCCTCTACTGTGAGTTACACTGCACAGAGTTCGAGGGCTTGTGTACTAAAGGCACGCATGCAGATTTGGCTGACATAATTATCTCCTTGTATGTTTTACCTGGCTACAAGCAGTTAGATTAAAAGACTGTTTTCATCTTCCAAAGGCTGGCTTTTACCTTCAGCAAACACTTGCCAATTTTGGAGCAGGCAGAACAGGAGAAGAAAAATCCAGATGGACCACTGGGGTGAATGCAGTTTATCCATGAGGTAATTGTATTACTCTTAATATTGAGCTCATAAATGCTTGTCTAAGTACAAAAAAATTTAAGACTTGATAAAGCTTTTACCTTTCCTGTCCAAAAACTTGTAGGTATGTTTTCTTTCCAAGATGAAGCCATTCGTTATGATGTCCACACAGCTCAACGCTGTTGAAGTGTCTAAATCTCACTATTTTACTGGTCAAAAACCATTAAGTATTTAACCTTGAAGGAATGACCTCACAGAACTTCTAAAATGCTACATTGCCATAAATACATTTCTTTAAATAGTATGCATCTCTTGGGAGTTTTCAGTTTTCTCCAAAGTGCTTGCAGACAATTTTCTTCTAAAAGTTCCACCTGTAAGAGAAGAAAACAATTCTAAAAATAAACCTAAATAGTAAAATTAGTTTTAAGATGGACACACCACTTAAAAAGTTAGCAGGTGCTCTGAAATGGAAAAAAATAAGCCACAACTGCATGAAGTAACTGCCATGCATTCCAAGTATAGCATGTGAAATCATAAAGAAGAACTAAAAATTGAGCTAGTTCTCTTGAAATGCATGGACAAACACATGGACAAACTGACAAATCACTCCACAGTGTTAAGCACTACAAATGGAAAATGTTACATAGCTTCAGTGTACCAGAAACAGTTTCTGTTTACCCAGTAGCTTAAAATGAATATCCAAGAGCTCAACTCAAAGTTTTGACTTCAATTATCAGCTGTGTATCTACTACTCATTTTATGTGCCATTAAGCATATTTGAAATAAAATTAACTGATGAAATGGAGTCTGCAGAGAACATGAAGACATAGAGACCTTGAAGACATAGAGAAGACATGCTACAACTTTCAAGGATGCAGCCAGCAAGACATTAGATAAGCTGGAACACTGTAGAGGTCGCTTCAGAACACGTCAGTTTAGGGGAAAAAAAACCCTGGACTTGAGAGTATCAGTGAATACAGGCAATCAGCAATGCTAATTCATTCAGGTACTGTCCAACTCAGGAATTCCACCTCATACAGGAACTCTCAGTAACAGTCAGCCACAAATCTACTGCCTCTGAATGACAGAAAAACCTTTTTTGGAAGCAGTTAAACACACATTTCTGTCAGCCTTCTTCCTCTGCATCTGAAGATCTGAGTCAAATGCCCCCAAACTATAAGCTTTAATCAGAAATGTATTGACTAGAGGCACAAAAGTCTTAAATGTTGTTTATCTATTCAGTTTCAGTAAATTGGGCTACAATAACTTATTAGGAGTCTGAAATAAGTAGCTGAAGTAAAGGTGTAACTACTACCTGTTTACACATGAACAGCTTCTCATGACAGGAGACAAAAACTGATCTAGAACCATGCTAGGGAACAGCATCATACCCTTTTTAAACAAGATCTGTTTATTTTTCGTAGTGCAAGTCAAACAGACCTGGCTAGTTTCCCAGATGATTTACAAAATAGCTCTGTTGGACTAAAGAGACCATTAAAATATTTTGCTGAACCATTTCTCTGCTGTTATAACATTTGTTTTCAGAAGGGGCAAAACTTTAATCCTAAGGGAAGGTTCTACAATAAAAAGCTGCCATAGATGGACATTTTTTAATAGTTTTACTATCATATCTCTCTAGAGAACAGCTTATTTTTAAATTGAAGTAGTAATGGTTTAAATTTATAGAACTTTTAGGTAATTACAGGGAACAACTTTCCTATTTAGGAGAGGAAAGAACAAACTAGAGAGAAAACTGGACTACAAAACATTTTAAGTGATTTCAAAATTATGGGGATTTTTTTAATCAAAATGCACTGGAATTTTTTTCATATATGCCCTATTCTTTCTATTTCTCATGCTTAAAGAGATGATAACTAGCTTGCCTTTAAATAGAAAAAAAAAATCATATTATGAACAATCTGATGAGATTTATGTATCTCCCACTAGAGATACAGAAAAGAAATAAAAATAGTTACAGAACTAACAAAACAATTAGCTGGGCATGGAAATGCCAATCTAGAGAAGGAAAACGTTATCTCCTTTTGCATTTAGCTGACATTGATTTTTAAAAAGGGAAGAAATAGAAACCACATCAACATAAAAAAACCTTGAGCACAAGGACATTATTCTGAATCAGAAAATAAGAGTACTGTTTGCCTTTCACTGACATTTGTAGATCCTTCAGAGATTTCAGTGCAACAGTGAAATAGCAGCACTAGGCACCTGTGATTTGCCAAAATGTGCTACAGATCAAAAAGCAAAACACTGGCATAGACAAGTCTGGTCTTATAAATATCCAGCAACAAAGATGCTTATTCCAATTCCTTAATTTTTGAAACCTGAGCTCCACCTCCTTGCAATTTAGCCTATCACTGTCTTCTTATTTACTGTGAAGAAAAAAAAAATTACCTCATTACCTTCCATAACTTTTTTATTATTTGGAAGCATACCACATCTCCAAGTCTCTCTTCCTCTACAGTCATGTTTCCAAAAACCTGGGTGTAATTTAGTGATGAGGCATAGAGGCCAGACAAATACATTCTGCTTAGTTCAACAGTCAAACTTGTGTTACCAGTAAGGGCTGGGAGAAGTGTACCACTGCATACCAGCTCTCCACCTTAACCTCAAGATACTCAAGGGCATTTGAGTCTTGTTGCTTTTCTAAACAGACCCAATTGTCTCTTGTGCATTTCCCTCTTCCATCTGAAGTTACCAATAGTTTGACACAACATTATTTTATCCTCTCTCTCAGCATACAGAGAGTTTGGCACTGTGCACTTTGTTCACTTTCCTCAAGTCCAGTACTTTTACTATGTCACCCAGAACCCTTCTTCCTCAAGGGTCAAGTCTGAATTTTAAATCACATTTGTTTAAAATCACCTTTCCCCTTCATATTATCCATAAGCATATCATCAAATAGAGGCAAACCATATTAGCTTCCAGGGTTTTTTTCCCCCCAACGTTCTAAACTGTTACAAAAAACCACAACACAGTGAGCACTGCATTTCAAAACCATGCTGGGCATGTTTTTCACATGCTCAATAGAGTAACTCAAGCAATTCACTGAAGTTTAATGACTCACAAGAAAACCCCAACCGCCAGGCTTAGTTAGATCCCTGTGAGATCAGCAGTTTCATGTGACTCCACTGCTATTAGCCAAAGCTCCACAGATCTATCAGAGAAGTATCTAGTAAGCAATCACCTTATACAAGCATGCAGTACAAAGCAGCAAGCATAAGAAAGCAGCTGTAGTTACTGAATAACTGTAGTTATCCCAGTGATACAACTGCCAGCAGCACTTATTTGTTTTAGACAATAAGCACATTGCCACTAAATCTGAGCCACTGCCAAAATTTATTTATTGCCAAAAAATTAATATGCAGATATTTTATCTGTTGGACTAATGATGCCACACCCACAAAAGTTATTTCAACGCCTACTCTAATTACCAAGTCTGAATAAACAATTAGATAAGAATTCGGTGGATAAAAAAACCTTTCCTAATTCACCATCAACTGAGTGACCACATGTAATTTTTTCAGACCTGTGTAGAGAATTTTTAAACTGAAAGATGAGTTTTCACACAGAGCTGATCATTTTCAACTGTACTGATTACAGCATCTGATTACAGCATTTTCAACTGTACCGATTACCTTCACCTATTTCACAACACAACACTTTCAGTGCGAGTTCCAGCGTTCGACACCTGCCTTTACTCTGAGCTTCTCCTGCCCTGCAGCTCCCGTGCGGCGGGCGAGGCGGGCGCTTGGCTCACATCCTGTCTCGCAGGCATCTCCCCGTTGACGCTCTCCACGCCCGTCACCGACATCAAGCTCTTCCGCTCCTTGGAGTTCGATTTGTGATCCACTTTTGTGACCCGAAATCTGAGGTGAGCAAAAGAAAGTGCCCTTGTATTTCCCCACAGATGAGTCAGACCATTCTCAGGAACAACAGCATGGGCAGAAACAAATTTTCAGATCCCAAGAACAAGATGTCAGAGCGGACACCTACAGGGATGCTGCTTCACTTCAGAGCATCTTCCTTCCTATCACCTACAGGTATTTGCAGTACTCAGTACTGCTGAATCACACTTTCTCAGGGAATTGTGTTTTGAAGCAGAATCCACAGACTGCATACCACTTCTTAGAATGGTAATTTCTACCTACAATATAAGGTAGGAATTAAAAATAACAAATAGAACAAAGTGGTTTCTATAGCCTCACAGTTACTTGAGAAATACCAAATTCAGAAACAGAGAAATTTATTAGTGTGCAATTCTTGTTTCTTTTTAGCCTGTATGAAATGAGCAAGAGCCTTAAATTTACAGCCACAGTAAATCTCCATCTTTTTACATAGTTCTTAAAAAAAACAGAAAATCACATTTACTTCTTCCAGAAATAACTTCAGTCTAATAGTAACAGGGTTATTAAAAAAAAAAAATCACTGACCTTCTAAACAGATCAGAGTCAGTGGATATCTGATCCAACACTGGCCACTGTAACATTCTAAGAGAAGTATACAACAAAATGACCTAAGCCTTACCTTCCCACAGAAAGGACTGTAACTTCTCCAATACGACTCCTTCTGTTCTCTTTAGATTTTTGAGCTGGCTTTATAAGGTGCCACCGTTTGTGACTACAGCGAGTACAAACATCCTTTTCCACCACTCCTCCAACAGTATGGAAGTGATGGGCTTTGCAGTTGTGTCTGAACGGAACAACACCTGGTGACAAAGGAGTCCCTGGACTCATTGGACTCTCAGGAGAGGTAGGAGATAATGGGCTGTAGGAAAAAGAAATAAAGAAAATTTAATACTTACTATAAAATACTATTTCTTAAAAAGTATGAAATCCAACCTTCAGTTATGTCTAGTAAATAGCCAGTTTTTACAGGAAACGTTTATTTGTGAGGATGTCTGGCTTACGGTTCCCTCCAACAGAATATTCCTGCAATTAGAATCACTTTCACAAATTAATTCAGCTGCAGTCATGTGGTTAACACAAAAGACAAGGAAATTAAGAGGGGGGGAAAAGTCAGGCTAAATAGAAGAGAACAGGTTACATGAACTTATACTGATGAAGACATTTAATAAGCTGATTACACTCACAAAAAAACTACCTTGGAAAACTATAGAAAGTATTTCAGAATTTTTACAGGATCTCAAGGAACTCCAAGAAGAAGAGCACAGTCCCACAATATTGAAAGGAGGCAAAACTAAAATGTGTACTACAATGACAAGAGGAAACAACATCATTCAGTTTCAAGGGAAAAAAATAAAATTTGAAGTGTCTAGAAAGAAAAAGCAATACAACCTCCAAAAGGCATTTGAGATTAACTAATGAAATCAATATGATTTTCCTCTAAAACAGAAAAACAGACAGCATAGATAGTACCAGTTGTACTTTTTTTGGACTTTAGCAACAATTTTAACACTGTCTTGTAACACAACAGGTCAGAGCTCATGAAAGGTGAAATAACTTAATAGAGTAAGGCAGCACACCTTGTAAAAAAAATTAAAAACACATACAGAAAGTAATATATCTGTAGTTGCTGTGAAACTGCAAAGACATGCTAAATGTGGTTTTTTTGGTCCTGGTGATATTCAGTGCTTTAAACAGTTCACTGGGTAACAGAATAGAAGAATAGCTAGAGTACCCATAGACTTTGGGTCACCCATAGCAACTGTAGAGGCCAAGATAAGAAATTAGAATGATGAGAAGAGAACATGCATATGAAAGACACACACATACACAAATCTTAGTAAAAATACTGGATGTATTGCAGTAAGGACAACACAAATGCTCAGTGTTTTAGCAGAAAGCCTTTACCTAAACCTAGACTAAAAAGCAACAAGACAGATGACCATTCTTCAGAAAAAGAGGATCATGAGCTGAACATGAATCATTAACAATGTTCTTGCTTAAAAAGGACAAAACAGTGGAAATAACAAAAGTATAACCCGTGAACCTAAATTTACATTACTCAGCATTAATCATGCCAGATCTGATCCTACCATGCAGGTTTAGAAATGTTGTTTCAAGAAATACAAACAAACTGCAGAGACTCCAAAGGGGAACAGAAAGAAAAAATTAAAGAAGTAAAACATGCCAGAGAAGATTGGGAGTTACTTGGATGCTTATTTTCAAAATACAAATATTGACAAGGAATATTTATTTGGTCTCCAAATAAATAAGAAAATGCTATTAAGGAAAATAAAAGTAGTTCAATACCTGAAGCAAAGACAGAATTAATGTCTTCAAGTGTGACATGTGTAGATTTTACTCAGCCATAACTATTTCTGTAATTAGGAAGTTTCATAGTGCACTGAACTTGCAAAGAAATACTGAGGATTTCTACTTGATTACAAAAGCTTCAGAAATATCTGTCAGATTCTGTAAGAGCAATCATTTCCCCTCCTATTTACTCTTCATATTTTAATTCACCACTGAAACTAGTCTAAAATGCCCAAGATAACATTACACATGCCTATGCCAAAAATTCAGATAAACATCTCTACAGAACCATAGACATTTAAAAATATCTATACTTGAGAAGAAATCCCTTTGGAAATTCAGGGGTTTTTTTTCAATAACCAAGCCTCTCACCATTAGAATAGGTTTTTAATAGGTGGTAGTATACTTCACTCTTCGTTTTGCTGAAACTATATGCTCCTACTTCTTTTATAGGTGACACAATACTACTTGAACTTCCATCTCCTCTGCCTTGAATATGAACACAGGGTTACATACGAAGAGTATTGAGAGTCTAGATATAGCTAAAAGTACTCATGAACAGATACAAGCACTTTTACACATATGCACCTACACTTTTACACATATGATGCGCCTACAAGTTTTTTTACACATGAAATGCATCTAAGGCATACATAATTATCTGAACAGGTGTGCAGTGAAAAATCCTAAGAGGTAGGTCAACCAATGTCTATTATCACAATTATACAGAAAAAACTAAACCAAAAGCAGACACAGAAAAAGATGTCTCTAGTAAGTTAGCACCTATACAAATGAAATGAGTGCTGTTCTGTTCTTTGAAGCCACAGTAGCTTTGGATTAAGCCACCCTGTACATAACTTCACCCCAAAGTAAACCAGTATTTGCAGCATCTGTAAATCTTTAGCCCAAAATGCAGTAAAACTCTATCATGCACCTAGAACACATAACCAGAAGAGCTGGTCACTAACCCAGGGTATATGTTAAAATTTAAGGACTCAAACACAACAGAAAATTAAAGTATTATCCTCTTAGCTGGTAACTCAAGCAAGCAATGTAGTCTTAGAAGTGTTCAGGAAACAAAGTCCTTTGAAAGCATATGCTTTTAGTTGCCTCAGGAAACATGCATTAAAATGAGGAGTAATTACCTTTCAGGTTCAAAGACACTGCTATCTGCTACCATGGCCTTTAACACATCAGCATTTGCTGCAATGAGAATAAACAGAATTCTTCAAAAGTGCACAGTTCTAACTTTAGAAAAATAAAACAAAACCAAAATCAAAGTTCCTCAAAGAAATTTAATTTAAAAGAAAGATGACTGCATTATGTATCTCCAAAAAAGCACAAGAGAAAACTGCAGGAAAAAAAAAGCTAATGTAATTCTATGGGTAATCTTAACATAAACTACTAAAATTGCAGTTTATATTGCACTCAAAGCTCCACCACAATGCAAGCCATGAAACACAGTCATCTATACAAAATTCTTGAACAAGATCTCTGAATCACCTCACACATTTAACCCAACTTCAGTTTAAGTGAGCCCGACAAAATGCAAATTCTTGTCAGCCAAGAACTATCAATTGCTCACTTCTATCGAAACACATGAATTGCCTAATCCCAATCTCAAGGAAAAATACACAAACTCAAAGCACTAATAGTCTAAAAAACCCCAAACAACAGAAAAAAATCCTCAAAAACAAAACCCAAAATTCCCCACAGGCAAACCCAAAACCATTGCTTCTCCAGAGGACTAGTTTTCATTCAGAAGTAACTCAAAGCCAGTTCAATGGTCAGAACTCTGATTTATACAAATGTAAAATCAAAAGGCTGAAGGCTCTTGTCCTATAAAAACATCCAGTCTCCTAAACATTCCTTCTATCAGGCAAATAGATTCTGAACTAACCAAGCGTTCCACGGGGAGCTTAACTATGATTTTGTTTTCTCTGCCACATCCTCCTCTTTGTCCTTTACTTTTCACACACACACAGATGACATGTGCAGAATTCAACATTAGTGCTGTATACCCAATTGTCTCAGTTATGCACAAGCCTCTCATCAGACAAGAGATGCAAGAATTGCTTCAGAAAAAGAAGTTTAATCTAGTCAATACATAAGAGTTTCCACAGGCTTTAAACACTGCCACTAAGAAAGCAACACTGAGCTTTTATTTCACAAACAAAGCAAAAGACTGAAGCAAAAAAACCCAAATACCTAAACAGTTAAAATATCTGGAAATGCATGACCTGAATTTACCATATAAAACAATTTTCAAGTAAGCAAGAAACTTTCCGATTGTCCTTGCAGTTACTGCCTTGCAAAGACAATTTCAAAGAGCTAAGAATGAACAAATTGGTTATTAAATGAAAGCATACCAAACACCAGACTATCCAAAAAAACATATTTGTTATAGAACACCATCACAAGGGCTGCTAACTTCAATAGCACAATACTATACCTTCATTTTTCATGATGTAGTTAACAATTTGTCCCACAGTGTCACTATTCTCATGTATAGTTTCATTCATTTCTGTGCAAAGAAATAAATATGTTGTCAGTATCCTGGCCTTATGAATCAAGAACTGAACTATTTTAAAAATAAATAATGATAAAAAAGACACAACCAAAATGGAACACACACCAAAAGAAACTACATTTTAAAAAAGAGGTAAGATTTGTTGTCACTGTGGAGGGAAAGCTTAGGTAAGACTTTATGGTCCTTATTCAGTAAAAACTATGAACACAGATTTACCATCTGTACATTAGCCCAAACAAATTCAGCTAACAATTAATTAAGCTCAGTATTTTCACAAACATACTTCACAATTCCTTTTCTAGCTAGTAAGGAGGAGACAAATAAGAGAGCAGTATTTCTAATCCTAACAACAGGGAGGGAAAAAAACCAAAACAAAATAAAATGTTAAACTGCCTCAAATCACTATTCTAAAACAGGTACAGGTATAAACAGGCTTTTAGTAGGAGGGGAATTCAATTTAAGATTTCCATCATATTTACAAGAACATAATAATTGATTCATTTAAAAAAAATGGAAAAAATTTTTGTAACAGAATGCACCCATTAACAATATTAAAAGCTCCCCTAGAATAATCTGCAAAGACTGAAGAAGATTAACAGGGGAACTAAAACAATGAAGAGGCAAAACTGTGCCCTTCCCTCATAATTGTTATAATGCTTTATTTAAAAAATGGGGTTGAGGCAAGTTTGATAGGCTAGACTCTAAATTCTTCTCTTACGTAGTAAATTAGGGGCTTCCCCACCTCTGTACCCACCCTTCATCTTAATACCTGTAACTCTGGAGTGTAACTTAGAGGCAGCTCCTTCCTGCCACTGAGGCATGGGGGTGTCCCCGTTTCACTGCCACTCCCCTGTGCCACCCAGGGGAACAAACAGAGCAGCTAGCTGCACTCACTGCACGGCTGCCCCAGGAATTAATGCTTAAGAACACACTGACACATCATGAATGCACCCCATGGGTATACCCTTACCACAGAGCCACTGTAATCTGCACTCATCATGAACCTACTGAAAGAAATTAATTGGGAGAAAGGAAGAGGAGTATTTACAAGTGACTTGTTCTTACTTTTTTACATTTTACAAATGCTATATCATGTTACTATAGCCCTTCCCACCTGGTAACACCCTTTTTTTCCCCAAGTAAGAACAGATAGGAATAAGGAACAATAAAAACAAGAGCACAAATTAATAAACATTAAGATAAAAACAAAGGCATCTTAAAGGAAAAATTATAAGCAAAATTACATAAAACAGAATAAAGATATTCAGTGCAAAGGCTTGGTTTTATAAAGAAAGGGGAGAAGAGAATGACAGCACAACAGGAACAAATTAAGATTGCAAAACATAAAACTAAGATTTTAGGCTTTAAATGGAAGCTTTTTGCCACTTGTCATCTAGCACTACGTACACCAATACTTTGTTGTTAACAGCACGTAGAATGCAGAAAAATCATCGGGTGACTCCATTTCTGGAGTTGCAAACAAATACAGGGATACTTTGATCCTTCTGTAAGCTCTTACTTAATGTCAGCAGACTTGCATGGGAAAAGCGGAACACGCCTGGATTTGACTGGCAGAGATCAAACCCCAAGTGACATGTCATAACAAAAATATTGTTCTTAATACTGCTTTGATGTCAAATATAGACACAGAAATGACAGAAGTCTCACAATAAATTATTCATAGTAGTTGCAATGTACAGAAATATGAATTTGTTTATTAGACTTGATTACCTATTTTTTCATCAATTTTTTCTTCTTCTAGTTCTTCAGCTTCTGTTGTACAACGGTATCCTTTTTTCTTAAGGATATGGCAGATAAGGATCCCCAAGAGACCCATGATGAAGAAAACAGGAACCAAAGCAAAGGCAATATACTCTAGGTGTTCAGCCTTGCCATCATTGCCATCCATTTTAGTTGTCAAAGTGGTTGTCTGTAAGCCATGGCTTGACAAAACCCACGGAACCTCTCCATCTATGTAAATCAATAAACAAATGTGTCACTATACACTGTAAATCACTTGAAAGAATTCAGAAAATTACAAGCATGACCAAATCCCCACAGTACCTTATGCAATGATGAGGAAAACACATACTCTAATGGCTGAGAACTTACACCAGAAACAGCAGATGTTCCCTTTTCACCAAACAATCACAAACATCTAACACCCAAAAAGCCTGTGTGGTATTATATTTCTTCAATATAACAGCAAAGAACCAACCACACTGTAGCCTGACAGGCTTGTAATCTCAAATAGAGGGCTCACATATTTCACAGAAGAATAACACTACCCATTGCTCCTTGCTCACATCAGCGAGGAAAATGCTATACCATTCCTCCAGTCCAAAGTTCATGCAAAATTACCAGTAAAATGTGGGTCCTTCCCTAATATGAGAGTAAATATAGGATTTAATATTGATCCTTGCACAGAAAAATTATCAGGTGTGAAAGAAATAGCCTTGATTTTTATTTTTCTTTTGACAGTGGGAATTCTCAAAAGAAAGAGCATCCACCCCCTACTCATCAGACTAAGGTGGGCTCATTCTTTGTTTGTCTGAGATCTGGAAATCATTTTGTATTTAAACTTGAAACAGGACAGAAAAGAATTCTTTTTGCTTGCAAAGAATTTAAGTTGAAGCACTCTCACACACTATATCCACAATTAAGCACTTTTGTTTCATTTAAGTTCTGCATTTCACAGATGTAAACTCCATGTTATAAACTGGGATTCAGACCTATCAAAAGTATAGAATATTTACATTAGAAGGGACACTTTAAGTTCATCAGTCCAAATGCTGCTAAAAGCAGCACTGATTAGATCAGGTTTTGCAGGTAAGCTCCATCCAGACGATGAACGTTCCACATTTCTGGACAATCTCTTCAATATTAAGACACTTTTAGGTCCAATACACACAAAGAAACTTAAAACACAGTACCTTCTCCCATATCAAAGTATAAAAAAGCTCAACAGCTCAAATAAATCCAACATTATATGTTGCAAACTCAAAACCTTTGCAAACCCTTAGAGCTTATACACATTACCCACCCCATATAATAAAGACTTACACATTACTATCCCAAACATGCATTTCTACCCTCCATTCTTCTCCACTCCAGCAGAAAACAATTTTTTTGGAGTAGGAAATAATGACAACAAGAAAGTGTTAGTTTTTTATCCATCTATTTCAAGATATTTCCCATCTACTTGTATTGAAATGGACAAGGAAATTCACAATTGTTCCATTCATCAAACTCGCTGAAGAATAGAAGAGTCAGCAGAAAACCATTTACATGACAGGGACACTTTCACAACACAAATGTCTAAAATAATAATCCTTTCCTTTCAAAAACAAAAAAACAAAAAAAAAACAAAAAAAAAAAAATTGAAGCGTCCAAAAATTTGCAGAAAGAACAGTATTCCACAAACATCTCCTGCACTGGCTGCATAACTACAGTTTTTTCAGCATTTGAGAAACACCAGTAAGGTGACAGCAGAGAGAAGTTTATTGTGGTTTTCTTTATTCCTCTAGAAACAGTAAACCTTTTATTTTAAAATATTTATGAATTTTACAGAACAGTCTACAATTGTCAGTTGGGTAGTATGCAATACACCAGACTTGCTTGAAGTGAAAACAGTGGAAATTATTTGAAATAACAACTGATAAACCTCAATTAGCAACAAGAAAAAAAAAATGTATTAAGCATTTTGCTAAAATAATTTCCTAGGAAATAGCAGAAATGCAGAAAAAATTGAAAGAAGTGCAAACAAATTACTGAACAGATCTCAAAACTAAGTGTTAAAGCAGAATCTCAGGATATTTGCTTTGGACAAAACCAGATGGTCTAGTTTGTTCCCAAAACCAAAAGAGGAAGCTATTCACTTTTAAGAGGCCAGCAAGCCTACAGATGACTGTATGCAGAATTTACCAACATGTAATCTTCAGAAGCTCTAAAGTGTGCCTGAGTAGGACAGTTGAAAAATATCAACAATTTAACACTTTAAGGTTGCAGTTGTTTTATACTACAAGGAAACGAGACAGGAAAGCGTAAGGGATACAATCATGTAACTGAGAAAGCTGATCTTACATGCAGTTTACTTGCATTCTAAGAATTTATAATTCATGCTTTAATATACCAAAATATAATTTCCTTTTTTTTTTCCCTCTAACTTATCAGGTAGCAACAGCCACAAAGTACCCCAATTAATCAACAAATGAAAGTAGTTTCATTTACTTTTGAGGCAGGAGAAAAGCCATCACACCAAAGAAGTATTACTTAGATGACTACATCTCAGAATCTAGGAAATCCAACTGAAACAGTGTACATCACAAGCTCTGAAGGGTATTAATAAGTAAGCACCTTTCATGTTCAAATCTAAGACAACAACAGGCAGATACTTTGGATTTTGTTGCACTGTATTGATTTCTAAAATGAACAGGAAACACCTCCCTACGATCAACACCCACATGCTTGTCAAGCTATTCTGTGGAAGGGTCATGAAATCAACTCAACTTTTTGGGTTTTCTGCCTCTCTTTGCGGCAAGAGTGGCATGGACTGCCCAAACAAGTATCTATTTTCTCCATAACCATGGCAAGCAATTCCCACCAAACCTAGAGAGCAAGGGGGGCTTTTAACATGGCTAGAGGTCCATGCCTCAGGCTTTCCACATCACAGTTCACTGCAATTCCTCCAGATCCAAAGTGGCTTTAGGAGGTCCCTTCCCATTCAGTTCTCTGCTACCCCACTCCTGTGCTCCTGACAGACTGTAACCCTGAAAAGAGTTTAAAACTGGTTTACTGAGATAACCAGGTTTCCCAGAGTAACTGTAGTAACACGGAGCCACAGTCTCAGAGGATGTTCAAAAAAAAAGGGCAGCAGCATTAATTATGTGCAGAAAATTTTTAAATGTGAAGGCAGTATTCAAGGCCAGGTTGGATAAGGCCTTGAGCAACCTAGTCTAGTGGAAGGTGGTGCAAGGAGGGTTGGGACTGAACAATCTTTAAAGTCCCCTCCAACCCTCAGCATTCTATGATACTATTAAAAGAAAGTATAATGTCCAACATAATTATTTTTAAATCATCAACTTGAAACCTTGTCAAATTGACACAGCCACTGAAAACACAGAAACAATTTAACACCATCACCATCCTACAAAAGAGCAAATTGTGCCTATACTTCCTCCAAAATAAGAATTTCACCTATACTGGCACTTTTTTTACTGACAGAAGAATGTTGAAAAAAATTGTAATTTATCAACTGAATACTCTGTAACATGGATTAGTCTATTAATAGGGTTAAGGTTTACAGAGGCTTTGAACTATGAGGGAAAACATACTTAGAAGTAATTTTTTTTCTTTTAAAAATTCATTAAATTAACGTGGATACTTCAACATACCAGACTATTTACACAGGCCTAAGTGACTTTTCTTTGGTTGTAATTAGATACCTACAAATTCAACAAGAAACAAACATTACTAGTAAAACATTGTATCAATAACATTTCCATAAAAAAGTCATTTACACGAAGTTCAGAAACTGCTTGATGCCATTCATTTTTTATTCAGACACAAAAATTCACAAAAAGCAAAGCAAAAATATCCTAGAAGAAATTAACTGAGCTGAATCAAGTACTTGGTGCTGTGTAACCTTGCAAGCAGAGCAAAGCACTCAGCTTTCATTATCCAACACCTTACACAGTCTGCCCTCAAAACCCTCAGCAATTATGCCACAATGCAAAGCCAAGCCCTGAGGACCAAAACGAGGAGTACATTTGATGTCCCAAGTCACAGCTACATCATCCATTGTGCATTCCCTATTCCCTTGCCCCAGAGGCACATTGTGCTTATATCAGACTGCTGACACTTCACCTCAGTCTCATGGTGCAGGATGGTGCTTCTCAATGGTTTTAAACAGGCCACAGCAATCTCCCTTGACTTGAGTCAATTCATAAAAGAACTGATTTGTTTCAGTGCTTTCCTGTCCTGGCATTTTTATACAGTAGTCATGGTATACTAGTCTACACATGAAACTTACATGAAGATGTGATCTAAATGAAATTATTTAGAAGCGATGTTCAGCACACTTAGTGATGCTTAAGCTGAAAATAATAAATTGCACTCATGCTACTAATTCAGATCCCAAGTACTCATTTGCTTAAAAATTAATATATGCAAAGTACTGAAGTTGAATATTGCCTGCCCTTACTTCATCCTTACCTAAGAAGTAAAATATAAAGATAGTCAACCTCAGACAAGTCTTTTGGTTCTAATCACTGTTACTCAGATACAAAGGTAGTGTTCTTCCACCTCAGCAATTGCTCAAAACAAATTATAGCACCTTCAGGAAACAGAATATAAGAGGAAAAAAAGTTAGTAGATAAGTGGAAAAATATTTCATCATTCATTAAATTGCAATTTTTACATGGCATAGACAAATTTTTCATAAAGCACATGAGAAATTTCTAGAAATATTTAATCTTAATCCTATCTTGCCTAAAGTACAACTCAGATTTTGGAAAAACAAATCCTTTTAATAACCAAGACCAAAACAGTTTAGTTCTTATATTAACAATATACAACTCAGTATTAAAATAATGCACTGTTTTTCTAAATCTCCTATACTAAATCTAAGTAGAGTCTACACCCATCTGACTACTTCAAGCACATTCCACTTGATTTTGTATTGTTTAATTTACAGAACGTGGCCCACAAACAACAATGTAATCTCTCTGCTCTAGTGGTAAAAAATCCTATTTAGTTACTCTGGATTTTGCCCATTTTTGCCTATTATACCATTTACCTTTTATGGCATGCCTTTTAAAAAGGTTTGTTTACATGTTATGAATTTGGTTATTTGAGCAATCTACTTGCTAAGTTACAGGATCATATTCCCTGCTTTTAGGCATGAAAATGAAACACAGATATCAATCTTACAGTATACAAACTATTGCTGGCCTTAATGCTAATTAATATTTAAACAAATTAAATATGATCACATATAACCTATTTAAGTACAACACAAATGAAATATGATGGTATGGCACACGATCTGCTCAAACACCTAAGCTAAGCACAGCTGGAAAACATGCCTCAGTAGCAATAACAGCTTAGGCATTTCTCCCCCTCCTCACCATTAATGGGCCAGTCTACCCATCTGCAGAAAAAAGGGCCATCACTTAGGGTTCAAAATAATCAGAGAGAATATCGTTTGCATGGGTGGGTTTTGGTTCTTTTGGGGGCTTTTCTGGTGCTTTGCATTTTCCTTTCTTTCGTACCTGGATCACTTGTGGATCAATTTCCCACACAGACCTACACACTGCTGCTGAAAGTGTTGCTTAAGCCTTCAGTGGCAATGCCACAAGGAGAGATGGCCAGGCAGCCTGTGAACCCAGCTCTCCCTGCAAGGAAAAGACACCTGATGGTGACACTTAGTGCTTCATCCTCTCCTGGCTCTAGAGGAAGTGTATTTTGAACTGCATTAAACACTAATGACACCTCCTACCTCCAGGACAGACATCAGAGGTGGATGGATCATAGAACGATTTGGATTGGAAAGGACTTTAAGAACTGTGTAATCCTAACCCTGCCACCATTGGCTAGGACACCTTCACTAGATCAGACTGCTCCATCTGGATGTGCTCTTTCATTTACAGCATTCATTTTAACTATCATTTAGTGTAAACCTTCTTTCATGTTAAATTACATGCTTTTAAATTCAGGCATAAAAATAAAAACTCCTTGTTTATTAGCTCAATTTCCTAAATACATGCTAAATACCTCAATCTCAAGAACTTAAGAAACTAACTTTACTTTGAAAAACTTGAGTTTTAGTGAAGTCAATTCAAAGCCAGCTTGTATCTCCTACCATTTCAGAAATGGTGGATATTTCCTTAAAAGAAAAGAAGTTCTAAATCAGTTGTATACTTTCATTCAGTACCTTCAACTTAATCAGAGATACAGCATTCTTCTATTAGAGCTGCAGCAGAGGTTTCTATCATCAAGTCAAATTTATTTTTTTTAGATTCTTAATCCAGGTGCTTAGCAGGGAAATCATTTAGGTAAATAATTTACTCTGATGGTAATCATGTATTCATTTAATATACGTCTTCAATTATTTTACCGATAGTAAATTTAACAAGAAGAGTTTGATGCAACTTCAAAATTCTGGACACTACAGTCAAATTTCTTTTGCAAAACTAAGCAGATGAAATTACTAGCAATTTCAATCACAAGACAAAATATACCACTGCCCAAACACACACACACAAAAAAAAAAAAAAATTAGGAAACATTAGGGCTTCTCTGCCTTACTAGTCAGGTGGTAGCTACAGAAGAGAGCAGACAAACTATAAAAGTCAGTAAAGAAGAGGTTAAAAAAAGTTTATTTGCTAGAGAAAAACACCTCTTAAGTGAAGAAAACCTATTCCCTACCACTTGCTTTGTCTATTGTTCAAGGAAATTGTACTTCAGGGAATATGCTTAAAGTGAATAACAAAGGAAAGCCACCTATCATCGAAGAAGAACATTCAACACATTTGTGAATTCCGCTTAACTTCCAGCTTCCTTGTAGTAATCAGAACCTACAACCAGAAGTGAAATAAGCAGGAAGTGAGATGACAAAAAGGAAGCCACATGATGAAGGAACGTACTGACAACTAATAACACACTGCCAACTGCCTTAGAGGTTAAGCAGGGCTGATTAAGAATTTCTGTAAGGAACAGACTTCAAAGCCTTCATCAGATTTGTCAAAAGCAGTATCTCAAGGAAGTGAGCAGAAGGATCAGCCAAGTTTCCTTAAAGCTCATTCTAAATGCACCTACGTAGTGAGCACCACCAGTAAGACCCAGGCAGCAAGTCTCAGGCATGACTTGAGACACCAAAGAGCATCCATGGTACCCAACATTGTATTCACAACCATAAAACACCAAGCTTTTCAGAGTAACTCAGGCCAGAGCCTGCTAAGAGTTCTTGCATTAGAGACAAAATCTCTGGCTCACCGAAGTCACTACAAAAATTTTGACTGCAGGCAAATTTTGCAGGAGGTCTGGAAAGAGAGCTTTCTACTCTGAGAGGTAAGTCTCCACCCTGACAAGTTCTTTACTAATGCCAATTTCTTCTGAATTACACACCCTAACAACACGTTCAGTAAATTGTCTGCAGAAAGTTTTAGACTGGCTTCTCTGAAAGCCTGAGGGTAGGGTGGGGATTCAGAAAGGAGGTACTTGCAATGTAAGGTCACTCCTACTCACAGCAAAAAAAAACTAGCTAAAAGTATTACTGTATAATGCATATAAGACTCAACGATTTTGAGTGCTGAAATAATTGCAATAAGCATTGCAATTCCCTCACAGCCAGAGAGAGCTCGTTAAGAAGCAACAGGGAAGACCAAACCTAGTCAATCATCAGTCACCACACCATGAAGGCATCTGACATTTAGAATTCAATGAGAAAAAAATATAACAGTATATAGAGCAGTTTTGTCCTGTTGAGAAAGGGAAAAAATTAAATATAAAGGGAAGTAAGATTTAGCCTGTTCTTTGTGCGACACAGTATGTGGTTGCTAATGCTGCATTAACACAAACAGAGACAAAAAGCTTATGGTTCACTGTTTACCAGTGCTAAATTGCAGTGCTTATAGTGTAATTGCTTTGGTCACTACTTGGGCAGCATCTAGCTCCTACAGCAAAAATACACAGAACTGGTGCGTTACATTTGCACTTTTGTTGGGAAAATGTTCCTCAAACTTCAGTTTTCAAATAGAACACGCTCTGCAAACAGCTACAGTACGTTTAATAAAGCACATTTCACCAGTATGACTGTCAAAAAGCAATGAAATAAAATCCTTCCTGGACACATCACCTATTTAGTACTATTGCATATCACTGGTTAAGCTCACAAGTACAATTGGGATCTAGTGAGCAGCACTAAATCAATGCCATCAAGCACATTCTATCCATGAATTTATGCCTGCTAACAACAATCCTCACTAGTTTACAGGAGTCAAAAATCAATTTTAACCCAAACCAAAGTATCTCTTATGTGAAGAGGTACACTGCAATCTTGAGATACAGCAGATACGTTGACAGAAAGCATTTGTAAAACTCTGAGGAGAAAATTCTTTCATAGCTTTTGCACCTCTTGCTAGACTTGCCAATTTTTAGCCTGCAGAAGTACAATCCTATTCACATAGACACACGACTAAATTGCTGCTGTGGTTATTAAATCCTGCAAATGCATATAGCATACCAAGAATTCTCCACCCACCCTCAAGTTCAATAAAGCAATCCTGAGTATAAACATTTGTAAAAAGTCAGTATGAACCTACATATACACATCCTTTCATGTACTAAAGTATCTGTTTACAGCCTCTTCAAGCTACCACTAGTAGGTAAACTGTATACTAATGACAGCATGTATAAACATGCAGTAATTCCCTGAAGTAACAGCCAAAGAGCAAACTGGTTTTTATCTGTTAAAAAATATATATATACATATATGTGGTCATGATCAAGAAGAGAAGAAAAACCCACAATTTCTCCCCTTCTCATAGTTTGCACAGAAAACCTCAGGTGCTCAGATAGCAGCCACCAGGCAACATAAATGTGAAATTCAAGGTGCCCAGTGGTACTAATTTCTTTCCACTCTCCTGAAGCACTGGATGACATTACTCTTGAAGCCTTCCATTACTCTTGCTTTCAGAAAATAAACAGCAGGTAGTAGATATCTTAAACCCTTCTGACCAAGCTTGTCTGCACCCACTAATATACAAACACATAAAAGGAACGCCAGAAAGACAAGAAACATTTCTGGATTTATTCTTTGCTAGCAAGTATGGCCATCTGTTTCCACTTAAATTGAAAGTTTACTCTCAAACAAGCTGGTACACTCTTACTTCTGTCATACCACTCAAAGGTAATACAGCTGATCAAGCTGAAAGTGGAAATGAGCATCAATTTTTAATACAAGTGTTTGAGCATCACGGACAATGCACCAAAAAAAGCACTTCAGACTACACAGGCATCAAATTCAGTTTCATTTTGAGATTATTAGTAGCATAATAGTTGTGGTTAGACATAAACAAAGAAAATGTCATTTTAAACTAACTTCCTCTGGTGACTGTATGCGTGCAAGGGCTACTTTAGAGTTCTCAAGGGTTACAGTCAACTTTTCATTTTCAAAAGCTAAACACTAAGCCAAGCTTAACCTCACAAGTGAGGTTAGAATATAAACAATTCTTTAGTGCACTTTATCTGAAGAGCCATCCGATTCCAGTTAAAGCGAATCAGCTACAGAGGAGTTGACAGACTCGAGTTCGTACAGCACATTATAGTTTTGGTTGTTTTTCCCCTCGCCACTGCTGGCCATAACCTCCTACACCACCAGGCCGGGCTGTCGCGACAGTAAGCACCGTGCGGCCGATGGCCGAGGGCACTCGCAGCCC